>CM053028.1:241995500-242428000 GCA_028564925.1 Lithobates sylvaticus | reverse complement strand
AGGGCAATCTTAGAAGAAAACCTGTAATGCCCCGTACACACCGTCGGAAACTCCGACCACAAAATCCGTTGGATTTTTTCCGACGGATTTTGTCCGACACTGGTGTTGCATACACATGGTCGGACAAAGTTGTCGGAAAATCCGATCATTCTGACGTGGTGACGTTCGTTGCGTACGACGGGACTACGTAGAGGCTAATAGCCAATAGCTTTGGTCTTGTAATGTGATCTGAGCATGCGTGGCTTTTTGTCCGTCGGAGCATGCGCGGCAAATTATGCACATTTCCGAAGTTTTCCGGCATTTTCCGAGGCTCCGTATGGCCGCGCATGTGCAGAGCGGCCGGAGGACGGCGGAAAATGGCGGAGGGTCCCCGCAGCGCCCCGTTCGTAAGTAGGGGATGTTCGTAGGTCGGGTGTTCGTAAGTCGGGGACCCCCTGTAACGCTCAAAAGTGCGATTCAGTGCTTGAGCATGGCAGTTCACAGAACAATACAATACACAGAATCCACCGGAACACTTACCAGCCAGTCAGCAAAATAAAAAAAAGTTTACAGTGTTGGAACAGTTTGTGATTGGTTTATGTTGGATACATTTGCAAATATATGTGAAGCCGCACTGCCACGTCAAGGCTCCTCTGCGAAGTGCGGTCCCTAACTCTACTCTAACATTGTTTCCAAATGGAGACATACATAGCAAGAAATTCTAAACTAGTTCAACGAATTCATAAAAATAAAAAAAACAGAGGTATTGGTTGCATATATTTGTAGGGCTGAAACAACAAATCGATTAATTGACAACTAATCGATTATGAACCTCCCTTCACAGCTGCTCCAACTCGGAAGCGTAAAGCGAACATGACATTTTGGTTTCTCTATGTAAAAGTCGCACTCTGGTGAAGTGGTCATGTCTGGGGCGCACTCTTGTTGAGTTGCTTCGTCTGGGGTGCACTCTGGTGGAGTGGCCTCTTCTGGGGGGCACTCTGGTGGAGGGGCCTCTTCTGGGGGGCACGCTGGTGGAGGGGCCTCTTCTGGGGGGCACTCTGGTGGAGGGGCCTCTGGTGGAGTGGCCTCGCCTGGGGCGCACTCTGGTGGAGTGGCCTCGCCTGGGGCGCACTCTGGTGGAGTGGTCTCTTCTGGGGGCACTCTGGTGGAGTGGTCTCTTCTGGGGGGCACTCTGGTGGAGTGGTCTCTTCTGGGAGACAGATGCAGCCATCACATCTAATGATTCGTAAGCTGCAATATATTTGTGCTTACCATTTGGGGTGAGTCCGTTCATCAGATGACCTATATACATATCACTGTATTTGTTGTTTTTTAGACCTCATATGGTCTCTGTGTGTATTATGTTTAAAAAAAATTTTTTTGCCTATTCAATTGTTTGTGTTGTTTATTTAACCACCTGCCGACTGGCTCACGCCGATATACGTCGGCAAAATGTCTCTCCTGTTTCAACCGACGTACCTGTATGTCAGTCCGTAAAAGCAGGATATTGGGATCAGTGATCTCTGTCATGTTTCAGTAAGCCCATCCCCCCTACAGTTAGAACACGCTGAGGGAACACAGTTAGCCCCTTGATCGCCCTCTAGTGTTAACCCCTTCCCCGCCAGTTTCATTTTTACATTGATCGGTGCATTTTTATAGCACTGATCAATGTAATAATGTCACTGGTCCCCAAAAAGTGTAATTTGGAGTCAGATTTGTCCGCCGCAATCTCGCAGTCCCACTAAAAATCACACATCGCCACCATTACCAGTAAAAACTATAAAAAAATAAAAGTCCCTAAATCGATCCCGTAGTTTATAGACACGATAACTTTTGTGCAAACCGATCAATATACGCAATATAGTGCGATTTTTTTTTTACCAAAAATATGTAGAAGAATATATATGCCTAAACTGATGTATATTAAATAAAATTATACATTTGATTTTTTTCTTAATCTGATTAATTTGCACCTTAAAACTCCTATGTCTACTTCTCCCTTTGAAATTTTTCTGCAGTATATTACATTTTTGATTTTGGGTTGAATAATTAAATTTATAATTGTATTTAATATACATCATTTAAAATATTCTATATTAACCGATTCAGCCCCGGAAGATTTTCCCCCCTTCCTGACTAAAGCACTTTTTGCGATTCGGCACTGCGTTGCTTTAACTGACAATTACGCGGTCATGCGACGTTGCACCCAAACAAAATTGACCTTTTGGTGGTATTTGATCACCTCTGCGTTTTTTATTTTTTGCGCTATAAACAAAAAAAGAGCCACAATTTTGCAACAAATCAATTTTTTTCCTCAGTTTAGGCCGATATGTATTCTTCTACATATTTTTGGTTAAAAAAAAATTGCAATAAGCGTATATTGATTGGTTTGCACAAAAGTTATAGCGTTTACAAAACAGATCCCAGTTCTACTTGTGTTGGCAGCAGTGATGTAAGTAACTGAGTTAAAATAAACTGAGTTACGTAACGCAACTGATTACTTTTCCCCTCATGGTAACTCAGTTCCCATTACTTTGGCTTAGTTACCCCAATTACATCTACCGCCACTAGATGGCAGTAGTGTAATTCCGGTGTCCTGCCGAAAAAGTTCCCCCACCGGATAAGGACCCCCTGTACTGTGCACGCCTTGCACAGTACGAAGGACTACAGAGCTTCCGAAAATTGCCGAACCTAAACAGCTCTGAGTGAACTCTACACCGCGCAGGTGCAGTTAACATGTAATTGTACAAGGCGATGCCGCACGCTCCTGATGCTCGTGCTACTCTGCAAGGGGCGTCTATCGAGTAAGTAAGGGGCGGGTCTAGTATTACTGTAACCAAGGGGCGCATTTATTATTATTGTTATATATCGAGCTCTGCCCATTAATTTAACATTCGCCCTCTTCTGTAGCCATCCGCCCCTTACACGATATAATAATAATAGACCCGCCCCTTGCTTACAAGCTATAACAGATCTGCCCCTTGGTTAGAGTAATGATAGAGCAGCGCCTTGGTTACACGATATATAACTATAATAATAAATGCGCCCTTGGTTACAGTAATACTAGAATATTTAAAAAAAAAAAGTCAGTTACTTTGCTGCATAACTAATTACTTTTCCAATGTAGTAACTGAGTTACTAACGCAATTACTTTTTGGGAGAAGTAATTTGTAACTTAACTAATTACTTTTTTAAAGTAAGATGACCAACACTGGTTGGCAGCGATCGCGGGAGCCCGGCAGCGATCGCGGCCACGTGCCCCTATTGGCTACGGGGCGAAGAAACGTTACATAACGTCGCTTCGCCCAGCTGTGCCATTGTGCCGCAGTGCAACTGCAAAAGATTCCCGCCAGCAAAAGATTGAGAGCATGTTCTCTATTTTTCGGTCGGAAAAAGTTCCAATCCAAAAATTCCGATCGTCTGTACAAATTCCGACGCGCAAAATTCCTACGGATGCTCGGAAACAATTCGACTCATGCTCTGAAGCACTGAACTTCATTTTCTTGGCTCGTCGTAGTGTTTAACATCAACGCGTTCTTGACAGTCGAAAGTTCATAGAACTTTTGTGTGTCTGTGTGTATGCAAACCAAACTTGAGCGGAATTCCATCGGCAAAACCATCCAAGTTTTTTCCGACGGAAAATCCACTCGTGTGTACGGGGCATTAGGCTAGCTACAGCAGATCAATGACTAAAATGTACAGATCCACGTGCATATATGTTTGTTGGCATGCACAAGCCTTTGTTGTATGCATGCACACATCACAAAGACAGCTTTTGCAGATAACTATAGTGGGCAAATTAGCCCAATCTAGGCTGCATCTGGGTTTGCTCAGATCAATTCATCAATCTATACTGGTGAGTGATGAACTGGCTTATTGGCTAAGAGAGATCCCTGGGTTTGGGATAAAAAAGGGGAATACTGGAGGGATGTTTGGTGTTTGAGAGGCTCAGTTACGCTTTTGTGAGTAATTACTGCATTGAAAACATAAATTTTCCTTGATTTTGGTGTAATACATACCATTTTGTTTTTTATAAACAATCAATTAACTTGTCAGAAATGATCACTTAAATAAATCAGGGTTTTAAGCAGTGGCATTCCACTAACATCCAGTGCAAGCTAATATCCTTTTTCTGTGCTGGAAATCAAACAATTATTTTGTGTTAGCATATCTGTTCCTGCCACCAATTCCTCCTGCCTCATTTTTGTAAGCTTAGCTCTTCGAGAAGTCAACCAACATTACCATTTACATAATGCGGTTGCTTAATACTTGATCCCTAATGATTACTCTTTCTACTCTGTCCACCCTGCGATTTCCTGCAAGGTAAGCTTTATCCAGATTAAAATCAAGACTGTAGAAAGTGGCTGAGATCATTTTTCCCTGGTTACATATTTATATTGAGATATTGCCTTGTATCTGAAAACCGAGATGACATGTTGGTTGTTTGTAAAAAAAATCAGACTGGAGCTGCAATGGCATACATAATGTTTCTGTTTTTGGCACATTCCAGATATATACTTGAAAGTCTGTCATCCTAATTTGGGAAGTGGTTTATTCCTGGCAATAGTATGTGTGTCCTTAAATAACATGCATTGTATATACATGGAATGAATCTTAATTATCATTGAAACCCAGGGAATACAGATATCTATTTTCTTTTTTAAAGCAGTAGTATATTTCTGAAACATGGTCAGTTTATCTCACAAGATGGTTTTGTTACTCCTGTGATATTGATGGGTTGTATCCCCTTAAAAGGTTTTTCTATATTTGCTGGTGAAACTGCATTAATATCATATTGATGTGTGTTAATGTGTGTTGTTGTTGTTGTGGTGGTGCGGGTACAGCGTGGCTCTCATGGCTATCTCTGGTGGTGCGGGTACAGCGTGGCACTCTGGTGGTGTGGGTACAGTGTGGCACTCTCTCTCTCTGGTAGTATGGGTACAGCGTGTCTCTCTCTGGTGGTGCAAATACAGCGTGGGGCTCTGGTGGTGCAGGCACAGCATGGCTCCCATGGCTCTCATGGCTCTCTCTGGTGGTGCGGGTACAGTGTGGTGCTCTGGTGGTGTGGGTACAGCGTGGCTCTCATGGCTCTCTCTGGTGGTGCAGGTACAGCATGGCGCTCTGGTGGTGTGGGTAAAGCGTGTCTCTCTCTCTCTCTGGTGGTGTGGGTACAGCGTGGCTCTATCTGGTGGGGCTGGGGCTATTAGTTTCCCCAGCACAGTCCTCCTTCTTTTTCCATGTCTCCTGTAGTACCTGCTACAGTTTAGCACTACTTGTTTCTGGGTTTTCTCTTTTTCCCCCAGCACAGTGCATGCTGGGGACTGTAGGCTGTAGCCGTCTCCCTGCTTTCCCATGATGCCCCACTAGTTTTTTCTGATTGGCCTTCCGCTGTGGCCAATTGGGAGGGAAGAAGAACAAGCAGGAAGCTTTCTTCTCTCCCATGCTACCGACATGAGAAAGGGGGAGGGAGGGGGGGACATCCCGACAGCGGCCCGCAGCTCTACCCCCCTCCCCCCCTTACCCCACTGTGCGGACACCTATGGCTGGAGGAGGTTCAGTCCGTAGGGGCCTAGAGCAGAACTGTCAGCGTGGCTCTGAGGCTGAGCTGTGTGTGAGAGACACACAACTCAGCCCATGCAGCCGCTAGTTCCGCCGAAGAAGACACATACACGACCACATAACGGTAGGTGAGCAGTGACTGTGGCCTGTGTTAACACTGTCCAAGCCGCGGTCGCCGCTTACCTCCCGCTGTGTGGCCTGATCAACAACAGGCCACGGAACAGGCGGCCCCAGCCCACCGGTCAAATGCCCGGTCTGCCCTATGGCCTGGTTAACATTAGTGTGTGTTTTTGATAGGTAATTTTAGCTGCCACACTGTAGTAAGTGTGGCTGCAATTGTTTGATAGGTAAAAGCATAGTTTTACTCAGGGAAGCTGCAATCTGCTAGTTAGGTCTGCTCAGTGTGCTCAGCTGATGCCAGTCTGTCTGAGAGCTTCCTCTGTATCCAGAAAACTTGAAAAAATGCTGGATAATAGGTGTGGAGCTATGCAGATGGCAGCATTATTATTGATACAGCCCTGGCCCATCCCATAGAGGCAAGCCCTGGGTTCATGCTAGGAGGCTTTATATATTCTGGGAGCATACTGGGTCTTTTCCTGGAGGGGATTCGTCCAGCCTGGAGGGGCACGCTACCCTTAAAGGCACTGCTGTTATGTCTGCTGTGCAAGACCTGAGGGCCTGGATGCTCAGATCCTGGAGCATAAAGAAAGCTGACTGAGGGGAGGCTGCCTGCAAAAGGTCTAGCTTGCAAGTTGGAAGGAGGCAACCAGCTGTTCCGTGGACCTTGTGTGAGTACAGACATTCTGAAAGATCTTGGGGACCTTTGTGCTTTTTGCCAACCGTCTGGTGCTAGAAAAAGTCAGCTGTGGGTGTGTTTAAATGGGGCACTGGCTGGTGTCCTGAAAAGCTTTGTCCACCTAATCTGCTACTGAAAGGGACTCTGCTCACAGTTAACTGTTACTACCTTAAAGCTGAAGTCTCCTGTTTGTAGACCTCAGTTGTACATAGTTCTTGTTTATGGAGTACCCCATCTACTTCCCTCAACCCTATCCAAGTTCTCCAAAAAGCTAAATTCTACCGTTTGCTACAAGCACAGACCTTAATATAGCTTGTCCTAAAGAATACCTAAGTCCTCAGTTGTGCATAGTTCTTGTTTTTGGAGTATCCCACCTACTTCCCTCAACCCTATACAAATTTTCCAGAAATAAAAACCACAAAAACAACAGTCCTAGACCAGTCATTAAAGAAATGTGTGAATGAGTCTGGGTGACTGGCTGATGGGCAAAGCTAGAGGGGAAGACCTGGACAGTAATCCTGTGGCTCCTATATCTTTTCATGTGACAACACTGAAGAAATTAGTATAAGTATTGAGTGTACAGCTTGTATAACAATGTCAATTTGCTGTCCCCTCAAAATAACTCAACACACATCCATTAATGTCTAAACCGCTGGCAACAAAAGTGAGTACACCCCTAAGTGAAAATTTCAAAATTGGGCCCAAAGTGTCAATATATTGAGTGGCCACCATTAGTTTCCAGCACTGCCTTAATCCTTTTGGGCATGGAGTTCACCAGAGCTTCACAGGTTGTCACTGGAGTCCTCTTCCACTCCTCCATGACAACATCACAGAGCTGGTGGATGTGAGAGACCTTGCGCTCCTCCACCTTCCGTTTAAGGATGCCCCACAGATGTTCAATAGTGTTTAGGTCAGGAGACATGCTTGGCCAGTCCATCACCTTTACCCTCAGCTTCTTTAGCAAGGCAGTGGTCATTATCATGTTGAAATACTGCCCTGCAGTCCAGTCTCCAAAGAGAGTGGATCATGCTCTGCTTCAGTATATCACAGTACATGTTGGCATTCATGGTTCCCTCAATAAACTGTAGCTCCCCAGCGCCGGCAGCACTCATGCAGCCCCAGACAATGACACTCCCACCACCATGCTTGACTGTAGGCAAGACACACTTGTCTTTGTACTACTCACCTGGTTGCCGCGACACACGCTTGACACCATCTGAACCAAATAAGTTTATGTTGGTCTCATCAGACCACAGGACGTGGTTCCAGTAATCCATGTCCTTAGTCTGCTTGTCTTCAGCAAACTGTTTGTGGGCTTTCTTGTGCATCATCTTTAGAAGAGGCTTCCTTCTGGGAAGACAGCCATGCAGACCAATTTGATGCAGTGTATAGTCTGAGCACTAACAGGCTGACCCCACACCCCTTCAATCTCTGCAGCAATGCTGGCAGCACTCATACATCTATTTCCCAAAGACAACCTCTGGATATGACGCTGAGCACGTGCACTCAACTTCTCTTCTTCAGATCCTCAGAGAGTTTTTTGCCATGTGGTGCCATGTTGAACTTCCAGTGACCAGTATGAGAGAGTGAGAGCGATAACACCAAATTTAACACACCTGCTCCCCATTCACACCTGAGACCATGTAACACTCAGTGATTAATATTAGTTTACATAATGTGGAGAACGACTCTAGGAGGAACAAAGTACATCATAGACCATAATGGTATATATACAAAGTCAGGTCCATAAATATTGGGACATCGACACAATTCAATTTTTTTGGGCTCTATACACCACAACAAGGATTTGAAATGAAACGAACAAGATGTGCTTTAACTGCAGACTTTCAGCTTTAAATCAGGTGAACGGTGTAGGAATTACAACAGTTTGTATATGTGCCTCACACTTTTTAAGGGACCAAAAGTAATGGGACAGATTAACAATCATCCATCAAACTTTCACTTTTTAATACTTGGTTGCAAATCCTTTGCAGTCAATTACAGCCTGAAGTCTAGAACGCATAGACATCACTAGACGTTGGGTTTCATCCCTGGTGATGCTCTGCCAGGCCTCTACTGCAACTGTCTTCAGTTACTGCTTGTTCTCGGGGCATTTTCCTTGGGGTTTTGTCTTCAACAAGTGAAATGCATGCTCAATCGGATTCAGGTCAGTTGATTGACTTGGCCATTGCATAACATTCCACTTCTTTCCCTTAAAAAACTCTTTGGTTGCTTTCACAGTATGCTTCGGGTCATTGTCCATCTGCACTGTGAAGCGCAGTCCAATGAGTTCTAAAGTATTTTGCTGAATATGAGCAGATAATGTTGCCCGAAACACTTCAGAATTCATCCTGTTGCTTTTGTCAGCAGTCACATCATCAATAAATACAAGAGAACCAGTTCCATTGGCAGCCATACATGCCCAAGCCATGACACTACCACCACCATGCTTCACTGATGAGGTGGTATGCTTTGGATCATGAGCAGTTCCTTTCCTTCTCCATACTCTTCTCTTCCCATCACTCTGGTACAAGTTGATCTGTCCATAGGATGTTGTTCCAGAACTGTGAAGGCCTTCCTGTTTGAGGCTCACCAATGGTTTACATCTTGTGGTGAACCCTTTGTATTCACTCTGGTGAAGTCTTCTCTTGATTGTTGACTTTGACACACATACACCTACCTCCTGGAGAGTGTTCTTGATCTGGCCAACTGTTGTGTTTTCTTCACCAGGGAAAGAATTATTCGGTCACCCACCACAGTTGTTTTCCGTGGTCTTCCGGGTCTTTTGGTGTTGCTGAGCTCACCGGTGTGTTCTTTCTTTTTAAGGATGTTCCAAACAGTTGATTTGGCCACACCTAATGTTTTTTCTATCTCTCTGATGGGTTTGTCTTGTTTTTTCAGCCTAATGATGGCTTGCTTCACTGATAGTGACAGCTCTTTGGATCTCATATTAAGAGTTGACAGCAACAGATTCCAAATGCAAATAGCACACTTGAAATGAACTCTGGACATTTTATCTGCTCCTTGTAAATGGGATAATGAGGGACTAACACACACCTGGCCATGGAACAGCTGAGCAGCCAATTGTCCCATTACTTTTGGTCCCTTAAAAAGTGAGAGGCACATATACAAACTGTTGTAATTCCTACATCGTTCACCTGATTTGGATGTAAATACCCTGAAATTAAAGCTGAAAGTCTGCAGTTAAAGCACATCTTGTTCGTTTCATTTCAAATCCATTGTGGTGGTGTATAAAGCCAAAAAGATTAGAATTGTGTCAATGTCCCAATATTTATGGACCTGACTGTATATATGTATATATATATATATAAATTATATATATATATATATATATATATATATATATATATATATATATATATATATATATATATATATACATAGATATATTTTCCTCTCTATTTTTTTGTTCGCATATGGTAAAACCCTGTCAATTCTTTTGTATGTGTCTTGTTGGAGTCATTTCCTTTCATTCCTAGTCCTGGAGTGTCCTGATGTGGACACAGAAGGTTTTGTCACTTAATCTAATTTGGACTATGAAAAAGAGACTGATACTTTTTTATGTCTGCAGGAATTCCTGATAACATAAGGAAAGTGTTACCCCATGCACTCCAGAAATGTACACTTTGCCTAAATTACATAAGATAATTAAACGCCTCCAGGGAGACCTATTGATTGCACAATAGTTTAATTGCTCATATCCTTTGGTGTCTACATCAATTGAATTTTAGCACCTTTAAGCTGCCCATGCATTATACAATTTTCTTATTCAATTTCCTTTAGATTTTGCTTCAACTATGAAGTGCAAAGTTCTGCCTGAATGCCTATGAATTGAAAGTGTTTAGGTTTGACCTCATATTATATAGTTTTGTTAAATCTAAAGGAAAATTGTACACGGAAATTGTATAATGTGTGATATATTCAGGTTATTAAAGGTAGTACACAATTCCTTCTGCAATTGGATATGATGAACTTGTCAGCTGTAAAGTACTCTGCTTACACATGACAAGTTTATACAGTAACTTCTCAAACCAAGTTTTAAAAAGGTAGCAGATATAGCTGAAATGGATGTTGCACTTATCTATGTGTTTTTTTTTTTTTTCTTCTTTTAGATTTGTGGATGAGCAATAGTTACAAAGGCAGCTTGGGCACCATAGGCATCTGACAAATGTATACAGTATAGGATAGTATTTGAAAAGCTGCAAATTCACAAAAAATGAGAAACACAATCAAATAATCTCTGATTTTGGTTCTGCAGGGCTTAGATCAGCATCTATTTAACCGCTTCAATACCAGAAACATTTACCCCCATTCTGCCCAGGTCAATTTTCAGCTTTCAGCACTGTCACACTTTGAATGCCCATTGCGTGGTCATGCAACACTGTACCTACTGTATATGAAATTTTTAGCAAATAAAGCTTTCTTTCGGTGGTATTTAATCACCACCGTTTTCCTTTTTTTTTGCTATATAAACAAAACAAATACCAAAAATTTTGAATTTTTATTTTTTAATTATTTAGTCTATAGGAAAGTTATACAGTCCACAAACTATGGTACATTTTTTGTCACAAGAAATAAAAAAAAAAAGAATTTTTCACAATTTTTTACATACTTTCACCAGTGCAGTACAGCATCATAATATAACTGATCTGGAGATGATCAGGGACACTGGTGACAGTATGTTTTTTTTTTTTTTTACATACAGTGACCAGAGCAATACACACTATGATTGCTTTAACTGTGAATTTTATAGTTATAAGCATCCATTTTTTTCTGAATGAAAACTATTCATTCAGTGTGTACCATTGTGATTAGCTATGATTGGCCACATCTAATCATATGGTACAGATGGGCTTTGATTGGCCCTGTCTGTACCATGTGGTGACTGTGCCCAATCACAGACCTCATCAAAGTAGTACACAATGAATGCCATGAAACAAAGCCATTCATTGAGTACAATTGTCATGTGATCTGCTGCGATTGGCAACAGCGATCACATGGTATTGGCATCGGCCATGTCCAGTGGACCTTTATCGCAAAAGGAAAAACATGTTTGTTGTAACTGATCATAAAGTGTGAGCTTGGGTTTGACTTCAATTTGTTTAGTGTATTTATATCTGCTAATATATTTAATACTATCCACCCCCAAGACTGACAATGCTGCTGTATGCTGTGCCGCCTGTGCTCACTCATCCAGAGTGGGGATACTCTAATACAGGACATGTGTTACTGGCCAGATCACCTAGTAAAAACAGAGGGAGGAAAGCCAAAGAGAAGAAAACTGATGTAGCCACCACATCTAATGATTGGTAAGCTGCAATATAATACATTTTCGGTTTTAATACCGCTTTAAGGTTGCTGATATAGGGTCTACTCATAAGCCAATCTAGAGTGTGTTTCCACAGATCAGTTTATACCAACGCTGTATCCTGGCCTAGGCCAACAAGGCCCAGGCCTAGGGCAGCACTTTGCAGGGGGGCAGCACGGAAAGAGTCCCCGCCGGCTTATGCTACACTGTTAGTGTAGCGCCAGTCTTATGGGGCAGACTGGGCTGAAAGGCAAATTAGTCTTGTGCCCCCATGAAGCGGCTGCACTGCTTCCGGTGTGTGGGTGGCCGGCATTCCGCAACTGTGGGAGGAATTTTGACTGTCCTATCATCCTGGACCACAAACCTTCCTCACTCTACTATATGTTTTCTGCAGCACCATTGGCATGGTTATATCTTCTTAGTCCTCTCCATATAATTATCAGACATTTGTGCTTAAAGTAGAACTATAGGCAACACTTTTTTTTCCGTTTTGGATAGAATAAGGGAGGGTTATAGCCAGTTTATTTTTTACCATCCCTGTCCCATTGCAGAGATTTCCCTTCACTTCCCGCCCCATAGCCAAACAGGAAGTGAGAGGAAACCTATGCAAATTAAGGGAATCCATTGCCCCCTCCCCCAGGCCCTCGGAACTAGTGTCCCCACTTGAAAATTTCAGGGCGGGTTTTAACCACTTCTGCCCCAGGCCATTTGGCTGCCAAATGACCAGGCCACTTTTTGCGATTCGACACTGTGTCACTTTAACTGACAATTGCGCGGTCGTGCGACATGGATCCCAAACAAAATTGACATCCTTTTTTCCCACAAATAGAGCTTTCTTTTGGTCGTATTTGATCACCTCTGCGGTTTTTATTTTTTGCGCTATAAACAAAAAAAGATCAACAATTTTGAAAAAAAAGCAATATTTTTTACTTTTTGCTATAATAAATATCCCCAAAAAAATATATAAAAAAAAATATTTTTTTTCCTCAGTTTAGGCCGATACGTATTTTTCTACATATTTTTGGTAAAGAAATTTGCAATAAGTGTTTATTGATCATTTTGCGCAAAAGTTATAGCGTCTACAAAATAGGGGTTCGTTTTATGGCATTTTTATTAATAATTTTTTTTTTTTACTAGTAATGGCGGCGATCAACGATTTTTATTGTGACTGCGACATTATGGCGGACACATCTGACAATTTTGACACATTTTTGGAACCATTGGCATTAATACAGCGATCAATGCTATAAAATTGCATTGATTGCTGTAAAAATGTCACTGGCAGTGAAGGGGTTAACCACTAGGGGGCGGGGAAGGGGTTAAGTGTGTCCTAGGGAGTGATTCTAACTGTCTGGGGGATGGGCTAGCAGTGACACCACACTGATCGCTGCTCCCGATGAGAGGGAGCAGATGATCAGTGTCCTGTCACTAGGCTCCCCGTTCTTCAGCTCCGTGACACGGGCACCCAGCGGACATCAAGTATGCGGGTCCTGCGGGCACGGTCACGGAGCTCGCAGGAGGCGCGCGCGCGCACGGCGGGAAGTTCTAAGTGACGTACAGGTACGTTACTTTGCCAAGCTGTGCCATTCTGCCGACGGATATCAGCGTGAGCCGGTCTTTAACCACATGCCGACCGCGCTATAGTCGAAAGACGTCTACAGCGCGGTCGGCAAGTTCTGAGTGGACGTCCTACGGGAACATCCGTGACCGCCGGGTCCTCGGGATCACGGATCACGGTAAACAGCCGCTGATAGCGGCCGTTTACCATGTGATCGCTCTGTCAAATGACGGAGCGATCACATGTACACAAACCGGCGTCGCGTCATGACGCCGGTTCCTCCCTCCCCTCTCTGTACCGATCGGTACAGAGAGAAGCGGAGAGGGGGAGAGATGGGACCAGCGCTGTGGGCTGGATGTGTAGTGCCCACAGCGCTGGTCAATACACTGCCACCACTGTGCAATACTCTGCCACCACTGTGCAATGCTCTGCAACCACTGTGCAATGCTCTGCAACCACTGTGCAATGCTCTGCCACCACTGTGCAATGCTCTGCCACCACTGTGCAATGCTCTGCCACCAACCACTGTGTAATGCTCTGCCACCAACCACTGTGCAATGCTCTGCCACCAACCACTGTGCAATGCTCTGCCACCAACCACTGTGCAATGCTCTGCCACCACTGCAATGCTCTGCCACCACTGTGCAATACTCTGCAACCACTGTGCAATGCTCTGCCACCACTGTGCAATGCTCTGCCACCAACCACTGTGCAATGCTTTGCCACCAACCACTGTGCAATGCTCTGCCACCACTGTGCAATGCTCTGCCAATACTGTGCAACACTGTAATACTCTGCCAATACTCTGCTAATACTCGCCAATACTCTGCCAATACTCGCCAATACTCGCCAATACTCTGCCAATACTCGCCAATACTCTGCCAATACTCGCCAATACTCTGCCAATACTCGCCAATACTCTGCCAGTACTCGCCAATACTCGCCAATACTCTGCCAATACTCTGCCAGTACTCGCCAATACTCTGCCAGTACTCGCCAATACTCTGCCAATACTCTGCAATAATTTTTAATAGAAACAAAGAATTCATTTTATTTTTTTAACGAATTTTCAGTATTTTTTGATTTATAGCGCAAAAAATAAAAAACCCAGCGGTGATTAAATACCACCAAAAGAAAGCTGTATTTGTGTGCAAAAAAAGGACACAAAATTAATTTGAGTACAGTGTTTTGTTTTTGAGTAATTGTCATTCAAAGTGCGAGAGCACCGAAAGCTGAAAATTGGTCTGGTTAGGAAGGGGGTTTAACTGCCCAGTGGTCAAGTGGTTAAGTGGTTAAACAGCAAGGGGTATGGCCTTGACAGGAAGGGGTTTGGCAATATTTAAATTAGGGGGTGCACAAGTTTAGTCAGGCCTAGGGCAGCACAAAACCTAAATACACTACTGGTTTATACTATAACCAAATAGCCCAGCTATGTATCTGTTAAGCATGAAATTATTAAAAAAACTGAATTCTTGTGGCACAATCTAATATTGCAACGGAGAGAACAACTAAGGAAAAAGAACATAGCAGATGATATGCTATTTATTTTCATAAATCTTTGTTATGTCTGTCTTGTTAGGAAAATTGTAAATATCGGCTGTTATCCAAGGTGGACACATACCAAATAGAATAAAAAAAAAATAAACTAGAAAAATGTTCATCCTAGCAAAAAATAAAGGGAGAGTGCAGGAGCACAGAGATTTGTATCCACTACTAGAAATAGGACATTTTCCCTGCCATAGCTGCCAGTATTATATTGAAATTATTAAGGGTTCTCCTGTGTACCAACCTCTCCATGCAGCCAGCACCTGCGAAAAGTTTTTTTCACCTGTAAAAATAGTAATTTATTTAATAATATTAATATATCATTGTGGGTTCATTTATGTTGAACAGACTTCTCAGATAGTGTGAATGCATTTAAAGCTGCCCAAAATTCACCCGCAGCTGTTAAAAGAGCCTAAAAAACAGTTTACTAATGGGTAAAACAGTTAGGACTCATACATACTGTATGTGTGGCAACTCTTGGTGCCCCTCTGAAAAGCAATCTGTGATTTATTACTTTTCAGAGGGATTTTGCTAGGCAGTGCCTCCTCACCACCTGTTTTAACTCTGAAAATGCCAACCCACTGAGCTGCAACAGTGTGCATTGCACACATTTGTCAGCGATATCAAATGCAACATGCTATTTAATTTTTGCTGCACCAGCAAAGCCTCCGAGATCATATTGACCAGACTCTGTGGCCAACGGTGCAAACCATTGGGGTGTTTTCCGGGCTCACCGGTTGGAATGGTAAGCCCAGGAAAATACCTGCTAGCAATGGGGGGGGGGGGGGGGCGATCTTCCCGCTACTTCGAAAGGTGATCCAGTGGCTACTCAACCACTTGGATTGCTTTTATCAGAAAGAGAATCACTAGTAGTAAAAAACAATGCTGGGTTATGGCTGACAGCTACAGCCATAACCCCGGTAAATCCACTTTAAACTCGTAAAACATAAATGTACGTTAGAGGGTATTGAGGTGGTTAAACAAAGCGCTGTCATGATACATTATAATAACTAAATACCACATATATTGTGGTTATGTATGGTTGATCTGTGACAAGTGTTATACTGAAAACTCATTAAATTCTTCCAAGGTAATATTTTTTCCATCACTATTCTAAGTAGCCTGCCTTATACATCAAACACAGTCCATATACGCTTTATTAAAAGACATGTTTAGTCTGTTTGAATGCCTTGCCTCATGTCGTTTGACAACATTACACTGAATTATCATTATGTGCACTTTAAATTACATATAGTATACTTTAGGTTTGATTAACTATGTCATTTTTTAGCATCAGATCACTGGAAACTGGATACAGTAAAACAAATCAAATAGTTTGAACCTAGAGCCCATATTTTTAGACAGTCTTTGACCTTCAAGGACTTCAATTAACACCGCTGTAAAGCTAACCACTACTGGCTGCATGGGAACTATTAAATTGTGCTTATGTTTTTTCCATTAGGTACAATATCCAAATTTAGAAACATGTCACATTTTTACCAAACATAGGCAGCGTTCCAAATTGCATAATGCTTTCCATCTTTGCCTAGAAAGATTTAATTACCTTGATTGCATAAAGCCAAAAAGCCCCGACATCAGCTATTGAATTATCACAAGTTCTCAACTCAAACACAATTCATCTTAGGAGACCAACCAGTCAAAATATGTCCTAATTTTGGATGTTGTTATTGTTTACCTTGTTGAGCCAGGTGGTTACATCAAAGCATAGTTTGAGTAGACAATGTGCTTCTTCTAAGTGTTCTGTTTGCTACATTTTCTGTTATCAAACGTCAAGAAGCATTTAGGTGACAAAAGAGGGCCACAGCACTTCCAGGTGATCTCATATTTCTTGTTATTCTCCTTTTACTTAGTCATATACAGGGAGTTGCTATGTGAATATGAAGTCGTTGTTGCAAACTATTTCTTTCATATGTCATAGAAGATCTTGAAGATGTACATATGAACTTACAGTATGGATCAGCAGCCCAGAAACATCACACTAAAGGAAAACTCTGCCCAAAACGTACAGTTCAGATTTTCATGTTAAATCATGATGGGTCTTTTTTACCCTTAGAGACTCCACTGGCAAGGTTTTGTCACAAGAACAAGGTTCATTTACCTGCCATGACCAATACAAAGTCCAAAGTTGGGAGTCCCTGTTCCTTAAAGCGGTTGTATACCCACTGACTTTTTTACACCTGTAAGAGAAAAGGCATAATGAGCTAGTATACACTGCATACTAGCTCATTATGAAATACTTACCTTAGAACGAGGCGCCGGCATCTCACTCGGGCCACACCGAGGGAGCTGACATGTTCCCTCGGCGCTGAGTGGCCGGAGCCGCAATGTCGTCACTCCCGCGCATGCGCGCAGGAGTTTTCTTCCCGGCACGGTCTGGCACCTGCCGGACTTTCAGCCGAGAATCCCTGGAGCGCATGCGCCTCTGCAGTCAGTGGCTCATTGCGAGGGGAATATCTCCGTACAGGTCAAGGAGATATTCTTTTTACCTACAGGTAAGCCTTATTGTAGGCTTACCTGTAGGTCAAAGTTAAAAATGTACCTATACAACCGCTTTAACTACTTCAATATCAGACACTTTTACCCCCTTCCTGCCCAGGCCAATTTTCAGCTTCCAGTGCCTTGAATGACAATTGCGCAGTCATGCAACATTGCATCCAAATAATATTTTTATCATCTTTTTCACAAAAAATAGAGCTTTCTTTTGGTGGTATTTAATTACCGCTGTTTTTTTTTTTTATTTTTTGCTAAAAAAACAAAAACAAAAAAAAAAAATGTGAAAAAAAACAGAAAATGTATTATCAAATACTTACCATAATTTTCCTTTCCTGATGGACTCCGTGGCAGTCTACGTGTGGGTTAACCCTGCCTCCTCTCCAATGCTATAGAACCCCACTCCCATAAATTTGAGCTCACAGCCAGAGACTGCGTTCCGTAACTAGCCAACTCTTGACCAATGGGTGGAAACTCCGTCTGCCATGGAGTCCATCAGGAAAGGAAAATTACGGTAAGTATTTGATAATAAACTTTCAGCTTTCCTGACAGATGCCATGGCAATCTACGTGTGGGAAATAACTAGCCAGGCCACACGGGTGGGTATGCTGATCAAAAGAAATTTTATTTGGCCCGTCAATCGACAGGATTTTTAAACCAAAGTTGATAGAAGATAGAGAAGCAGGTTCTATGCAGTAATGTGACATAAAGGTATTAATGGAGGCCCATGAGGCTGCTTTGCAGATGATGTCTGTCTCGTGTCCCACATCCCCAGCAGGCTCTGCGATCAGAGAGGCTGTCATGTCAGTGAGTATGGTGTCTGGAGGAGGGATGGGCACATCTCCTATGCTGGTGGGTCCTGGACGGAGAGTCACATCTGGACCTGGAAGAAGAATGCTGATGTTGAGGCCTGGCAAGGTCTCTGTCGTCCCATACAAGTTGATAAACTGACCTACAAGGGCTGAACAAAATAAAGGGGGTAGGGAAAAACAGAGGCATGTCGTTAGGACACCTGTCCATCCACAAACAATCCTGGCCTCTCCTCTCTCACGTACCTTGAGTGTGAGGGCTGGCCGAATGAAGGCAGTGACCTATGCATGGCACCTCAGAGGAAGGCTAATGACCTACAGCTTGTAGGGAACACCGAACAGTCCTAGGACAGGGAGGAAGAGATAAATGGTGACCAGGGAAAAAAAAAAGCATGCTACTGTCTCTTTAAGAGCCGCTGTTGTCCCACAAAGCACAGACCTGAGCTAGTGTTTACCTCTTGCTGGATACCCAGGGCTTGGGGAAGCTGCCGCACACTGCCCGCAGGAGATCCCACAGAAGCAGTGGCTGACAGGCTATTTAAGTTCCCAGCCCGGGTGACGTCACCGCCGTATCCCTCACTTGTGCCTGCGCCATGGTGACTCACCCGGCAGGTACCTGCACGGCCACCAGGTCTTCCACCGAGCTGCATATGCGAGAACCAAGCCTCGGAATCAACCGAGGCTTCGCACATTCTGTGGAACAGAATGAATTAATAATAATAAAAACTTTTTATTATTATTATTTATTATTATTAATTAATTACGTTCCATTAGTTTAGCTACGGTGTAACGACATATTCGGTGACCCATCGCAGTTTGCTACGGAAGTGACGTTCCGTCGCTGCCATCTTGCTACACCCCACACGCGTCAACAGTAAGGATACACTAAGAAGAGGGAAAGCAGAAATGTTGTTACACCCACCCATATTTTTAGGAGTAAAGTGCGTTTATATAGTGAAATACAGTACTTAGAACTCCGTTTGACTGGTTAGATGTTGAATTTTAAAAGCAGCGGCATCCCTGCTCATCTCACAGGTTTAGTAATCTGACAGAAGTTCGCTGCGTTTAAAATTCAACATCTAACCAGTCAGACGGAGTTCTAAGTATTGTATTTCACTATATAAATGCACTTTACTGTTATAAATACATGTAAAATGCAAAACTACAGTGGGTGTAACAACATGTCCGCTTTCCCCCTTCTTAGTGTATCCTTACTGTTGACGTGTGTGGGGTGTAGCAAGATGGCCGCGACGGAACATCACTTCCGTAGCAAATTTCGATGGGTCGTCGAATATGTCGTTACAGCGGCATTTGTTATTTTGGATAATTCGTAACTTCGGATAAATTTGTATTCGTTACGTTCACCAACAGCCAAATTTGAAAGGAAATTCCAATACCTATAATTTAATAGTTAGTAATAGTTAAGTTACTATTACTTAGTTACTATTTCAGATTTTTTCGAATTTTCGAATTTCTGAATCTTCGAATAATGGGAAACATTTGTTAAACGGTTTTTCGTTAATGCAGATATTTCCAAATTTGTCTAAATTCATTAAAAAACTAATTTGGAACGAAGCGAATTGCACATGTATAAATACCAGTCCCCTTTGTAATGTAAAACAGTCAACATTTTATCTGCACATTTAGACCCCTTTCACACCACACCGCCCATAGCGTCGGTGGTAAAACGCTGCTATTTTTAGCGGCGTTCTACCGTCGGATTTGCAGCGCTTTCCGGCCGATAGCGGGGCGCTTTTACCCCCCGTTGGTGGCCGAGAAAGGGTTAAAACCCCCGGCAATAGTGGCGTTTTGCCGGCGGTATTACAGCCCTGCCCCATTGTTTTCAATGGGGAGCAGCGCTGGAGGAGCGGTGTGTTCACCGCTCCAAAGAAGCTGCTGGCAGGACTTTTCCTGATGTCCTGCCAGTGTACTGCTGCAGTGTGAAAGCCCTCGGGCTTTCACACTACAGACAATGGTGCAGCAGTTTGAAGGCGGATTGCAGGCGCTATTTCTAACGCTATAGCGCCTGCAAAACACCCTCGGTGTGAAAGGGCTCTTAGTGGTTTACCTGGAGCTACACTTTATTTATTCTTTTTAGAATGATATAACTGCATTTGGTGGTCTTTTATATCTGCCTATCCTATTAAGTAAAGGAAGAACGCTATGCAGCTCCATGACTGGTAAAAAATGACTAGACCTACATGAAAACTTTCCACTCAAACTCGGTACTCAACTTCTCTGTTACATGTAAATATCCAGAATTAAAATAGACAAATAAGCATGTCATTCCACTGACCACACTGTACTTGCCTTTAGCCAAAATACAACTTTACCCACTTAAATAACAGAGGGATGTGGCGGCGCTATCAACCACAGCTATTCAACACAGGAGCACATGAATGGTTTGTTTGTGGAGCACAGGAAAAAATGCAGAAAATTGCAGTAGTAAATAAGCTTGTTGGACATTTGTACAGTCACAGATCAATGTACTGTTAATACATCATCACTTCACCAGTCTTGAACAAATTGTACTTTCTGTATGGTAATCCAAAGACACCACAATGGTTTATGCCAGGATGAAGAAGTCTGACAAATAAAGAATATATTTTTACTTTCAAAAACAAACAAACCAAAAAAGTGTATTCAGCTTCATGGTTTTGGAATACATAAGGTGGCTAAAGTGCCACTCACAAGATTGGCCAACTATTTTTGCGGCTGGAAAGCAAATGTATGGTCAGTTGTCTTTAAGCCCCATACACACGGTCGGATTTTCGCATGGATTCTGTCCGATCGGACAATGTTGTTGAAAAATCAGACCGTGTGTATGCACCATCGGACAGTGTACGTCGTATTGTCTGACGGACAAAGTCCTATCTCCTGCTGGATAGATTTTCCGACAACACGGTCCGATCACACCAAATCCGATCGTGTGTATGGTAGTCCGACCGGACAAAGTGCTACGCATGCTCAGATCACATTACAAGACCAAAGCTATTGGCTACTAGCCTCTATGTAGTCCCGTCGTAGGCAACAAACGTCACCACGTTCAGAATGATCGGATTTTCCGACAACTTTGTCCGACCGTGTGTACGCAAAACCAACATCAGACAAAGTATGACGGACATGGTCTGACGGACCTGGTCCTCGGATAATCCGCGCGTGTGTATGGGGCTTAACAGTTATGCCCTGTATACACGATCGGACTTTCCAACAGAAATTGTGCTATCGGATCGTGTTGTTGAAAAATCCGATCGTGTGTGTGCTCCATCGAACTTTTCCATTGAATTTCCGACACACAAAGTATGAAAACTGGACCTAAAATTTTCCGACAACAAAATCTGATTGTTTAAATTCCGATTGTGTGTAGACAATTCCGACGGACAAATTGCCACGCATGCTTAGAATAAATTAAGAGACGAAAGCTATTGGCTACTGGCACCATGTGCCCATTGCTAGTTTCTCCTGCTCCAGTCCCCCAGCTCTGCTGATCCTCTGCCACTCAGTCCTCTCCCTGCTCACCTTCAGCTATAGTATTCCCATGTTGCACACCATGTGTGCCATCTGCTTGTTGCTCCGCTCCAGTCTGGACCCAGCTCACCTTTCTGCTGCTCCACACCAGACTGCACCAGACACTTCCAGGATATATACACGTGAACCTAAAGGGTTTGCTAATGACGTCTTTCCGGTTCACGTGCTGGTTTACCAGTGCATCCTGGGATATCTTATACCTGCAATACCTCCAAAACAAAGGAAAGCTAAATCTGAATTAAAGCCTCTGAAGAGCTGTGAGTATTGTCATAGAATTCTATGGAGGCTTTGAAGCACCAAGAAAGCAACATGGGGTATAATTTTTGAAGCAAAGTAAACAGAACATGTAAACAGGACTGTAAGCCTAACATTTTATTTAATGACAGGTGCTTTGATTGGCATTCAGAGTGCTTTAACATTTTGAAGCAAGTGTAAACGAGCCATTAGGGTCAAAGACAGCCAACTAGCAATTACAGGACAACACTCACTACCAATTTCTTTCACTGCAGACTATTTCAGGTACTTATATAGCGCGTTCAATTTACGCAGCGCTTTAAATATACAGTATATTAAAAGCACTTCAGTCCCTGCTCTCAAGGAGCTTACAATCTAAGGTCCCTAACTTACCATTTTACATATATTCCACCCCTCTGATGATATCCTGTTGGATGAAACATGTCAGGCTGGCCGATGCAAGCACGCTGAGAACCGCAGATTTTACTATACATCATGATGCTTGTATTCTACAATTACCTGTAAGTGGACTACAATAAATTACTGTTCTTTCACCTACAGGCTTCACTATTGTTGCCTTATTTCTTTTCATTTGGGTAATATCCAACTGGTGAACGGATACCATATGCACTTTGAGTTTGATGAGCTGGTGGCTATATGTGATTCGATGATTGGATCTTTTGCGGTTTTCCTGCAGTATTTGGAGAGTGACACTTGACTTTCTGTGATTAATGATTATATGCTCATTTATCATTACCTTCTGGTAAGCACATTGGATTCACTTGGGTGTGGTGTGCTTTTCCATAAACACTGTAGCTGGTGAAGGGTCCTTCATATTTTCTATCTCTTCCCTGAAAGAACTGTCATATTAATTAAAGCTCTGCATTTGGGACTTTTATTTTTATTGTTTGATGATCAACCAACTGTGCTGGCTGCTTTCAATTATCAATGTTATTATAGTTAGCGCAGATACCCACCTACTTTTTTTGATTACATATATTAAAGCCAATTTAGCAGTATCCAAATAATAGGATTTTTATAACAGCTTACCTGTAAATCCTTTTCTTTGAAGTACATCACGGGACACAGTCCCATAGTAGTTACTATGTGGGTTATAGCCCACTTTCAGGTGATGGACACTGGCATGCCCTAAATTAAAAAGAGCACTCCCTATATAACCCCTCCCACTGGTGGGAGTACCTCAGTTTTGTAGCAAAGCAATACACATGTATACCAAAGAAGTGAGGGGCCGCTGTGTCCAGTGATGTACTTCAAAGAAAAGGATTTTACAGGTAAGCTGTTATAAAAATCCTATTTTCTTATCGTACATCACGGGACACAGAGCCCTAGTAGTTACTATGTGGGATGTCCCAGAGCAATGCCAACTGAAGGGAGGGAGACACAACAAAGTAGGGCAGCAAGAGACTAGAGGACTCATACTGCAGCCTGCAGTACACTGTGCCCAAAGGCGATATCATCATGATCTTTTACATCTACTTGATAGAATCTGGTAAATGTATGGACTGAAGACCAAGTTTGCGGCCTTGCAGATCTTAGCCAAGGAGGCTTTGTGATGCACTGCCCAAGAAGTACTAACAGCCCTGGAGAAGTGCGCTTTAATATGAAAAGGAGAAATTTTTCTCTTTAAACCATAAGCTTGAACAATCACTTGACGAATCCATTTAGAAATAGTAGATTTCAACGCTGCCTGTCCTTTTTTAGGACTGTCTGGCAACACAAACAAAACACCTTTCTTCCATAGAACGAGGTTCTAGAAAAAACTAAGACAGGACAATATCCTGGTTTAAAAGAAAAAACGATACTACCTTCGCTAGGAATTCAGGATGAATAAACCATTATGGCTCTTTACAAGAAAGAGCAGCCAACTCTGATACTCTTCCTGCAGAAGATATGGCAACCAAGAAAATAATTTTTCCTCATCAAGAGGACCAAGGGAATATCTCGTATTGGTTTAAAAGGCTGTTTCTGTAAGCCGACAGGACTAAATTTAAGTCCCAAGGGTTCAGGGGTGACCCCAACTGGAGGATTAATCTGCGTTACCCCCTGAAAAAAGTTACGAACCAGAGAGTGTGAAGCAAGTGGTCCCTGAAAAAAACACTGATAAAGCCGACATCTGGCCTTTGATAGCACTCAAGGCCAGCTTCATTTCTAATCCTATCTGTAGGAATTCAAGGATCCTACCTATGACATATTTCCTGGGGTGCCAACCTCTGTATTCATACCAGGAGACATATGCATTCCAGATTCTATAGTATATGACTCCGGAGGCCGGCTTCCTAGCATTAACCAAAGTAGAAACTACTGAAGCTAACAGCCCACGATCTTTTAGAATGTGGGTCTCAATAGTCAAACCGCTAAATTTAGCGTTTGTAAGGTAGGATGGAATACCGGATATTGCGAGAGGTCTGGCCATAGCGGTAGGGTCCAAGGGTCCCCTACCGCAATTTTTACGATCTCAGGAAACCAAGATCTCCTGGGCTACAAGAATCACCTCCTTCCCTTCTTGCTTGAGCCTGCGAGAAGGCGCAGAAGCAGCAGAACAGGAGGGAATGCATAGATCAGTGAAAAACTGATCCCACGGAAAAAAACAAGGCATCTGTTCCGTATGCCATCAGATCCCTTGTCCTTGACACAAAGTTGACGATCTTATTGTTGAACCTGGACGCAAACAGATCCACGTCCGGAACTCCCCATTTTTGGCATATTGACAGAAGATGTTGAGGCGAAGGGACCATTCTCCCAGGAACAATTGTTGGCGACTCAAGTAGTCCGCCTGCCAATTCTCTATCCCTGGAATGAAAATTGCTGATAGGCAAGGAATGTTGTTCTCCCAAGATAGAAAATGATTCACCTCTCTCTGGGCTGCATGACTTTTCGTGTTCCCTAGTGATTGAAATAGGCCACAGCTGTGGCATAGTCAGATTGGAACCTGACAAGACATATCCATAGTCTGAGCGTCCAGGCCTGTACTGCCCGAATCTCTAGAATATTGATGGGCAAGGTCATCTCTGATTTGGACCATTTCCCTTGGACAGACGCTTTCTCCAGGACTGCTCCCCAGCCCAGAAGTCTGGACTTCTGTTACCACTTTCAAAGTAACTGGTAGAATATTCTTGGATATCAACCACCAATTGAGACTCTGACGCATTTTGGAGGATAAACGCATTGGGAAGTCTTGTTCCAAGTTGAAAGGATACTGTTTTGCAACAGTCTTGAATGAAACTGCGCATAAGGAATGGCCTCGAAAGAAGCCACCATCTTCCCAACAATTTCATGCAAAGTCGAATAGAAGGATTCTTCTTTGTTTTGATCAACTGAATCAGTTCCCTTATGGAACTGATCATTTTCCAGGGGAAAAAACACCCTCTTCTGAGCTGTATCTATGATCAGCCCCAAGTACTGAAATCTCCTTGATGGTTTTAAGGAAGATTTTTCTAGGGTGAGAATTCAACCTAGGTATTCCAGGCAGCTGACTGCGGTGACCAAACTGTTTTTTAAGCAGGCTACTGATTGATCTATCAGGAGTAGATTGTCTAAGTAGGCTAGTATCGTTATACCTTGAGCCCTTAACCTGGCTAAAGGAGGAGCCAGGACCTTTGTAAACACTCGAGGTGCAGTGCAGGATAAAAAGGAAAAAAAAAATTGGCGCTACCTCTAGAAGATTTTCTACCTCAAAGCGTAGAAATTTCTGGTGAGCGGGGAAAATCAGCACATGGAGAAATGCATCCTTGATGTCGATTGATGTCAGAAGTTCTCCCCCTTGTAGGATGGAGACTATTGATCGGATGGTCTCCATGCAAAAAGAACGTATATTCAAAAACTGGCTCTCTTTGAGCCAAGAGATGATCCAAAGCTAGAAAGAGAGACTTCTTTTTTCACTGGATCTCTGGGAACGTCTGAACTGAAAAAAACGAGGAGACGGGAACCCTCAGAACCTACAATCCTGGACCTGTAATAGCACCACCGCTAGTAAAACTTTATGGCCTTAATACCAAAAAGTACTGGATCCCGGGGTCCAGCTCTCTAAAAAGAGAAGCGTTACAGGCAAGACCTTGCTTCTTCAGATACGAGGCCGGGTACCATTCAATTCAGCCAAAAAGACACTTTGAATAGATCCGGCAGCATGGCTAGCCCCAGCAAGGATTGCTCCAGTGGAGCTCAGCACAGCACATATTTACTTGTGATCAACACCTTAGACACTGGCGAAAAAACTGAGGTACTCCCACCAGTGGGAGGGGTTATATAGGGAGTGTACTTTTTAATTTAGGGCATGCCAGTGTCCATCACGTGAAGGTGGCCTATAACCCACATAGTAACTACTATAGGTCTGTGTCCCGTGATGTACGATAAGAAAACCTACCAGCATGTCTTTGGAGTGTGGGAGGAAACCAGATTACCCTGAGGAAACCTACGAAAGCACAGGGAGAACATGCAAACTCCAGGCAAGTAGTGTCATATATTTTAAAATTTACCATTGCTGCAACTACAACAGGTACAAGTGAAAAGCAACGAAGCCAATAACCAGGCTAATTTATGATTTGCATAGTTAGTGTCATTCAAAAACCACATCAGTAGGATATCAGATTACACACAGACACACACACACACACACACACACACACACACACACACACACACACACACACACACACACACACACACACACACACACACACACACACACACACACCCTCCAGCTAGCAGAGATGGCACTGGTCTGGATATTTAATATGCAAAAGCAGTCAACAAGTGTAGAGATAATGCTGGGCTTTCTTACTAGAAAAGCCAACCTTCCTTAAGCCGGTTTCACACTGGGGAGGTGCGGGCGGCGACGGTAAAGCAGCGCTATATTTAGCGCTGCTTTTCCGTCGTTTTAGCCGCGGTATTCGGCCGCTAGAGGGGTGGTTTTAACCCCCACTAGCGGCCGAAAAAGGGTTAAAACCCCCCGCAAAGCACCGCTACAGCGGCGCTTTGCCGGTGGTATTACCGCGGTGTCCCATTGATTTTAATGGGTAGGAGCGGTACCGCTCCAAATATGCTGCTAGCAGGACTTTTTTTACCGTCCTGCTAGCGCACCGCTCGTGTGAAAGCCCTCCGGCTTTCACACTGAAGTTAAATGACCCACCTTTTTTCAGGAGCTATACAGGCGCTATTTTTAGCGCTGTAGTTCCTGAAAAACGCTTCAGTGTGAAAGGGGCCTTACTTATTCCCTACCATAGCCGAATGGGCATTGCTAGGCCTCTCCTCCTACCCAATTCTGGAAGCAATTCATGTATCCAAATTTCAAGATACAGTGCCTTGAAAAACTATACCCCATGAAATCTTCCACATTTTGTCATGTTATAACCATATGTGATAGACCAACACAGAGTAGCACATAATTGTGAAGTAGAAGTGATAAACGTTTTAAATTTTTTTTGCTTATAAATTTGTGAAAAGTGTGGCGTGCATTTGTATTCAGCCCCCGAGTAAATACTTTGTAGAACCACCTTTCGCTGCAATAACAGCTGCAAGTGTTTTTGGGGATGCCTCTACCAGCTTTGCACATCTAGAGAGTGCCATTTTTGCCAATTTTGTTTAGGAAAATAGCTCAAGCTCTGTCAGATTGTATGGAGAGCATCTGTGAACAACAATTTTAAAGTCTTTCAATTGGATTTAGGTCTGAACTTTGACTGGGCCATTCTAAAACATGAATATGCTTTGATCTAAACCAGGGGTCTTCAAACTACGGCCATCCAGTTGTTCAGGAACTACAATTCCCATCATGCCTAGTCATGTCTGTGAATGTTAGTTTTACATTGCCTCATGGGATGTGTAGTTCTGCAACAGCTGGAGGGCCGTAGTTTGAGGATCCCTGATCTAAACCATTCCATTGTAGCTCTGGCTGTATGTTTAGGGTCGTTGTCCTGCTGGAAGGAGGTGAACCTCCATCTTAGTCTCAAGTCCTTTGCAGACTCTAACAGGTTTTCTTCTAATATTGCCCTGTTTTTGGCTCCATCCACCTTCCCATCAACTCTGGCCAGCTTCCCTGTCCCTGCTGAAGAAAATCATCCCTACAACATGATGCTGCCACCACGTTTCACAGTGGGGATGATGGGTTCAGGCCAGGGTGATTTGCAGTGTTAGTTTTCCGTCACAATTAGTGCTTTGCTTTTAGGCCAAAAAGTTACATTTTGGTCTCATCTGACCAAAGCACTTTCTTCCACGTGTTTGCTGTGTCCCCCACATGGCTTCTAGAAACTGCAAACAGGATTTCTTATGGCTTTCTTCTTGCCACTCTTCCATAAAGACCAGATTTGTGGAGTGCACCGCTAATAGTTGTCTTGTGGACAGATTCTCCCACTTGAGCTGTGGATCTCTGCAGCTCCTCCAGAGTTACCATGGGCCTCTTGGCTGTTTCTCCGATTAATGCTCTCCTTGCCCGGCCTGTCAGTTTAGGTGGACAGCCATGTCTTGGTAGGTTTGCAGTTGTGCTATACTCTTTCCATTTTCGGAAGATGGACAGTGCTCTGCGAGATGTTCAAAGCTTGGGATTTTATAACCTAACCCTGCTTTAAACATCTCCACAACTTTATCCCTGACCTGTCTGGTGTGTTCCTCTGCCTTCATGGTGCAATTTGTTCACTAAAAGGTTCTCTAACAAACCTGAGGGGTTCACAGAACAGCTGTATTTATACTGAGATTAAATTACACACAGGTGGACTCAATTTACTAAAATTAGGTGAATTCTTAAGACAATTGGTTCCACTAGATTTTAGTTAGGAGTATCAGAGTAAAAGGGGGCTAAATACAAATGCACGCCACACTTTTCAGATATTCATTGGTAAAAAAATAAAAATGTAAAATCATTTATCATTTTCCTTCCACTTCAGAGTCATGTGCCACTTTGTGTTGGTCTATCACATAAAATCCCAATAAAATACATTAACTTTTTTGCTTGTAACATGACAACATTTCAAGGGGTATGAATACTTTTTCAAGGCACTGTACATATTATAACAGGGGTTGTCCAAAAACCTTTGCTAAAGTTTGGGCAAGATGTCTTAAAAAGGTACAGCAACGGGGCTACAGGAAAAAACTCAAGAGAAAGGAAAAACCAACTTTCCTGCAAACATTGTAGCAGCATAAACTAAACAACTAAACAGTTTAGCCACAAGTGTCCTTAAATTATGAGATTGAAGCGGGGTGGTGCCAACTCGGCCAGCCATGGTTCGCCTTTGTCCAGCATAAACAGGAGAAAAATAAGATAAAAAGAGAGATAAAATATATATATATATATATATATATATATATATATATATATATATATATATATATATATATATAATGGATCCCCCAAGGCTCTGGGCTGCTATACTCACCTGATCGCCAATCCAACAATGCTGGTCTTCCATGTTGGACATCCAGCATCATTCAACCCACTTCTTCTGAGCTCAGAGTATCAAGACCTTGTCCTGCCTTACATTCATTATGTAGAGTCACTTTCTGCGGGATTTAGGAACCTCGCACCACTAGAGGAAGAAGGAGGTCACAAAACCAGACCAAAGATTTGTACTGATTATACAACTAGACATGGAAATGAAGGTTCTCCAGTACTTCGTTGTAATAGAATAGAGTGATACTTTTCAAATCAAATAGCTGAGATTGCTTGGCAGAAGTTCAAAACATATCGCAGATGTACTGTATGTGTGTGATAGCGCTTGACTGATAGAAGTGAAAATTGGTAACACAACACACAAAACAAATTGAAGCCAAAAACTCCAGCTAATACATTACAAGCAGTTCCCTTTGGGATAAAGATATTACATAAATGAATAAAAGCTGGCCATTAGAGACACGCACCCCTGTTACTAGTAAATGATTTGTCTCATCCTTGTAACAGCTACATTTTTTTTCTTTTTTTTTTAAAACACAACAGACGTGCTGTCTGGGAGCACCAGGCGAAAATAAAGCCCTAAAGCGTTCGTTACCTCAACCTTCATATTCCTGATATGTGTCTGCTATACCATGTACTTGTATGAGAAAGTATCCTGTTGTCTTTGTATTGCTTCCATTGTGTGAAATCCCTGGTGTTTCTGCCAGCCCCTCTGGTTTCCTATTAAAAACTTACCACACTATGCAGGAGAACACACCGTGGTCAGTTCCCTAGCTATGCGCTCAATGTGCTCTTCTCCAACGATCAGACTTATCCCGACACATCCCCCCCGCACAGCCTTTCACTGGGAAGCTGAGTGTACTGCTCTTTCTCCAGCCTAAAGCTATTATCCAGCTGAGTGGTGGGAGGAGTGCTAGATGCAGATTTAGATACACTAACAAATTGAAGCCAAAGTCCAGCTTACACTGCAGTTACTCCAACAATTTTTCTCCTTTTGGCAACAAGGTTTTACATGAATAAATAAAAGCTGGACCATTGTACGCTTTAAATAATCTCATCCCTCTAACTGCTACATTTGCAGAACAGTTTGTTCTGGTGAAAAACAAAGCCTTAATGGATGGATACAAAGATGAAAAGAAAGCCTAATAAAGAAAACGAATGCAGCCATCACATCTAAGAATTGATAAGCTACAATAAAATAATGGTTTGCTTGTAGGATTTATACCGCTTTAACTACTTAAGCCCCGGACCAATTTTCAGCCATGGGACCAGGCCCCTTTTTGCGATTCGGCACTGCGTCTCTGACAATTGCACGGTCGTGCGACGTGGCTCCCAAACAAAATTTATACAGCAATCAGTGCCATTTAAATGCACCGATTCCTGGGTAAATTACACTGGCAGTGAAGGGGGTTAACCACTAGGGGCGGGGAGGGGTTAAGTGTGACGTGTGTGTGTTTTTTTACTGTAGGGGGCGTGGCTTGGCGTTCGACATCACTGATTGTCTTTCCCGATGACAGGGAACAGACGATCAGTGACAGCCTCACTAGGAAGCACGGGGAGAGGTTTGTTTACACATACCTCTCCCCATTCTTCAGCTCTGTGACCCGATCGCGGGACACCAGCGGCGAACGGGTCCCACGACCATGGAGCTCAGGACCGGGCCGCCGGCACGCAGGAAGGGGGAAAAAAAATAAAAAGTGAATGAAAGCTGTAGTGCAGGGATCCTCAAACTACGGCCCTCCAGCTGTTGCAGAACTACAAATCCCATGAGGCATTGTAAAACTCTGACATTCACAGACATGACTAGGCATGATGGGAAATGTAGTTCCTGAACAACTGGAGGGCCGTAGTTTGAAGACCCATGCTGTAGTGGTTAAAACAGAACAGCTTTATACTATATATAACAAGCAAGAGTTAAAGGGAACTAATTCCAGGCAATTCTGTGTAGTTTTGTATTCCCTGTATGTAGAAGAATCATTAGCTCCCTTAGGCTACTGAGCCCTTGTTCACACCAATGCGATTTGTCATGCTATTTGACAGTCAAGTCGCACCCTATATTCTGCAATGGAAAGGTTTAAATTGCTACTTGCATTGACTTCTGTTAAATGAAGTTGCAGGCCACAATGAAATCACAGATCCAAATCGCATTGATCTGCGGCTTTTAAATCACACTGAAGTACTGCGATTTCAAAGCCACACTGGTGTGAACCAGGGCTAAAGCCACACTGGTGAGAACCAGGGCTAAAGCCACACTGGTGTGAACCAGGGCTAAAGCCACACTGGTGTGAACCAGGGCTAAAGCCACACTGGTGTGAACCAGGGCTAAAGCCACACTGGTGTGAACCAGGGCTAAAGCCACACTGGTGTGAACCAGGGCTAAAGCCACACTGGTGTGAACCAGGGCTAAAGCCACACTGGTGTGGTGTGAACCAGGGCTAAAGCCACACACAAAAAAGGTAAAAACTGTTCTCTCAGAGAACAGTGCTACATATATGAATGTACAAAAACACAAATACTAGACTGCACATACAGAGCAGACCAAACAAACAATCTTATAAACAAAACTGATGTTTTCTACAATATTTATTTTAGAAATTTACACATATTGCTGTACATATATACATAAAAACCAAGACCTTTATAATAAAATACAGTGCATTATTGCTTAGCTGACCATGGCATATTTCATCTACACTGCAAGCCATTCATATATAAAATATTTACAGATACTAAAGATTCAAAATTAACTGTAAAGAAAAGAAAGCAGTTTTCAGGATGTTATCCAGAGGCATCTTATTTCACAATCCAGAGTTGATTTTCAACCTCTTGACTTTTTTAAGACCATCTACAAAATAATAAATATATAATTACTTCAAAAAGAAAAAAAATGTATGTACAAAGCACAACACAACAGGCTGTTACCTAAACTGACCATGTGTGAAAATTATACACCATGGTGCAACGTTTATTAAACTGAAGTTTTTTCAGTAGGAAAATGATCTGCATCCCGTTTATGAAGCCGAGAACGTGCTGTCATAGGACTCAAAATAATAAATAAATAAAAATATAAACACATCAAAAACACAATACGGGTGCATTTTTGCTGCATTTTAAATGCATTTCAGTGGGGAGTTGTTTTACACCGCAACAGACCAGTGTAAAGACATACATAGAATTTAAAAGGGATGCATTTTTCTTGAGCTTTTCTTAATGCAAAAGCGCTTCAAAAAAAACTATTAAAAAGCCGAATATAATACAATTCTATTTAAAAAATATTGTATGCAAGGGAAGGCTAGAACCCCTGTTACATTTTTCACTTTCTGTCTGTGTTGCAGAATTGCTCCAACTTTCTGTCTGGTGAATTTGGGGCAGAAAGCAGGGGTAAATCTCCCCAATGTTGCCCTGGATAGCAGTAAAAAAAAAACAAAAAAAACAAACGACAAGGTTTTTAATCCTTTCCTACCCTATCCAAAAAAAGCACAGCCTCCCAATGTATTTCTGGCAAAGGATTAGTCATTCCCTAACCTTGTGCTATGGATCTCTGTAAACGGTAGGCTTTTTTTTTTTACAAAAGGCGTTAAGGAGAGACAGACAATAGAGAGCATGAGAATATGAGCAGAGAGCTCTATCTGACTGCATACAAATCATGTTTCTGACAGGGGCCCCCCCCCCCCCCCTTTAAATAAGTGTGCCTGCAACACGCGCAAAAAACAGGTGATACTGTGGGGGGGGGGGGGGGGGAATGGGGGTGCTGAGACAGATAAGCGGAAGTTCCACTTTTGAGTGGAACTCCGCTTTAAATCAGGGCTCGACAATTCCCGGTCGCCAGGGCGCCTAGAATTGGGGTCCTGGCACCTGGGGCGACACAGCTGGGGTATCCTGTCTTCCTGCGGACCCCGACTCCGCTGTGCGATCGAATCGGGCCGCGCCGGCCAGTAATTTAGGCCGCGGCTTTGCGGCCTTCTGAAGCACTAATGTGTAATATGGCGCCATCTGGTGGTGGCCGTTGATATTGCAACACCTCTAACATTGCTAATGCAATGTTAATGGAGCTTCAAAGCCCTGCCTGTTTCTCACTGCCCGCCCATCTCCTTCCTAAAGTGGAGAAGAGAAGGAAGTGATTGCAGGCATCATCTGACGCCTTTTGCCTAACAGTGAGTGTGGTGGGGCTGGTTTGAATTTATATAGCTTTTTTTTTTATAATAGCTTTGATTTTTATTAATTTTTTTAAAAGTAAAAAAAAATTTATTTATTTTTTCCTTAAAATTTATTATTTGTAATCTCCCTGCTTGGTCCCTTTTACACAGGCTGTCTGATCAGGTTCGCCTGTCAATTTTTTAGGCGGACCTGATCAGACCCCTTTCCACACCGAAGCGTTTTTCAGGCGCTACAGCGCTAAAAATAGCACCTGTATAGCGCCTGAAAAAAGCGGGTCCTTTCACTCCAGTGTGAAAGCTTGAGGGCTTTCACACTGTAGCGGTGCGCTAGCAGGACGGTAAATAAAAGTCATGCTAGCAGCATCTTTGGAGCGGTAAAGGAGCGGTGTATTCACCGCGCCTACCCATTGAAATCAATGTGACAGCGCAGCAATACCGCTGGCAAAGCGCCGCTTGCGGGGGTTTTTAACCCTTTTTCGCCGTCGCCCACTAAAAAAAAACCTGGTTTCTAACTTTTTTAGCTGGCTCCTAGAGTCCAAGCAAATTTGTCAAGCCCAGCTTTAAATCTCATTCTGCAGATAAACAGCTATGAGGCTGTAGGCACATAACTGTCTCAACAATCTCACATGCCAGGAAGTGCCCTGTTATTTTTCAAACAAAAGGCACTTTTAGGCGCAATAACCATTACTAGATGCTCCCTATAACATAGTAAATCAAGTCAACTTGAATAAAGTAAGGAAAAAAAATAAAAATAAATAAAAGTTTGTTATACCTTTGCCACAGCTTTGATATGCGATGGCTTTATCACAGAGCATCTCTCCTCAATAGCCTTTAGTCGAGCTTCTGTAGCCAATCTTTGGAGAAACAGCACGCAGTTTAAATAGATCTGAAGTAAACAAGTAAAAGTTACAGTACAAGATATTTTACTTCATTGCTACCCAACCACATTACATTACTACATTAGTGCCGCATTAGACGCTTACTACGTTATAGCCAACAGGGATATGCAGTCCTGCATTAGAGGCTCATTACATTCTGAGCATTCAGTACCCATGAAAGCCCAAGCTGCAAAATTCCCATAATAACCTCTTTGGATAGCTTTCTGCTATTAAATCTTTTTTTTTTTTTTATATACTCATGTTGTACATTCTAAAGGGCGCCACATGAATTAGTAAAGTGAATCAGTTATAGCCCTTAATACGAAACTTAGAAGCTCATTTTAAAACTTAGCTGATAGTATGAAAAAAAAAAAAAAAAAAAAAGAGAGACATACACATTGGAGGTTATTTACGAAAGGCAAATCCACTTTGAACTACAAGTGAAAACTGCACTTGAAATTGCAGTTACTGTAAATCTGAGGGGGAAGATCTGAAGTGAGGGGAAGCTCTGTTGATTTTATTATCCAATCATGTGCAAGCTAAAATGCTGTTTATTTTACTTGCATGTCCCCCTCAGATCTACAGCAACTGCACTTCCAAGTGCAAAGTGTATTTGCCTTTAGTAAATAACCCCCAATTTATTTATATAATGTCAAATATTTCTTACTGGTAATTTTATTTGTGGGTATACATTTAGCATCGACAGTTTCTGTAAATACCCCAACCAGTGGTGCTTGGTAGCATGGGTAACAGAGGAGGTATTTACTTTCTTGGAGGGATATGTAGGATTAGGAGTTTCAAGGCCGCAGATTAGTGCAATTTGATCCGTGGCTTGCTGACATCTGTGCGACTTCATTGACACTGATGTCAATGCAAGTCACACGTGAAATCGAACATAAATAGTGCAGGAACCTTTTTCTGAGTCACGCTTTTTCCAAAGGATCCATTGCCAGCAATGGGGTGCGACTTGTCATGTAATTTTGAACTCTAATCACATGACAAATCGCAATGGTGTGAGCCAGGGCCAAGTCTGTCAAATACAGGGGTCTGTATCCATTGAGAAAGACAGTCCAGGAGATACAAAAGCATATCTGAAGTTGTGTAGAGGCACATGTCTCACAGAGGTCCACAAAGCTCAACAGATTTACTGGGTGACACAGGATACCCTGGGGGTTAACTTGGGGTCACGGGCACACTGAAGACACAGAAGTTCTGGACGAGCACAAGGCACATTAAAAACAGAGTTACAGGCAGGCATGGATGGACATAGAGCCTTTTGTCACTTTGCAATTTTACTCATCCCCAACCAAGGGAGCTGATTGATTGTGGGGCCAGCACTTTGGGTGAAAGCCAGGAGTGGGAGACCCAGCGCTGGAGGAGAGCACACTCAATAAGTAAAACGATCTGTGAAAAGCCATACTCGCAAAAAAGCACATGGTAAATACTTGGCCACCCCTTTGCCAGCTCCACTCCATTTAGTTGAAATGGTCCCCCAAAACGCACTGGGAAATTACACTTCTGGGAGTATCAATCTCCTGAGTTCTTCCCAACCATCCTGTATTGTCATGAGGTCCTGGACCTCTTTCACACTGGGGCGCTTTTCAGGCATTTTAGTGCCAATAATAGCGCCTCTCAAGCCACCTCAGTGTAAAAGCCAGAGTGCTTTCACACTGGGATGGTTCGCTTGCTGGATGGAAAAAAAAAAAAAGTCTTGCAAGCAGCATCTTTGGGGCAGTGCGAGAGCGGTGTATACCAGATTAGACAGCAGACGGCAGATTAAAACAGCGGTAAAGCACATGCTAATACTAACAGCGATTTACCGCTAACGCCCACACTGCCCCAGTGTGAAAGGGGTCTGGGTGGAAAGGGAGGAGCCAGTAGGCGCTATGTGGGACCGAATACCGCTAAAGTGTGGTGAGACTACTTCTACTGACCAGAGCAGCACAGGAAGTGTGACATCTTAAGTGCTTGATGTCAGTGGTTCTCAAGTACCCCCAACAGGTCATGTTTTGGGAATTTCTCTTAGATAAAATAGCTGTCCAAAATACAAAGCCATTGACTCTGATTAAAAGAACCTGTGCAAGATAAAGAAAAACATGCAAACGTGGCCTGTTGGGGGTACTTGAGGACAAGGTTGAGAACCACAGCTTTATGGAACACTTCACAGAACAGCGCAGGCACAGCTGACATGCATTCAGGATTCTATAGGATCGGTTCATGAATGCCTGTTTTGTTTTGTTGACAGCCAAATGGGCTGTTTTAATGTGAATACATAGCACTTGGCTCATGGTTGCAGCCCCACTCACTACAATATAACATTTCGGTGGCATTACTGCTCAGGGGTTTAAATTATTTTTGACTCATCCAAAAGCATTACGACGGGTGTATAACCCCGTCCAGCTACCTTTGCAGCTTAAGGGAGCGGTAAAAATGCATCTCAACCATCTATTTTTACCACTTCCCATCTGCAAGTATAAACTAAAACTTACCCAGTAGTCACTTCAAAAACTTGCCCTCATCTCAGCTGCACTGATCCTTTAAGAGAAATTTGTGAAAAGAATAAAAATAATCATACTAACCTAGGTGGCTACAGCTCCAATCACAGCGGCAGCTGTCCCCCGCTGGCTCTACTCCAAGAACTGAGCGATCAAAGACCACTGATTACTCAGTTCTCGGGATTCAGTCACCACTCTCTGCTCTGCCCCTCCAGTGCTGAGATGTGGAGGGGGTGGGAGCAGCTGGCTCAGTCTCCCAGCAGCACACTGAAAAGGCTGAGCCAGCTGGTGATCCAGGCATCTGGATGAATTATGACAGTAAAGTTGGGATCTTTCCAGAGCCTAGATAGGCTGAGTGACATCAGCCGACAGCAGGCCATCATTTCATCCGAATTATAGGTGTACCGTGTAATATGCTCTGAAGGGTGATACTCACCTACTCTTCCCATCACTTGTGAGCTCCCTCACCAGCACCTTCTGTCCAGGTGGCGGTCTCTCGCCATCTTGATTGGCTGGTGTAGGAGGTCACTCGCATATATGCATTGGAGTTATTTATCCCAGCATACTGGCACTGTGCCGGAAATATAATGTTAATGCGCATACGCAGCTCTGTGGACAATTTACAGAAGACTGCGATCAGGCAGATAAGCGTATTTGCAGAAGAGACACTGCAAATCTCTTCTGCAATAAAGAACCTGCTTTTCCCCTTCAGTCGTTAAAGGGTAACTCCACTTTTGTATTAAAAAAAAAAAAAAAAGCACCTAAAGAAAAAATATAGCGTATACAATTGCGACAAGTCATATTTGTAATTGAATGTTATTAAAAATGACCTTTCCTTTTCAATCTGCAGCTCTGTAATTTTCTGTAAAATGCAATGCAATTTGGCTACCTGGAGGTGTTCTGTACACAGAATGTCCCCCAGATATGCAATTTCCTGCTTGTGTGATTGGCTCAATTTTCCCAATAGTCGGCACAAAGGTGTCAGATTATGAAACTGTCCGTTTATGATCTCAGTTCATTAACAGTTTATGAAACAGATGATTGGGGGAGAACTTGTGCTGTGTCATTTGGCCCCCTGTAACACCTAAAAAAAAAAAACCTGGCTGATCCTGCCTGGTTCTGCCCTCCCCACTGTAAACTAACCACGGTTTATCATGGCTGCTAAGCCCTGACACCGTGGTTAGTTTACGTGCCTTCGTCCATCATCCGCAGCCCTGCTCTCCTCTGTGCTCCTGTGTCCTCCTACCCCCTCCCTGCCTGTCAGCACGTACCAGTGTCCCCCCTCCTAGTGGTATCATAACTTCGTGTTGTTGCCGTTTTAATAAATGCTGTGCCCCACTGTATGTTGTCTAAAAAACCTGCCAATAAATACCTTATTTTATAGCGACGCTTGGCTCTCTGCTGACGTCAGCGGAGGCTTTTTAGCTCCACCCGCCTTGCTGTCAGACCTGGAGAGGAGAGACGGCCGGTTATGTGACCGCCGATCGGTGCTAGAAAATAAGGTATTTATTGGCGGATTTTTTTTGTTTTTTAGAAAAAAAGAACGCATACATTTTTTTATAACAGAGGGGATTGTAGTAACAAGTGGGTTAACAACCACTTTAATAAAACGGACACCTTTTTCAGTGAAATTCTGGTACTGTAATCTCACTACGCCTTGCAAGATTCCAGTATCAGGGGGAGTTCTCCACAGTTCGAAGCGTTTGTAGATGGCTACACTTCTCACAAGGAGAAGTGATCTACACCGCTTCATAAACAGCCACTCAGAGGAGAGCAATCTCCACTTTCAATGCCGGTGAAACTCAGCAGCGAATATTTTCCACTGCTTCATAAATGGATACCTAAGATACAGTGGCGGCCCATCCACTAAGGGCACACGGGCACAGGTTTGAAGAACCTGATTAGAGCCAGAGGCTCCAATAGGCTTCAAAATAGGGTGGGCTTAGGGCGCAGAGAACACGAACAAAGCCCACCCAGGTGTGTTACTATAGTGAAGATTTATTTGCTGTTGTAACACTGATCCTCCTCCCGGTCAATCAGGAATCAGGTTTTGAGACCCATCAAGCTTGGCTGAAAGGACAGGCAATCCTATTGAACGCCTAGGAGGAGGGAAGGAGCCACACGCTGGAAGAGAGGACACGAAAGCCGTTGTTCCCCCACCCGCCTAGATAGGGTAAGTGTCGCACCGACCAGCAGACAGCATGGGGGGGGTGAGGTGCTAGTTTCAGCCCCCCCCCCAAACACACACCACCAGCCGCCACTGCTAAGATACAGTACAAGTCAGATTTCAGGCATCCCTGCAACAAAAATGTAATTTTTGATGATACTCCCAATAGGAATTCACATCTAAAAAAGGGATGCAGGCCCTGCAATTTTGCTAACTAATGCTTTTCTTTGTTTTTAGCTGGCGATACTGAAGCATTGGTTAAACTAGATGGACACCTTTTCAACCCTACCTTTTTTAAGCAACAAACATGTTACACTTGCCTCCTCTGTGCAGCCCCCATCCTCCTCTTCTCGGGTCCCTCTTCAGTGCTACTGGCCCCTCCCTCCTACAGAGTGTCCCCACAGCAAGCAGCTTGCTATGGGAGCACCCGAGCCTATGCTCTGTGTCCATTCAGGCACAGATTTGCAGCTCAGCCCCCCTTCTTTCCACATTGGCTCAATGACCTTGAGTGACAGCAGCGGGAGCCAATGGTGCCCCTGCTGTGTCTCAGCCAATCAGGGAGCCTCTTGTGCAACATCGTTGGATCAAGATGGGCTCAGGTAAGCATTAGGGGGGCTGCTGCACACAGAAAGTTATTTTATCTTAATGCATTAAAGCGGGATTCCACCCCAAAGTGGAACTCCCGCTTTTTGGAACCCTCCGGTGTCACATTTGGCACCTTTCAGGGGGAGGGGGTGCAGATACCTGTCTAAGACAGGTATCTGCACCCACTTCCGGGCATAAACTCCCACGGGAGTTTACGCAGCTTCCTGTCCCGGCGTGCTGTCTGCCGGGACACACACACACACACACACACACACACACACACACACACACACACACACACACACACACACACACACGTGCATGTATGTTTGAAAAACCACTGTGCAAATACCATGCGACATTGCAACGACCACCATTTTATTTTCTTGGGCCACTGCTTAAAATATATACATTTGGGAATTCTACGTCATTTTTTAGCCTGATTTTTACATGTAGGAGAGAAATATCAGAATTGGCTCCCTAAACAAGCAGTTAGAAAGGAGTGCTGTCCCCAATAAGGTTTCAAATGTCATTTTACGTCTTAATCTTACTCATTACTGTGAGGCGAACACACCCCAGTTTCCCCAGCTCGTCAACCTATCTATACCAGAGCGGTCCGTCCACACAGCCCCCCCCCCCCATATATATTCTACACGTCTCCGGCTCTCACCAGCAGTTCCACGTTGGTCTCCAGACGAAGATCGGGAAGCCGTTTCTTTATGGCGGCCCTGATAGCAGCCCTAGGCACCGAACGAACCATCCTGCAGCTTGGCGCAATGGTTACTTGAAGTTTATTTTGAAATACCCGGCGGCACTTCCGTATGACGTCAAAGGGCGGCGCGCTGTAGTGATGTAAACTGCAGCCTTCAGTAAGGGCGGAAGTGCGGCGTGAACAATAAATGTATGGGAGTGCTGGATGTGTATGGAGTGTTGTATCTTTCATTTGTCTGCTCGTTGGACGAGTAGGATTTCGCTAAGCAGTGATATCTGCAGGGTTTCTTTTTTGTGGCACTTTGGTCTCCTGTACAATATATAGAGAATCTCGGAGCTCAAGTCATCATGCATCGTTACATAGACATATTTAAAGAGGAACTGCAGTCTGCTCACATAGTTTGTAATAACCTCTGAAGCTTTCCTCCAACCACTTCACATATTATTATATATATACTGGTATTCTGTACTTGCCAAATATGCTTCAGAAATCTTCCTCTACTAAGTCTGGCTGCATCCATTATAACTGAAGCTGCTGCCTGTTCACTTCCTGGATTTACACAGAGGCACTCCTCCAGCTCTGTAGCTCTCATTGGCCCTCTTATGACTCCCCCCCCCATCCTGGCAAACTCTCACCAGAGTTAGAGAGAGCACTGTGCATGATGTCATTAGCCTAGGCTTTTTACCAGACAAGAAACAGGAAGTGGGCTGTATAAGGCAGGGCTCAAAATTTCAAGTCCTGAGCTACTAGCCAGACCTCAAGGGTTACTCACCACCAGTTGCCCCGCCCAATCCCTACCCTGCCCCACCCCTAAACACGCCCTCATAAATTATTTCATGAAATTACACCTAAATGTTTTATGCAGAAATAGGTTATAAAAATAAATATTAATAACTTTACCCGTGCCCAACAATGCAGCCTGCCTGTGTCCAACAAAGCAGCCTGTGCCACCAATGCAGCCTGTATCCATCAATGCAGCCTGTGCTACCAATGCAGCCTGTGGCACCAATGCAGCTTGTGTCCACCATTGCAGCCTTTGCCACCAATGCAGTCTGTGCCACCAAGGCAGCCTGTATCCACCAATGCAGCCTGTACCCACCAATGCAGCCTGTGCCACCAATACAGTCTGTGCCACCAATGAAGCCTGTGCCACCAATGCAGCCTGTGCTACCAATGCAGCCTGTGGCACCAATGCAGCTTGTGTCCACCATTGCAGCCTTTGCCACCAATGCAGTCTGTGCCACCAATGCAGCCTGTATCCACCAATGCAGCCTGTACCCACCAATGCAGCCTGTGCCACCAATACAGTCTGTGCCACCAATGAAGCCTGTTCCACCAATGCAGTCTGTATCCACCAATGCAGCATGTCCCCATCAATGCAGCCTATGCCACCAATGCAGCCTGTATCCACCAATGCAGCCTGTGTCATCAATGCAGCCTGTGTCCACCAATGCAGCCTACCTGTGCAGGGGAAGATTGAGGAGAGCCGCCGCCCAGATGATCAGGGCACAGGGAACATAACAGCTTTCATTTCAATAGCTGTGTATTCCCCGCCACGTGCCATCACATAAAGCCCCTCCCCCTTGTCCGGGGGAACTTTGATAGACAGATCACCCGTCCCAGGATTGGACGGGTGATCTGTCTATCAAAGTGCCCGGACAAAGAGGGGGTTGTATGTGACGGCGCATGGCAGGGAATACACAGCTATTGAAATGAAAGCTGTTATGTTCCCCGTTCCCTGATCATCTGGGCGGCGGCTCTCCTCTCTCTTCCCCTCCAATCGCCGGGAGAACAGCTCCCATACAACCTGCCTGCCGGTGGTGCTCGCCCTCCGCTCCCAGGCAGCCCTTTCTTTTTTTGAGGGCTGATATAAGGTATTTACTGGCAAGAAAAAAAAAATGCTTTACTATCCAAAGTTAAAACAACAAGGGCAGAATATTTAATAGATGGAAAGATAAAAAAATAACTTAAGGTCCGCTTTAAACACGGACTTATTTTCAAAGATTTATTTTATTTTTTTTCAAAAAAAGGTTCAGTTCTATAGAATATTCAGTGAAAATTAACTTTTTCAAAACACGGCCCACAAAGAGTTCACATGGTCATTTGACCGTGTTATTTCCCTGTGGTTCTTGCAAACACGCTGCGTTTTTACATGTGTGTGTGTGGGGGGTGCCAGTCAGAATGAATGGCCGCCATGTGCCTTTTCTCCAAGCAGCACATTTTCACTGCAGGGGTGGGAATCGCTGTGATTCCCACAGCCATACACATAGGTGTGAACCTAGCCTGAAGCAGTTGTAGTTTAACCACTTCAGGACCACTCCCACTCGCATTGCACTGCGGACGGGCGGCTCTTACATGCACAACAACATATCTGTACCACTGGGATTTTTATTTTTTATTGAATATGTTTTATATCAGAAAGTTAAAAAATATTGTTTATATGACAAAAAATAAAAAACCCAGCGGTGATCAAATACCACCAAAAGAAAGCTCTATTTGTGTGAAAAAAATGATATAAATTTTGTTTGGGTACAGAGTTGCATGACGGCGCAATTACCGATTAAAGTAGCGTAGAAAATGGCCTGGTCATGAAGGGGTAACATTTTCTGGAGCTCAAGTGGTTAAAAATGTTATCATTTCATGTATAGTTAGCATTGTATTAGTGAATCCAGACAGATAAAAATACAATTTAACCACCTCAGGACTGCCAGGTGTTACCTCCTTTAGCCCAGGTTCACACTTGCAGCGGGAATGAAATTGTGCGAGTTCAGCTGAACTCGCACGATTTCATTCTCGCATGTCAGTCCCGACTTCGGGGGTAATTTCAGAGACATCTAAGTGGCTTTCTGCACAGATGTCTATGGAAATCGCACCCCGAAGTCGCCAAAAGTAGTACAGAAACGACTTTTGGGAAATGGTGTGCGTGCGACTCCGCAATGATGGCATTGCACCGATTCGGGCGATGCCAATGCCAGCAATAGGCGCTGATTTGGCTTGCGAGTTGATATGTCAAATCGCATGCCAAATCGCTGCAATGTGAACCAGGGCTTAGGCTGGGTTCACACTGCTGCTACATGGGATCTGACTTGTGAGACCCCAAGTCGCATGGCATGTTAAATTCAATGTTACCCTATGAGAGCCGCCTTAACTGATACTATAGTCGCTCCCATTATAGCTCTGGCTGTATGTTTAGGGTCATTGTCCTGCTGGAAGGTGAACCTCTGCCCCAGTCCCAAGTCTTTTGCAGACTCCTAACAGGTTTTCTTCTAAGATTGCCCTGTATTTGGCTCCATCCATCTTCCCATCAACTCTGACCGGCAGCTCCCCTGCTGAAGAAAAGGATCCCCACAACATGATGCTGCCACCACCATGTTTCACAGTGGGGATGGTGTGTTCAGGGTGATGTGCAGTGTTAGTTTTCCGCCACACAAAGCGCTTTGCACCTTCTTCCACATGTTTGCCGTGTCCTCCACATGGCTTCTCGCAAACTGCAAGCGGGAGTTCTTATGAATTTCTTTCAACAATGGCTTTCTTCTTGCCACTCTTCCAGAAAGGCCAGATTTGTGGAGTGCACGACTAATAGTTGTCCTGTGGACAGATTCTCCAACCTGAGCTGTTGATCTCTGCAGCTCCTCCAGAGTTACTATGGGCCTCTTGGCTGCTTCTCCGATTAATGCGCTCCTTGTCCGGCCTGTCAGTTTAGGTGGATGGCCATGTCTTGGTAGGTTTGCAGTTGTGACATACTCTACTCGGGATATTTTTTTATAACCTAACCCAGCTTTAAACCTCTCCACAATTTTATCCCTGACCTGTCTGGTGTGTTCCTTGGCCTTCATAATGCTGTTTGTTCACTAAGGTTCTCTAGCAATTCTCTGAGGGCTTCACAGAACAGCTGTATTTATACTGAGATTTATTTACACACGGGTGGACTCTATTTGCTAATTAGGTGACTTCTTCTGAAGGCAATTGGTTCCACTAGATTTTAGTTAGGGGTATGAGAGTAAAGGGGGCTGAATACAAATGCATGCCACACGTTTCACATATTTAATTGGTAAAAAAATTTGACAACCATTTATCATTTTCCTTCCACTTCACATTTATGTGCCACTTTGTGTTGGTCTATCACATAAAATCCCAATAAAATACATTTACGTTTTTGGTTGTAACAAAATGTGGAACGTTTCAAGGGGTATGAATACTTTTTTCAAGACACTGTAACTCAATACAATGTTATCTTTTAGATGTAGTAAGAATTTTGGACGTTATATTGTTTGTGCATGCTAACAATGAATTTTGTGTATTTTTATGGAAAATATGGTTTTGATAAACATTTACGCAACTATCATGGGGCATACAAAATCATTCATACATCTTTTATCTCTACAGGCCCTATGATTTCATAAATTATATGGTTTGAAGGGTCTTTTAACTAACTTTCAAAGCTGTAAATGAAAAACTGTGAAAATAGCCAAAAATAAAGTGAAAAATAGCAAACATTGTCTGGCCACCTGGAGTTAAAAAATTAGAGACAGTTTTTTACACTTATTGAAAAGAAATACTGTAACAAAACGCTTAGAATATTATATATAAAAGACCATTTTCTTTAAGCCCCTTGGCGCCAGCTGCACACAAATTTGCGGCCTCTCGTGCCTAGTCCTTGGTGTAAGGGGGCGCATATTTGTGTGGATTGCTGTCCATACAGCGCACTCCTGACACGCTTACCGGCATCTAACCGAAAGTTCCTGATCACTGCTGCCATGACAGCCAATCACAGTGGTCACATGCTCTTAAGCCCTGCCCAGCCTCCCAACATCATAAATCTCTTAAAGGGTCAGGAGCTGCAGGTGTGAAGAGGTTAAAGTAATTGTAAAGTCTCAAGGTTTTTCACCTTAATGCATTCTGTGCATTAAGGTGAAAAACATTCTTTGTTGCAGCGGCCTCCAGACAACCTCTCCCCCCCCCCTTCCTTCCTTCACCTAAGCCCAATCTGATCCATCGATGTGCACGAGTCCAGCGGCTCCAGCCGCTGTCTCTCTCCTCATTGGTCAGATTGACAGCAGCAAGAGCCATTGGCTGTCATTGCTGTCAATCAAATCCAGTGACACAGTAGCGGGGGACGGGCCAAGTCCCTCTGTCTGTGCCAATGGACGTAGCAGTTGGACTTGGGAGCAAGCCCGCAAGAGTGCCCCCATGGAAAGCGGCTTTCCATGGGGGCACCTGGTGAAGGGGAGGTGCCAGGGCACCCCAGAGGAGGAGGACTGGGGCTGCTCTATGTAAAACCCTTGCACAGAGCAGGTAAGTATAACATGTTTGTTTGTTTTTTGTTTGTGTTTTTTTTTTAAAAAAGCAACCTTTACAACCCCTTAAGTTTTTTTTAAGAGGAATGTAAACAAGAAGGCTGTGTGTGAAAATGTTAAGTTTACTTGGATGTTGGATGTTGTTTTCAACATGAGTTAGGGCGGCTTCACACTGCCCTGGTGTGGCCCCTCTACACTTTGGGCAAAGTGCAGCTAATATGTAAGTTTAATGTAGGTTAGCTGCACTTTTCCATAGACTTCTATGATGTTTTGCAGTTTTGGTGTCATTTCAGAAAGCGCACCAATGAGTCAGTATGCAGGAGTTTTGGTGCACTTTCTGAAAAGACACCAAAACTGGAAAACATCATAGAAGTCTATGGAAAAGCACAGCTAACTGGCAGGGAACCTGCAGGATTTCTGCGGTTTGACATAATGCAGTGGGACCACACCAGGGAAGTGTGAACCTGCCATTAAAGTAGGTGACAAGCCAGCAAGAGTCAAATCTCAGTGGGCCCTCACCTCTAGCTCCAAGTTCTATCATCTGACAAAATAAGTATGGGTAAATATAAAAAAAAAAAAAAAAATCCTTATAAATACTTTTCTTCCCTTTTACTAAGTGATCACATAACCACATGTTCTCAGCTGCATAAGAGCTGGGGGAGGAGAAACAGCAGCACAATAAGGTGACCAGTGAAAGGCTTTGTGAGTGGGGCTTAAGACAAGTCTAATCATTGGAGGCATAGGCGTGCGCACATTGTGTGACGGGTGTGCCTGGGCACACCCTAATCACCCTGTGCGGTGCCGATTCCTCCAACTTTCTGATGCCCCCATTCTCCCCCCTGAAGTGCTTTCAGCTTCCCTTCTCTCCTCTCCTGCCCGCTGCTGCTGGGGATGCTTCAGGATGGATTAACGAATGAACACAGTGAGTGATCATTACCAATCGCTCCTGTGTACATTCTTAACTGAAGCATAGTAAACCATTTACTACGCTTCTGTTTATGAATGAACAGGAAGCCGCTCAGCACAGAGCACTTCCCATTTGATGGCTGTCCAGTTCAGCTGAGGCTGCAGAGAAAGCGTTTGGGGAATTCTCAGTCCCTTTCTCTGCTCTGCTGATGCTGTCCGCTGTTCTGCTGATATACACGCATATAAGTTTGTGGTCTGGGGTGCACACCTTAATGCAATAGCCTGCGCACACCAATGATTGGAGGAGAGCTGCCTGAGTTCCCAGCATAGCTAGAAAACTAACCACGCTGTGCTCTCATGCCTAATGTGGTCAGTTTTTAATAGGAAAGCAGAGGGACTAGCAGGAACACTGGGGATTTCACACAAAATAAGGAAAACACAGAGTACAGGATATTTTTTCATACAAGTACATAGTACTTTGATCATTTGATTACCTCTGTGGTTTTTATTTTTTGCGTTACTGGTATACTGGTATTGCGTTTGGTTGTACACTGGTATAACCAAAAAGGAAACAGGAAGTGCCCCTCCCTATATAACCCCTCCCATACCGGGAGTACCTCAGTTTTTTTGCCAGTGTCTAAGGCAGGGGTCTCAAACTGACAGCCCTCCAGATGTTGCGGAACTACAAGTCCCATCATGCTTCTGCCCATGGGAGTCTTGCTTGTAACTATCAGCCTTGCAATGCCTCATGGGAATTGTAGTTCTGCAACAGCTGGAGGGCCACCAGTTTGAGACCCCTGGTCTAAGGTGTTGGTCACAGTTGATGAAATGCTAAAAGAGCTCCGCTGAGCAATCCCTGACGGGATCAAGGAGCTGTGCAAACGGATCCATCTAAAGTGCTTGAAAGCCAAAATGGATGGTACCTGGACCCTGGGACCCAGAACCTTGGTCATGTTTATACAACCAAAGAGTTCTCCGGCAGGGTGCTATACAGGTCCAAGGGAGTGGACCCGTGACAGGGGACACGGTCCTTGAAGGTCTGGCATGACACGGCCCACCGTGATGGGTGAATGCTGGATCTGTCTGTGATAATTTCCAGCAGTCCTGCAGTGAGATCAGGTAAGTCAGAAAGATTACAAAGTATAATATATATATATATATATATATATATATATATATATATATATAATTCACTTGGTCTTTCTAACATGAGTATGCAATGCCTTACCTGTGTTTGCCACTAGAGGGTGTTAAAGCAACATACCTGGCTTCCAACATTCCAAGCTTCCCCTGTTGTGTTTAGTGTCAGCAAAGGCTCCTACGGCAGCACTGCTATCTGGTTTGGGGGGCCATCCATCATTTCAGGAGGTCAGGTTCCCCCCTGCTGAGACCCCCCACCCTACCCCACCTGCACAGAGCGCGGGAAAGGGAATAAAAAAAGGGGGCGGAGTTCCGCAATGCGGGGGGCATGGCTTAGACTCTGCTGGCGTGCACGTGAGACATGGCACAGGCGCAAGGCTCACTGGCTTTAAAAGGTTTGTACTCTGGAAGTGTCTGGTTGGCTGACGGAGGGACACAGAGCACACAAGTGGCATGTAAGTTGTATGGGTGTGTGGATACAGGCATTTTTAAGGGGCACATTTTACTCAGCATTGAGACTGAGCATTTATAGCAGCATGTTATGTAATTGCTAGACTAAAGCTCGGCAGTAGATGCACATTGTTCATACCTCTGCTTTTTGGTGCTTAGGACTATGTCTTCCCCCAGGAGGGGTAATTCATCAGGGGGGAGTGCAAAGTCGCTGCGGTCAGAGCCTGATGCTCCTAGTCGCATGCCCACAGTTCCATCCTCCCCTGAAAGACCTGGTGCAGAGCCATCTTGTCTCACAGGCATGGTGGCTGCCTAAAATGTTCCAACCTCTGCATACGTCACTAAGGACGATTTGGCTTTGGCTCTGGCTGATTTGGAAGGGAAAATAGCCGAGATGTTAGCGTCTTCCTCCCAGGAGGTGAGAAAACGTGGCAGATCCCCTTCTCCTGCCCTTGACCTTCCAGTATTGGAGCAACAATGGGCAGATGATATTGGGGTACCTTTGAGAGAAGGCGGTTTAGGTGATTCTGAGGATTCAGCATCTGAAGAACCTTTCTCAACTTCGCAATCTCAGAAATTGCTAATCCAATCCCTTACGGACTTGGTTCGTTCTGGATATAAATTGCCTCCTGCAGAGGTGGAGGATGTTTCCTTCTCCTCGTTGGGTTCGCTAAAACACCCACAGGGTTCACATGCTTTCCCTATGCATCCGTTACTGGAGCAACTGATTGGGAGCACCCAGATAATCAGTTTTCTACTCCTAAAAGATTTTCAATTCTTTATCAAATGGATAAAAAGTTCTCAAAGAGATGGGATTTGTAGATGCGGCTATCTCCTCTGTGAACAGGAGTTTAACTTGTCCAGTTGACAACGTACAAGTATTTAGTGATCCAGCTGATATGAAGTTGGAATCTCTACTTAAGGCCTCATTTGCTGTAGCTGGTGCGGTAGTACAACCTGCACTGGCAGCAATAGGTATATGTCAATCCCTTTGGAATGAATTCAAGCAGGTTATGCTCAAACCTAGGCTACAAACTAGAGTTCCAAGAGTTTCCACCATAGCGTTTTCTATTATCAAACGTTCCCAAGGACCCAGTAAAGAAAAAGTCCTTATTTCTGACACTGGACCGATTACTGTATTAGGGAGTAAGAATAGAGGTTCCCTCAGAAGAGAGGGACATGGGATTTTATTCAAATCTCTTTATGGTACTAAAACCAAATGGAGATGTGAGACCCATTCTAGATCTCAGAAATCTGAATTACTTCCTAAACATTCGCTCCTTTCGAATGGAGTTGATTCGGTCAATTGTTTCCACCCTACAGGGAGGAGAGGTTCTAGCATCCATAGATATCTAGAATGCGTACCAGATGTGCCAATATTTCCTGCTCACCAGAAGTTTCTGCGGTTTGCGGTAGAGCAGCGCCATTTTCAGTTCAAGTGCCTTGCCTTTCGGATTAGCCACCGCTCCCCGACTGTTTACAAAGGTGTTAGCCCCAGTACTAGCAAGATTAAGGGGCCAGGGTATAGCAATAATAGCATACCTAGACAACCTGCTACTGGTAGATCAGTTAATAGCAGGGTTAAATCAATGGGTGTCCAGAACAGTCAGTTATCTGAAACACCTGGGTTGGATTCTCAATTTAGAGAAATTATCCTTACAGCCGGTAAGAAGGCTGCAGTATTTGGGCCTGGTCATAGACACAACCCAGGAAAGGGTGTTCTTGCCTCAGACAAAGGTCAACGCTCTAAGAGAGCTGATCCAGGCAGTCAAGGCAAAGAAGGGTCCTTCAATTCACTTTGTATGAGATTACTAGGGAAGATGTTAGCTTCCTTCAAAGCAGTTCCCTATGCCCAGTCTCATTCAAGACTTTTGCAACACAGTATTCTGTCTGCTTGAAACAAACGTATCCAAGCCTTGAATTATCCAATGAATCTGACTCCAAAGGTACGGCAGAGTCTCAACTGGTGGTTGATAACCAGTAATTTACAGAAGGGCAAATCCTTTATTCCAGTTTTCTGGAAAGTAGTAACAACGGATGCCAGCCTATGGGGCTGGGGAGCAGTTCTAGAAGAGACCACTGTTCAAGGAAGTGGTCAGAGTCTGAGAAGACCTTGCCCATCAATATCCTATAGATTTGGGCAGTTTGTCTGGCTCTAATAGCCTGGACGTCTTGGTTGCGGAATGTTCCTGTCAAGATACAATCCGACAATGCCATAGCAGTGGCCTATATCAATCACCAAGGGGGCACCAGAAGCCACGCAGCCCAAAGGGAGGTGGACCATATTCTGTGGTGGGCAGAGAAACATGTTCCTTGCCTATCTGCAGTTTACATTCCAGGAGTGGAAAACTGTCAGGCAGATTTTTTCTGAGCCGTCAACAGTTGTTGCCGGGAGAATGGTCTCTACATCCTGATGTATTTTTGGCCATATGCCAAAGATGGGGACTCCGGATGTAGATCTATTGGTGTCCAGGTTCAACAAGAAGTTGGATAACTTTGTGGCAAGAACAAGGGATCCACTTGCACTCAGAGTTAGATACGGAAGCTGGGAAAGCCACACTGAACCTCAGCTCTTCTCAGTGAGTACATGTCTTACCTGTCTAAAGCGGACTTGGATGCCAGCCTGACTAACATATTTGAAAAGTTGGTGGAGAAGATAGAGCATGAGGTGCATAAATCCACCATAGCCCTCTCACAAGAATTTGCAGTCGCACTGATGTGCTAGAAACAAAACACAATGAACTCTCCCTGGCACATAATGACCTGCGGAAAGATTATGAGACCTTGGCTGACAGTTTTGCATCTATGCAGGCCCAAGTCGAAGATCTCGACAACAGAAACCGCCGCCATAATATCAGAGTGCGCGGTATACCTGAGACGGTCACAGAATTAATGCCAGCCATTGAAAACGTTTTTCACAACCTCCTCCCTGACAAACCCTTGTCAGCCTTCACTTGTGATAGGATTCACAGGGCGCTGCGCCCCAAGCCAACACCAGATAAACCCCCCAGGGACATTATCATGTGTATGAAAGACTTTCTGGTTAAAGAAGACATAATGAGAGCCTCAAGAAACACACACAGTATAGATCTTGATGGCAAAAGATTACAGATTTTCCCTGACATCTCTCCAGCCACATTGGACAGGAGATGTAGGATGAAAGATGTAACCAGCATTCTTCAAAATGCAAGAATCAAATATAGATGGGGCTTCCCCTTTAGGCTCACAGTCCCTCACAACGGCTCAACCTACACAGTTTATAATGTGATTGAAGGCAAAGAATTACTGGTTAAACTGGGCTTGCTGGATCCTGAACCTCCCAATCGTCTTCCGTCCACACCTAGACCCTCACCGATATGGTCCACGCCATCCACTCATCGCAACAGCAGCAATCAGAGGCGCCTACGACAATCATTTCAAGATCTTGCACCCTGACTGTCTAATTGACCACCATCTCTCCCCTTGTTCTCATACAATTTGGGGAAATGTCCTACCACTTCAGCACTTAACCCCAATTTTTCCAAGTTGCACTAAAAGGAAAGGAAAAACTTATTTTTCTTTTTTTTTCTTTTTCTGCTACTTTTGCCCCTTTTTTTTAGTTTTCTGGACTGCCCACTTAAGTCCTAGATACTGAACACACCATTCATTTTTGCACAAAACAATAGTTGCAGCTACTAGATATTTTTTGAAACTCCCTTTTACACCGGTTACTCCCCTATAAGGGACACCTGGTAACAAACTTTACCAAACACATCTACAGGGGGCAAATACCCAGGGGTCCCAGGGGGCAAGTCCTGGGGAAAAAAGTGTGGGAACTACCACCCAAGATCCACTCGCCCCCAAAAAAAAAAAATGATACGCTCATATGCACGAACGCTTCAAAAGTGGTATTTTAATCCAATTTTCGTATTGTGTGTTTGAAGCTTAACTGTTAGTACATAGAAAAAAACAATCCTCAATAAACATAAATACGGTAATTCTCTGAATAATCAGCATTCATTCAATTGTGCTTCCATGCAAATGTGAACATCATGTTCTGATCTTTATTGGGGAATTTTATTTTGTATATAGAGTGTTTATGTGGTGAGTTTACACTTTTCATTGAACAGAGTTTGGATGACACAGGATTAAACGGACAAAATGCTTGGGGAGATAGTGATGTGTTCCTGCTTAGGAGATGTATGTTAGCTTGGGGGGCTGCAAACTCTGCAGGGCTCCAACACACACTCGCTGGTATTCCAACCCTTCACATATTTCCACATAAACTTCCCTCCTGGTATTAAACTTTGCCAGGTATTGCTTAGCTTACCACCCCAAACTGGGGACACACAGAGCAAGTATGCAGGAGACTGGGGGGGGGGTGGATGAGGAGACGGAAAATCAGGAGCGGCCGGCGGGGAAGAGCGCATCACGAGAGGTCTGACTAAATACAATCTCTTAGCAGCAGGGACCTGATCTACCTGTCAGCTAGCTGTGATTGACAGGTAGATCGAAGCGGAAGCTGTCATGGTGCCCACTACTGGCAATGCCTGAATGGTTAGGTGTGCGGCACTTACTATTGCGAGCTGTGTCGGCTGCCGCTGGTGTAGGACCTGCCACACAGCTCGCATACTTCAAAGTCTTGCAGGACACGGCTGCTAATGGGAACTGAGTTCCTGTTGTGGAAAAAGTATAGGAACTCCGTTCCCATGCGTTCCCGCAGGACTTGAGCCCTGCAAATACCCCCTCCGACAGTCCACACTGCTTACAGGTGGATTGTGGGATTGGGGCTGGTACACAACAGTCAGATGATTAGAGTACCGGGTATGGAATGTTATGAATAATGATGCTGCCTGCTATCCTGTTTCTTTACATTTCAGGACCTCATAGTTATTTAGATCAGGTTAGATCTCGGGCTACTCCAGAATTAATGTTGTGATCTTGCTAGATATAATATATGGTTTATAGATTGCATATCTACCCCCAGGAATACCATTGAGCACCAGCTTTAGAATGAAGCTTTTTTACGTGTCACATCCGTCGTCGCTGGATTGACCCCCATCCTGTGTATGTGGCTGACTGCACTCCCAGACATAGTTTGGGTACTGCACTTGGCCAGATGTATAGGAATAGGACCTGTTAGTCCTATGGTTGAACATATTTTTTCAATCGACAAGATTTTTCTTGTCCCAATGACAATTTTTTATATATACTATTTGTATCTTAATGTTGCCTTTTTGGCTAAAATTATACTTTTGATAAAACATGGAAGTCAATACCTCTAACACCTCTATACAGCTATGCAAGTTTCTCAGTGGTTTTGCTATTATAGCATATTATAAGACACAATATATGGATAGAACCAGAGAAAAAGCCGCCACCTTGGGTCTATCACTCTGCGCTTGTGGATTTGGGTCTTAACCACTTCCCGACCGCCCCCTGTATATATACGTCGGCAGAATGGCACGTACAGGCAGAACCACGTACCTGTACGTGCCATTCTTCCGGCGGGTGGGGGGTCCGATCGGACCCCCCCCGGCCGGCGGGGACGGTCGGGATCGCTTCAGGAGCGATCCGGGATGAGGGGACGGCCAGTGGTTTCTGGCCACCCCCTCGCGATCGCTCCTGGCGAATCAGATGCTTCCTCTGTCTGTGTCAATCAAAACACAGGCAGAGGAAGTGATGTCACGCTCGGTGCGCCGGTCTATGTGACCGGAACGCCGAGCTGTGAACATCTAAAGGTTAGTGCACCAACAGTACACTGACACCAGTACACATAGGCACACAAAACACCCCCCTGTCACCCCCAGATCACCCCCCAGATCACCCCCTCCCCCCCCCAGTCACAGTGTCACTAATTGCAGTGATCATTTTTTTACTGATCACTGCATTTAGTGTCAGTGTGACTGTAATAACTGTCAGTGCAGTTAGTTTTAGGTCCAAGGTAGCCCCCCACCCCCCCCTAATAAAGGTTTAACCCCTTGATTGCCCCCCAGGTAACCCTTTCACCCCCTTTTGCCAGTGTCACTAAGCGATCGTTTTTCTGATCGCTGTATTAGTGTCACTGCTGTCGCTAGGTAACCATTTTTTTTTTTTAGGTAACCGCCATGTTTATATAGGTTCATAAATAGGTTTATAGGTCAGGTACCCCCATATTACAACCTAAATAAAGGTTTTAACCCCTTGATTGCCCTAGAGTTAACCCTTTCACCAGTGATCACTGTATAACTGTCACTGGTGACGCTGGTTAGCCAGTTAGTTATTTCGTTATTTAGGTTCCCCGTCAGGTTTTTATATAGCGTCAGGTACCCCCATATATTACCTAATAAAGGTTTTAACCCCCTGATTGCCCCTAGTTAACCCTTTCACCCCCTTTTGCCAGTGTCACTAAGCGATCGTTTTTCTGATCGCTGCATTAGTGTCGCTAGGTAACCATTTTTTTTTTTTTAGGTAACCGCCATGTTTATATAGGTTCATAAATAGGTTTATAGGTCAGGTACCCCCATATTACAACCTAAATAAAGGTTTTAACCCCCTGATTGCCCCTAGAGTTAACCCTTTCACCAGTGATCACTGTATAACTGTCACTGGTGACGCTGGTTAGCCAGTTAGTTATTTCGTTATTTAGGTTCCCCGTCAGGTTTTTATATAGCGTCAGGTACCCCCATATATTACCTAATAAAGGTTTTAACCCCCTGATTGCCCCTAGTTAACCCTTTCACCCCCTTTTGCCAGTGTCACTAAGCGATCGTTTTTCTGATCGCTGCATTAGTGTCGCTAGGTAACCAGTTTTTTTTTTGTATTACTGTTACGGGTGACGCTGGTTAGTTAGCTTGTTTTTTATACTGTCAGGGCACCCGCCATTTATTACCCAATAACGGTTTAACCCCCTGATCGCCCGGCGGGTGATATCAATTAGGTTTTAGGGTCAAATAAGGTCTGCGTCGCCCCAGGTTAGTGCCAGTACCGCAAACACCCACGCGCAAAGCATACACCTCCCTTAGTGGCACAGTATCTGAACAGATCAATATCTGATCTGATCAGATCTATACTAGCGTCCCAGCAGTTTAGGGTTCCAAAAAAAAACGCATTGTTAGCGGGATCAGCCCAGATACCTGCTAGCACCTGCGTTTTCCCCCTCCGCCCAGCCCAGCCCAGCCCACCCAAGTGCAGTATCGATCGATCACTGTCACTTACAAAACACTAAGCACACATAACTGCAGCGTTCGCAGAGTCAGGCCTGATCCCTGCGATCGCTAACATTTTTTTTGTGGTAGCGTTTTGATTCAGTCGCTTCAGTCAGGAGCTTTTTTACCTGTGAATCTCAAAAAAAAAAAAAAAAAAAAAAATAGTTGTCGTTTTATTGTTCTCTCTCTCACTCTATTCTCTCTCTATTGTTGCTCTTTTTTTACTCCATTCTATTCTGCAATGTTTTATTATGTTTTATTATGTTTTATCATGCTTGCTTTTCAGGTATGTAATTTTGTTTACTGTGTGTTTTAGTGTTGAGCATTTTTTTTGTTTTCAGGTGCGCCATTCAGTTGCAACGCGGATTTATTTATCTTGACAGCAACAGCGTTTGCTCCCACGATACATAAAGCCGCGACTCCAACGCTGTAGGAGGTGATTTCACCACCACAGTTAAAAAAAAGAGCATATATGCCGAAGCATGGGGGCAGCAGGGGGGGGGGGGGGAGCGATTGGCTCCTAATGCCACGTACATACGGTCGAAATTCCGACCGTGTGTACACGGCATAACTTTTGCGGGAGGATGCCCCCATGCATCGGCATATATAAATGGTGCATGTATGCCCATCATTAGAAGTGGGTGGATGAAGGGAGGTATTCTAATGGTGGGCATACCCACCAATCAATCTCTTTTTTTTTTCGTTCAGCCAAGAGGCTGCATGAAAAAAAAAAGATTACAATATATGTCCAGTATGTTGCTGGACTTTGAATGGTTATACCAGAATGATGCCTGCAGGTTTAGGTATCATCTTGGTATCATTCTTTTCAGCCAGTGATCGGCTTTCATGTAAAAGCAATTCTAGCGGGTAATTAGCCTCTAGACTGCTTTTACAAGCAGTGGGAGGGAATGTCCCCCCTCCCGGATATAAACCGCGCCATTGGGAAATTGGGAAAGCATTTTATCACACCAATCTTGGTGTGGTCAGATGCTTTGAGGGCAGAGGAAAGATCTAGGGTCTAATAGACCCCAATTTTTTCAAAGAAAGAGTACCTGTCACTGCCTATTGCTATCATAGGGGATATTTACATTCCCTGAGATAACAATAAAAATCATAACAAAGAAAAAAAATGGAAGGAACAGTTTAAAAATAAAATAAAAAAGCTAAATAAATAAAAAAAAAACCAAAAAAAAAAAAAAAAAGCACCCCTGCCCCCCCTTCTCTTGCGCAAAGGCGTACACAAGCGTTGGTCTGGCGTCATATGTAAACAGCAATTGCACCATGCATGTGAGGTATCACCGCGAAGGTCAGATCGAGGGCAGTAATTTTAGCAGTAGACCTCCTCCGTGAATCTAATGTGGTATCATGTAAAGGCTTTTAAAGGCTTTTAAAAATGTATGTAGTTTGTCGCCACTGCGTGTTTGTGCGCAATTTTAAAGCATGTCGTGTTTGGTATCCATGTACTCGGCCTAAGATCATATTTTTTATTTCATCAAAAATTTGAGCAATATAGTGTGTTTTAGTGCATTAAAATAAAAAAAAGTGTATTTTTTCCACAAAAAATGCGTTTGAAAAATCGCTGCGCAAATACTGTGTGGAAAAAAAAATGCAACACCCACCATTTTAATCTGTAGGGCCTTTGCTTTAACAATATATATAGTGTTTGGGGGTTCAACGTAATTTTCTTGCAAAAAAAAATATGTTTTCATGTAAACAAAAAGTGTCAGAAAGTGGTTAGAAGAGTGGGTGACGTGTGACATAGGCTTCTAAATGTTGTGCATAAAATGCCAGGACAGTTCAACCCCCCCCAAATGACCCCATTTTGGAAAGTAGACACCCCAAGCTATTTGATGAGAGCAATGTTGAGCCCATTAAATTTTTTTTTTTTTGTCCCAAGAGATTGAATAATGAAAAAAAAAAAAATATATATATTTTTTTTACAAAAAGTTGTCACTAAATGATATATTGCTCAAACATGTCATGGGCATATGTGGAAATACACCCCAAAATACATTCTGTTGCTTCTCCTGAGTACGGGGATACCACATGTGTGGGACTTTTTGGGAGCCTAGCTGCGTACGGAACCCCAAAAACCAATCACCGCCTTCAGGCTTTCTAAGGGTGTAATTTTTTTTATTTCACTTCTCACTGCCAATCACAGTTTCGGAGGCCATGGAATGCCCAGATGGCATAAAACCCCCCAAAATGACCCCATTTTGGAAAGTAGACACCCCAAGCTATTTGCTGAGAGGTATGGTGAGTATTTTGCAGATCTCGCTTTTTGTCACAAAGTTTTGAAAATTGAAAAAAGAAAAAAAAAAATTTTTTTTTTTTTTCTTTACTTTCTTCATTTTCAAAAACAAATGAGAGCTGTAAAATACTCACCATGCCTCTCAACAAATAGCTTGGGGTGTCTACTTTCCAAAATGGGGTCATTTGGGGGGGTTTTGTGCTATTTTGGCATTTTATGGCCTTCGAAACTGTGATAGGTAGTGAGGAGTGAAATCAAAAATTTGCACCCTTAGAAATCCTGAAGGCGGTGCTTGGTTTTCGGGGCCCCGTACGCGGCTAGGCTCCCAAAAAGTCCCACACATGTGGTATCCCCATACTCAGGAGAAGCAGCAAAATGTATTTTGGGGTGCAATTCCACATATAACTATGGCATGTGTGAGCAATATATCATTTAGTGACAACTTTTTGAAAAAAAAAAAAAATCTTTTTTATTTTTGTCTTTATTCAATCACTTGGGACTAAAAAAAAAAATATTCAATGGGCTCAACATGCCTCTCAGCAAATAGCTTGGGGTGTCTACTTTCCAAAATGGTGTCATTTGGGGGGGTTTTGTACTTCTCTGCCATTTTAGCACCTCAAGAAATGAAATAGGCAGTCATAAATTAAAAGCGGTGTAAATTCCAGAAAATGTACTCTAGTTTGTAGACGCTATAACTTTTGCGCAAACCAATAAATATACGCTTATTGGCATTTTTTTTACTAAAGACATGTGGCTGAATACATTTTGGCCCAAATGTTTGACTAAAATTGAGTTTATTAGATTTTTTTTTTATAACAAAAAGTAGAAAATCTCTTTTTTTTTTTTTTCAAAATTTTTCGCTCTTTTTCCGTTTATATCGCAAAAAATAAAAATCACAGAGGCAATCAAATACCATCAAAAGAAAGCTCTATTTGTGGGAAGAAAAGGACGCAAATTTCGTTTGGTTACAAAATTGCATGACCGCGCAATTACCAGTTAAAGTAGTGCAGTGCGAAATTGAAAAAAGACCTCTGGTCCTTTGGCTGCCAAATGGTCCGGGGCTGAAGTGGTTAAAGTATCATTAATCAATAAATATATGTATAAATCTGAACCTAAACATATAAATACGATTAAATATGGATATGTTAAAATGTATTCACATACAATAATGAGTAAAAGCAGCTACTGTATAGTAAAACAAGAATAGTAATATGGCAATATCTAAAATGAGTCCCAACACACCCTTTAAATAGGTGCTGTCTCTTTATATATCGCAGCAGCGCTATATGACTTTAAATAAAAAGTTCATAGATCACACGTGGAATCATGAATACAGTCTGTACGTAGTGCAGTATAAACGGTTCTTTCTGTGGTACAGTGATGAGACTTCCACCCGACAATAATTCTTATCACCACGTGCTGGCAAAAACTCCCCTTTGGGGATACACTCACCAGAGCAAAGAAAGAATTGGGCATATCAATCAGAAAAACCGCTGTTAACAGCAACCTCCTTAGTGCGTCCGCCTCTCCTCCGCCTGCATACACCAGAGTAGTTCCTCTCCAACAATATCCAGCATAAAAGAGACAGAATATAGCGGATAGCGTAGTACAGTTTGGATATAAAATTTTATTTAAGCTTCCAATATTCCCCCCAAGTAAAACATGCGTACCAGAATACAAATAATAAACAGCTTTGTATATAAATAAGACTGCACTCTGCCTGTAAAGTTTCCGTCCACCGGAAACTGGTGCCAAGGACCGCCGTGTAGAGATCCCCCTTACACTTCCTGGTATCTCGGCTGGCTGGAGCGCACCTTGGAACGCAAATGTCACTTCCTGCGAGGCCACGACGCTGACGCGTTTCGTCACTTCCGGACGTCGTCTGAGGGTGTGGCCTCGCTAGCGGAAGTGCAACTATTTATCTATGTATCCCCTGTACTGTCTCCAATCGGGATACTCACTGGCTTGATGGGCATTACTTGTGGCCAATCAGACACAGCGGTTACGATACTTATGGATTACTATCCACATGGAATGTAAACATCAAAAATACATAAAAGAAATACTAAGGACTTTAAAACGGCATCAAGTGTATCCATCCTAATTGTGCTATTGCTGCCCAGTTTATGTTATATTATTCTTATAAAGCTATAGGCAGTGTTAGTGCGCTGTATAGCCTCATGGCTTAATAGGCACCCATATCGCTTGTCAGCCCATAGATGCCGATTACATGGGTTATTGTATAAGTAAAACTTGCCCTGGAATAATGTATTCCATATACGTAGGTGCATCGCTATTTGCCTAGTATGTGTATATTAAATAATGTTAAATTATCGGTTTCACATATCTAATGCATCCAATGCACTGCGGGGGAAGCCGATTGATCGGCCATATATCCTATAGTGTGTGGCCGTAATTTTACACAAAAAGGCATCTATATTCACCCTTCAAGCGACCTGTGTTCCTTTATCCACAATACTACATTTGCTTATTTGATTTTATATACATACTAAGGAAACCGCATGTGACATTTAAGGTCTATGCAAAAAGAATGTATAAATATTAATCTGTGAGGGCTACTCCCGGCTGCCCATTATTAATAGCCTTGGATTCCAATAGGGTATTATCATGACATGTATATTATGCCGCAAATGGATTAAATAGGGTATTAGATAGTATTAAATAGTATTAAATAGGGTATTACCCTGACATGTATATCATGCCGCAAGTGAGTGTATAACTACACACGTGTATAATATATATATCGCATAAATCTTAATATGTCATAAAATATATATACAATTTATACATAAAAATATTTTACACACAATTATTTAAAATTAGAAATAGTTATTTACACTCTCATTAATACTACGCATGGGAAATATTAAAGTCCTTTGATGCCTATATATATAAAATTAAAAATTAAAAATTTCATATAAGTAAAATTAAAATCACATTTCATATATATGAAAAATCATATATATAAAAATAACGCATATATGAGATTAAACCTGTGGAACTGTGTATGTGTAGATGTGGAGTTATTGTGTATTGGTATGGTATTGAAAATCCTGTATAAATGTTGAATTAAACACCCCATATATTTTATTCTCCCTTAATGGTGATCTTGGCCTGCTGTGACCTACGACCAAAGTAGTCTGGCCATACCCGAATCAGACTGTCAGTATATATTTTGAAAGGAATTTGCGTAGATAACAAATGTGTGCCCATAATGGGCACGCATAAACGTACACATAAATGCATATACATGTATATATATATATACACGCCCATAAAGATCCCAAAGAAGACACAAAGGCATATAATTAAATAGATCAAAAAAATCTAAAAACCTATATATAAAAATTATAATATATATAAAAATGTAAAACTGTATATAAGCGACCTAGGGTGAAAATGGGATAAAATGCATTAATATATGTTGCGATAAATGCATATAAAAATATGGTAAGATTTTATTAAAAATATATTCTATTAAAACTATATTCTATTAAAAATGTTAAAAATATAAAAAAATATAAAAAAATATGTTAGAAGATCGTTGGGATATGTACTTCTCCGTCCCGTCTGATAATCCCAGTGTGCAGTCTATAGCTACTATGAACTGTTATTATGCACATCTTCATCCCTCATGTGTCGCTTATAAAACAATTAATATCCAGCTCTACATTTAGGCCTTTCAGTACTAAAACATCTGCGGAGTAGATCCAGTGAGTTTCACGTTTCGATAACTCTCGTACTAAATTCATGCCTCTCCAGTGGGGTTGGAACATTTGCGTTCCAAGGTGCGCTCCAGCCAGCCGAGATACCAGGAAGTGTAAGGGGGATCTCTACACGGCGGTCCTTGGCACCAGTTTCCGGTGGACGGAAACTTTACAGGCAGAGTGCAGTCTTATTTATATACAAAGCTGTTTATTATTTGTATTCTGGTACGCATGTTTTACTTGGGGGGAATATTGGAAGCTTAAATAAAATTTTATATCCAAACTGTACTACGCTATCCGCTATATTCTGTCTCTTTTATGCTGGATATTGTTGGAGAGGAACTACTCTGGTGTATGCAGGCGGAGGAGAGGCGGACGCACTAAGGAGGTTGCTGTTAACAGCGGTTTTTCTGATTGATATGCCCAATTCTTTCTTTGCTCTGGTGAGTGTATCCCCAAAGGGGAGTTTTTGCCAGCACGTGGTGATAAGAATTATTGTCGGGTGGAAGTCTCATCACTGTACCACAGAAAGAACCGTTTATACTGCACTACGTACAGACTGTATTCATGATTCCACGTGTGATCTATGAACTTTTTATTTAAAGTCATATAGCGCTGCTGCGATATATAAAGAGACAGCACCTATTTAAAGGGTGTGTTGGGACTCATTTTAGATATTGCCATATTACTATTCTTGTTTTACTATACAGTAGCTGCTTTTACTCATTATTGTATGTGAATACATTTTAACATATCCATATTTAATCGTATTTATATGTTTAGGTTCAGATTTATACATATATTTATTGATTAATGATACTTTAAGACCCAAATCCACAAGCGCAGAGTGATAGACCCAAGGTGGCGGCTTTTTCTCTGGTTCTATCCATATATTGTATTTTATTCTTTTTACCTCTGCAGCCATGGATGTTTTAAAGTTTTTGAGTAACCGTCAAATAGATATGGATGCACTTTTTATGAATCATGAACCCACACCAAGTGAAGTAAATTACAATAGAGCAATGTCAGCATTGAGTAACACTCTTGAAAAACAGGTTAGAGCCTGGTGGGATATATTCACTATGGAATACTACATAAGAGAAAGGATTATTATAAGAAGCCTGAGATGGGACGTGTCCCCTCAGGATGAACTCGATGACCCGGAGTCCAGCCAGGAATGGCTGGACTTTTTTAATGGGGTCGGATTTAAACTTCAAGATCTTATATTACAACGTAAGAAAAAGAAAATGGCCAATATAGAGATCAAAATTAAAAACCTACAGAAGGAATTAGAACCTATAAAAGACAGTCAGCAGATTGTAGAATTTAATTTAAGAACACAAAAGAAACTGGAGAAGGTAGATAGGGACACACAAAAAAAGAAGATAAAAAAGTATCAGAGAGATCTTAACGATTTTAAAAACAACACTATTTATTCCTGGCAACAGCAGAACACACAAGGGACTAATCCAGACCCCCTATATCCAAGGCCTCAAGAAAGAGCACAGCCACACATAGTCCCTGCACATATACCAACGGAGCCCAGTACTCCATGGACACAAAGAAACAGGGTATATAATGAAATAGATTCCCCCGTGCACTACTCTACCCCCATCAAAAGAGGAAGAGGAAAGACTAATGGGAATAGGGGGAGATCTGGCTATCAAGGAGATCCTCAATATAGAACAACCTACAATGCCCCACCGCACAATAGAAACCAACCCCCATACCAACCCCCATACCAACAGGACGGGTATAATGGACAATACCAGACACGTCATTTTTTAGGAAGGGGGAGGGGGGGCCAATGGAGGGGCCGGGGGTTCCAGCCACGGAGAGGGAGACCCCCGGGGCACCCCCAACTCCCGGAATACCATCAATCCCACCCCCAACACAGGGACGGGCAGGGAACAACATCCCATGTGGATCCACATGCATGGTCCCAAAGAGGGGAACGAGAAATAAATGGTCACCAACGAGAAGAAATACCAGAGGTTGTAGGGCAGGGCAGAGGGCCCAACAAAAGAAGAAGGGGCTCGGAGTAACTGGGATTTATAATCTAACACCAGTGGCACTATCACATAAGGAGCTCAACATATTAAATTTAGGATTAAAATGTGGTATAAAAAAGCCAATTAATAAGTTTGATGTATACATTGATGTCCACAAATATGTGAGAAAATTGAATATAAAAAAGCACTTCTTGGGAATCACTCCCAGAATCAGACCTGCTGTGACCTATGCTAACGGGGTTATAAGTAGTGGCCTCAAAAATAAGTCCCTGTTTAATCCCCCGAATAACCCCAACCACCAGATTGAAGTTTTTAAGGGGTTAGTACTACAGGATTTAGAAAATATCAAACCAAAAAAGGAAATAAATGTGAGGCATATAAATGAAGGCATAAAAATGCTGGAAAAACGCAAGGATATAGTCGTCCAGCCTGCAGACAAAGGTGGAGGAGTGGTTTTATTAACTAAGGAATACTATGAAAATCAGATAAAAAGTATGCTATCAGACACTATTACGTATAAGAAGCTGGATAAGGACCCAACATTACCATACAGGAACCAATTGGAAACGTTGGTGAATATGGGAAGCACGAGTGGAGTACTATCAAGTAAAGAAAGAAAATACCTGATGCCAATGAGTAGCAGGGTACCCACGCTCTACACGTTACCCAAAATACACAAAGATCCCATAAATCCGCCGGCAAGACCAATAGTAAACAGTATTGAGTCGGTTTCCTCCAGGTTAGGTCAATACTTAGATAAATTTCTTCAAACCAGTGTGCAGAACACTAGATCATATCTGAGAGACACAAAGAATTTTTTAAATCTCCTAGAAGACGTAGACCTTACCAATAAACCACAGATTTGGCTTGTAACAGCAGACGTTTCATCATTATATTCAATAATCCAGCATGATGATGCTCTACTGGCTTTGAATTGGGCCCTAAGTAAGAGGGAAGACATCCCCCACAATCAAAAAGTATTTTTAAGAAACAGTCTGGATTTTTGCCTCAGCCACAATTATTTTTGGTTCAACAGCACTTTTTATTCTCAGCAACGTGGAGTAGCCATGGGGGCCAAGTTTGCACCAAGTATTGCAAATCTGTTCATGGCGGAGTGGGAGGATAAGATGATTTTTAACCAACAACGGGCTGAGTTAGTGTTTTATAAGCGTTTTATAGATGATTTGTTTTTTATCTGGGCAGGAAATGAGGAGGATTTTTAATGCGTTTTTAGAGTTTTTAAATAAAAATGATCGCAACATAATTTTAACGTCTGACAGAAGCAAGGAGGAGATCAATTGTCTGGATGTCACAGTATACAAAAAAGGAGGAAAACTGGAAACAAAGGTGTTTTTTAAAAAAACAGACAGAAATAGCTACTTACCAATCACAAGTGGACATCACCCACAATGGCTTAGGAATATACCAAAAGGACAAATTATGCGGGTGCGTCGGAACTGCTCCGAAGACGAGAATTTTATAACTCAGGCAAATGTTTTAGCAGAAAGGTTCATAACTAAAGGTTACAACCCGAGCACCTTGGAGAAAGTAGTGGAAGAAGTGAGAATGATACCAAGATCTGCCTGTCTGGCAGAGAAAGTAGAAAATGAGGATACTCCATCACAACAGCCAAAAGGGAAGAGTAAGAATATCACAAATAAAGAATGGGGGTTCATTTCTGGATTTCATGCCCAGTATAGGGACATTGAGAAAATATTTAAACAACACTGGCATGTGTTATTGCTGGATAAAAAACTAAAAACAGAGCTGCCACCAATGCCACAATTCATCTATAGGAAAGCAACCAACTTTGGAGATAAAATTGTACGGAAGATCTTGGATCCACCAAAGCGACCACCAACATTTTGGGACCAAAACGGCTTCTTTGCATGTAGAAGATGTAAGGCGTGCAGAGAAGTAACCACCCCATGTAGAGCCTTAGACTCATTCATCTCTCCAGTCAACAATCAAACGTTCTCGGTGGAACAGTTTATTACATGTAACACTACACATGTGGTATACGCATTAAAATGCCCATGTGGGGTGATGTACATCGGGAGAACAAAGAGAAAACTGAGGGTGCGGATTGCAGAGCACATACACAACATTAAGATAGGGTATAAAGACCACAATGTGTCTCTGCATTTTAAGTTAAAGCACAATATGGACGCATCAGGTTTGCTGTTTTGGGGAGTTGAACATATCCAACCCCACTGGAGAGGCATGAATTTAGTACGAGAGTTATCGAAACGTGAAATTCACTGGATCTACTCCGCAGATGTTTTAGTACCGAAAGGCCTAAATGTAGAGCTGGATATTAATTGTTTTATAAGCGACACATGAGGGATGAAGATGTGCATAATAACAGTTCATAGTAGCTATAGACTGCACACTGGGATTATCAGACGGGACGGAGAAGTACATATCCCAACGATCTTCTAACATATTTTTTTATATTTTTTTATATTTTTAACATTTTTAATAGAATATAGTTTTAATAGAATATATTTTTAATAAAATCTTACCATATTTTTATATGCATTTATCGCAACATATATTAATGCATTTTATCCCATTTTCACCCTAGGTCGCTTATATACAGTTTTACATTTTTATATATATTATAATTTTTATATATAGGTTTTTAGATTTTTTTGATCTATTTAATTATATGCCTTTGTGTCTTCTTTGGGATCTTTATGGGCGTGTATATATATATATACATGTATATGCATTTATGTGTACGTTTATGCGTGCCCATTATGGGCACACATTTGTTATCTACGCAAATTCCTTTCAAAATATATACTGACAGTCTGATTCGGGTATGGCCAGACTACTTTAGTCGTAGGTCACAGCAGGCCAAGATCACCATTAAGGGAGAATAAAATATATGGGGTGTTTAATTCAACATTTATACAGGATTTTCAATACCATACCAATACACAATAACTCCACATCTACACATACACAGTTCCACAGGTTTAATCTCATATATGCGTTATTTTTATATATATGATTTTTTATATATATGAAATGTGATTTTTATTTTACTTATATGAAATTTTTAATTTTTAATTTTATATATATAGGCATCAAAGGACTTTAATATTTCCCATGCGTAGTATTAATGAGAGTGTAAATAACTATTTCTAATTTTAAATAATTGTGTGTAAAATATTTTTATGTATAAATTGTATATATATTTTATGACATATTAAGATTTATGCGATATATATATTATACACGTGTGTAGTTATACACTCACTTGCGGCATGATATACATGTCAGGGTAATACCCTATTTAATACTATTTAATACTATCTAATACCCTATTTAATCCATTTGCGGCATAATATACATGTCATGATAATACCCTATTGGAATCCAAGGCTATTAATAATGGGCAGCCGGGAGTAGCCCTCACAGATTAATATTTATACATTCTTTTTGCATAGACCTTAAATGTCACATGCGGTTTCCTTAGTATGTATATAAAATCAAATAAGCAAATGTAGTATTGTGGATAAAGGAACACAGGTCGCTTGAAGGGTGAATATAGATGCCTTTTTGTGTAAAATTACGGCCACACACTATAGGATATATGGCCGATCAATCGGCTTCCCCCGCAGTGCATTGGATGCATTAGATATGTGAAACCGATAATTTAACATTATTTAATATACACATACTAGGCAAATAGCGATGCACCTACGTATATGGAATACATTATTCCAGGGCAAGTTTTACTTATACAATAACCCATGTAATCGGCATCTATGGGCTGACAAGCGATATGGGTGCCTATTAAGCCATGAGGCTATACAGCGCACTAACACTGCCTATAGCTTTATAAGAATAATATAACATAAACTGGGCAGCAATAGCACAATTAGGATGGATACACTTGATGCCGTTTTAAAGTCCTTAGTATTTCTTTTATGTATTTTTGATGTTTACATTCCATGTGGATAGTAATCCATAAGTATCGTAACCGCTGTGTCTGATTGGCCACAAGTAATGCCCATCAAGCCAGTGAGTATCCCGATTGGAGACAGTACAGGGGATACATAGATAAATAGTTGCACGAAACGCGTCAGCGTCTTGGCCTCGCAGGAAGTGACATTTGCGTTCCAAGGTGCGCTCCAGCCAGCCGAGATACCAGGAAGTGTAAGGGGGATCTCTACACGGCGGTCCTTGGCACCAGTTTCCGGTGGACGGAAACTTTACAGGCAGAGTGCAGTCTTATTTATATACAAAGCTGTTTATTATTTGTATTCTGGTACGCATGTTTTACTTGGGGGGAATATTTTATATCCAAACTGTACTACGCTATCCGCTATATTCTGTCTCTTTTATGCTGGATATTGTTGGAGAGGAACTACTCTGGTGTATGCAGGCGGAGGAGAGGCGGACGCACTAAGGAGGTTGCTGTTAACAGCGGTTTTTCTGATTGATATGCCCAATTCTTTCTTTGCTCTGGTGAGTGTATCCCCAAAGGGGAGTTTTTGCCAGCACGTGGTGATAAGAATTATTGTCGGGTGGAAGTCTCATCACTGTACCACAGAAAGAACCGTTTATACTGCACTACGTACAGACTGTATTCATGATTCCACGTGTGATCTATGAACTTTTTATTTAAAGTCATATAGCGCTGCTGCGATATATAAAGAGACAGCACCTATTTAAAGGGTGTGTTGGGACTCATTTTAGATATTGCCATATTACCAGCATATTATAAGATGTCGAACATTTATGATATACAAATTTTTTTGCCATTACATGTGATTCAGTCTCTCATACTCACGCGGTTGGACGAGGAAAAAACGTCATATTGCTTCATGATAACTTTCTTCCCACAGACCCAGGTCAGTTAGATATGGTAGCCCTCTTCGAAGGGCATTGTTCCAATGGGTCTTAAGCAGTGGCGGCTGGTGCTCAAAATTTTTGGGGGGGCGCAAACAAACAGCCTCACTGTGCCATCAAACGCTGCCACTGTGCCCATTAAATGCTGCCACTGTGCCCATCAAACGCTGCCACTGTGCCCATCAAACGCTGCCACTGTGCCCCTCAAACGCTGCCAGAGTGCCCCTCCAAGTGCTGCCAGAGTGCCCCTCCAAGTGCTGCCAGAGTGCCCCTCCAAGTGCTGCCAGAGTGCCCCTCCAAGTGCTGCCAGAGTGCCCCTTTAAGTGCTGCCAGAGTGCCCCTTTAAGTGCTGCCAGAGTGCCCCTCCAAGTGCTGCCAGAGTGCCCCTCCAAGTGCTGCCAGAGTGCCCCTCTAAGTGCTGCCAGAGTGCCCCTTTAAGTGCTGCCAGAGTGCCCCTTTAAGTGCTGCCAGAGTGCCCCTCAAGTGCTGCCAGAGTGCCCCTTTAAGTGCTGCCAGAGTGCCCCTTTAAGTGCTGCCAGAGTGCCCCTCAAGTGCTGCCAGAGTGCCCCTTTAAGTGCTGCCAGAGTGCCCCTTTAAGTGCTGCCAGAGTGCCCCTTTAAGTGCCCCTCCAAGTGCTGCCACTGTGCCCCCTGCCTGCCCTCTGCACTTACCTTGTCTCGATGTGCAGCTGGTGATGGCGTCAGGCGGCGAGCGGTGTCTCATCATCCGAGGTCTTCTTCTCCCGCGCTCCTCCTGTCTTCTGCTATCGTCCGTCCGAGGTCTTCTTCTCCCGCGCCTGTCTTTTGCTATGATTGGACGCCTAGCGTCCAATCACAGCGCCTGTGACTTCAGCCAATCAGGTTACAGGTAACAGACCTGGCAACCTGATTGGCTGAGAGGCGGGTCTGTGTTAGGGAAGCGATGTATTCGCTTCTCTAACACAATACTGTGTAATCAGCGAACGCACAGCCGTGCGCCCGCTGTTTACACTTAGGGAAGCCTATTAGAGCACACCGCTCTAATAGGGTCCCCTATTAGAGCTTACAGCTCTAATAGGGGCGCTTCCCGCAACACCCCCCCCACTGTAATTCAGATGCCCGGCGCCCGATCAGGGGCCGGACACCTGAATAGGGGGCGGCAGAGGTGACAATAGATAGATTCTTTCCATTCATGAATCTATCTATTGGTGATAGAGCGGTGCATACTGCACTGTGCCCGGCGCCCTTAAAGGGACATGTTTAATTAATTTTTTTTTTTTTTTTTTGAACTTTTTTATTTTATTTTATTTTTTATTTTTTTAACTGCAAGGAGGGGGGGGCGGCGCCCGGGCGCCCCCTATGGACGGGCCGCCACTGGGTAATCTCGCACAATGTGCAGGGCTTAAGCTCCCCACACAAAAGGAAAAAAGCTTTCCAATATTATAAAAGAATCGGGGCAGATATCGTACTGATGCAGGAGACTCATTTTTTCTCCTTTAACCACCCAAACTACTTTAATAGAACTTACAACCAATTTTATTATACCACTTTTGACAACAAATCCCACGGTGTTGCTGTATTTGTCCGCAATTCTATTATTTTAGATATTCAGAACATCTACAGAGACACCGATAATCGCTTCATTCTCATTAAATGCATTATTAACAGACGCAAAGTCACAATAGCATCAGTCTACGCCCCTAATGATTCACAATCATCATTCTTCTCTAAATTTTTTGATACACTAGACAGATATAGCTCTCCTCATATTATCTTAGGAGGCGATTTTAACTTAACCGCACACCCTGCTCTAGATAGAAGTAAAGTAGTCCCATCCGCTAAGGCCTTCCCTAAAAACCTTAATCGTTCTCTCAACAAACTTCAACTTATTGACTTTTGGAGGGCACACAATGTAGGCATAAGAGCCTACACACACTACTCATATCCACACAACATTTACACCAGACTGGACTACATATTTTGTACCCCAATACTGGTGGCCAACTCTACTAAGGCCAATATTATTCCCCTCCCTTGGTCAGATCACAAAATCACTTCATTTGAGACATCTCATATAGGTCTTACTCCCTCCCCATTCAACTGGCGTCTAAATGAATCTTTACTCACAGACCCAGTTATATTTCAGTCAATCTCTACACATATTGAAAATTATTTTAAAGAAAATGTAACTGATTAAACTTCCCCTTCAACTTTATGGGTTGCCCACAAAGCTGTTCTTAGAGGACACTATATAAGCCTGGCTGCTAAAAGAAACAAAGAAAGACTTGCAGACATCAATAGACTAACAAAGGACCTAAATCACCTACACAATAAAATACAACAAAACCCCACCCAAGAGATTACTATCCAAATCCAAGAAAACCGCCAAGCTCTAGACCTTATATTGTCAGCAAACACGGAAAAATCTCTTAGATTCTCAAAAGCAAAATTTCTACTTCATGGTAACTCCCCCTCTGCTATGTTCGCCAAGAAATTAAACCAAGAACATAAACCTCCTCACACTTATAAAATTAGAAACCAGACAGGTAACCTTGTCACACATCCAACAGAGGTATTGAGTATATTCTCTGCTTTCTATAAGGATCTCCTCTCCGGACCCCAATCCCAACCGAATCAAACCTCTAAAAACCGGTTGAATGAAACCCTATTACCCTCCCTTGATGCCCATCAAACTGAGGCTCTCAATGCCCCCTGCACTCAGGGCCGGATTTCCCACAAGGCCACAGAGGCCGGGCCTCGGGCGGCTGGGGGGGCAGGGGCGGCGCCACTCCTTCGGCGACTTCTCGGCTTTAGCAGTTGCCGCTCTCCCCATGCACGCCGCGAGCAACACATTTAATAGCAACCAGCATCTTTCCCGGGCACACAGCACAGAGCGGAGTGCACTGAACTCGCCCCTCCTCCTCCTATGTTTTCCTGTACACAGAGGAGGAGGCAGGGAGCAGCACACCGCTCTGCCACAACAATGCGGCTGATCTGAGGTAGGATTTTAGCCACATAGACTCACTCCCAACTGTCCTGCCAGTGTGCCCCCCGCCAGCAACAACTGCAGACCCCCCTCTCTCTCCGCTCAGCCTGAGTTCACTCTCCCGAGTCCTGCCAGCAGCACCTCCCCCGCTCATGCAGCTGAATGTGCTCTCTCTCTTCTGCCAGGTTCTGTGGGATTGGCAGAGGAGGGAGGCATGGGGAGAAGGAGGGGGATGTTGTGGGTTGAGGGGGGGACACAAGAAGGATGAAGCTGGGATGCGATGAGGGGGGGACAAGAAAGGTGGAGCTGGGATGGGATGAGGGGGGTACAAGAAAGGTGGAGCTGGGATGGGATGAGGGGGGGCAAGAAGGATGGAGCCGGGAATAGAATGAAGAGTGGGGACAAGAAGGATGGAACTGGGATGGGATGAGGGGGGGAACAAGAAGGATGGAGCCGGGAATAGGATGAAGGGTGGGGACAAGAAGGATGGAGCTGGGATGGGATAAGGGGGGGACAAGAAGGATGGAGCTGGGATGGAATGAGGGGGGCAAGAAGGATGGAGCCGGGAATCGGATGAAGCGTGGGGACAAGAAGGATGGAGCTGGGATGGGATGAGGGGGGGGGACAAGAATGATGGAGCTGGGATGGGATGAGGGGGGGACAAGAAGGATGGAGCTGGGATGGGATGAGGGGGGGACAAGAAGGATGGAGCTGGGATGGGATGAAGGGGGGAAAAGAAGGATGGAGCTGGGATGGGATTAAGGGGGGGACAAGAAGGATGGACTGGGATGGGATGAAGGGGGGGCAAGAAGGATGGAGCTGGGATGGGATGAGGGGGGGGACAAGAAGGATGGAGCCGGGAATAGGATGAAGGGTGGGGACAAGAAGGATGGAGCTGGGATGGGATGAGGGGGGGGGACAAGAAGGATGGAGCTGGGATGAGGGGGGGGCAAGAAGGATGGAGCCGGGAATAGGATGAAGGGTGGGGACAAGAAGGATGGAGCTGGGATGGGATGAGGGGAAGGATGGAGCCGGAATGGGATCGGGTGATGAATAGAGCCGAGATGGGATCGGGGGATGGTTGGAGTCGGGATGGGATCAGGATGGTAAATGGACGTGGGATGGCTTGAGCCGAGATGGGATCGGGGATGGTTGGAGCCGGGATGGGATCAGGATGGTAAATGGACGTGGGATGGCTTGAGCCGGGATGGGATCGTGGGATTGATGGAGTTGGGATGGGATCAGGGATGAATGGAGCCAGGATTGGATATGGGTGGCGGATGGAATTGGGATGGGTTTAAAGGAATATATGGAGCTGCCCCCTGCATTCTATAGATTACATACTCCTGTCCCCTGGATTCTGGGATGAGGGGGGGGACAAGAAGGATGGAGCTGGGATGGGATGAGGGGGGGGACAAGAAGGATGGAGCTGGGATGGGATGAGGGGGGGACAAGAAGGATGGAGCTGGGATGGGATGAAGGGGGGACAAGAAGGATGGAGCTGGGATGGGATGAGGGGGGACAAGAAGGATGGAGCTGGGATGGGATGAGGGGGGACAAGAAGGATGGAGCTGGGATTGGATGAAGGGGGGACAAGAAGGATGGAGCTGGGATGGGATGAAGGGGGGGGGGACAAGAAGGATGGAGCTGGGATGGGATGAAGGGGGGGACAAGAAGGATGGAGCTGGGATGGGATGAAGGGGGGATGACAAGAAGGATGGAGCTGGGATGGGATGAAGGTGGGACAAGAAGGATGGAGCTGGGATGGGATGAGGGGGGATGGGGACAAGAAGGATGGAGCTGGGATGGGATGAAGGGGGGACAAGAAGGATGGAGCTGGGATGGGATGAAGGGGGAACAAGAAGGATGGAGCTGGGATGGGATCAAGGGAAGGATGGAGCCGGAATGGGATCGGGTGATGGATAGAGCCGAGATGAGATCGGGAGATGGTTGGAGCCGGGATGGGATCAGGATGGTAAATGGACGTGGGATGGCTTGAGCCGGGATGGGATCGGGGGATGGATGGAGTTGGGATGGGATCGGGGATGAATGGAGCCAGGATTGGATCTGGGTGGCGGATGGAATCGGGATGGGTTTAAAGGAATATATGGAGCTGCCCCCTGCATTCTATAGATTACATACTCCTGTCCCCTGGATTCTGTACATTACACACTCCTTTTTTCAGTCTGTACAATTAAAGCCAGTTATTTTCAGTGTTCTCGTGTGTGGAGATGTTTTTAATTGATCTATTGTAGCAGTCATCGTTAAATGACGAGAATGGTGGTGCGTGTGCGTGTGTCTGTGGGGGGGGGGGGCGTCATTGCAGGACCCGGCCTTGGGGCGGCAAAGGGAGTAAATCCGGGCCTGCCTGCACTGACTCTGAGATACTTACAATTATTAAATCTCTTAAATCCTCTACAGTCCCAGGCCCAGATGGTTTATTACAAAAAATATGCCCCTCTTCTTACCCCACATTTAACTAAACTTTTTAACTATGCCCTTGGGGCGGCAAAGGGAGTAAATCCGGGCCTGCCTGCACTGACTCTGAGATACTTACAATTATTAAATCTCTTAAATCCTCTACAGTCCCAGGCCCAGATGGTTTATTACAAAAAATATGCCCCTCTTCTTACCCCACATTTAACTAAACTTTTTAACTATGCCCTCACGGGTAATCAATTTCCTGTAGAAATGCTCCTAGCTAATTTATCTTTAATCCTAAAGCCAGATAAGGACCACTCTCTCCCACAGAATTTTCGCCCAATTTCAGTCCTCAATAATGACCTAAAATTTTTTGGGAGATTGCTTGCTGACAGACTGGCCTCAATTATCACCAATTTAATCCATATTGGCCAAACAGGCTTCATCCCAGGCCATCAGATTGTGGATAATGTTAGACTGGTTACTAATATTATTCAGGACGCAAATTTGCACTCTCGTAAATTGTGCCTTTTGAGTTTAAATATTCATAAGGCATTCGATAGCATCAACTGGGCCTACCTCAACAATCTTTTACCAAAATACGGTATCTCGGGCAAATTCTTACATGGCTTTAACGCACTATGGTGTCCTTTTATGAAACTGAGATCAGCTGCGATCCCAAGTCTCACAGCTGATCTCAGGTCATTACCAGTGTATGAAACTGAGGTAATCAGCGTCTCCACTGATTATCTCAGCACAGTGAGAATCTAAACTGACTGTCACAGAAACGGCCAGTGTATGAAGATGCGATCTCAGCACCTCACTGGCGATCTGTGACAGGATTCTCACTTTCTGATTCACCATCTCAGAGGTGGAGAATCAGAGAGAGAAGACAGAAGCTGGCTGAGTATTCTTGACAAAGCAGGAAGTCTTTTGATTTCCTTCTTTCTCTCAGGAGCAGCCATAAGTGCAGAACACATCTTCCCCACCATTACACACCCCAAAACTAGCAGGTTAGTTGGGATGGGAACTGGGATGGGATGAGGGGGGGAACAAGAAGGATGGAGCCGGGAATAGGATGAAGGGTGGGGACAAGAAGGATGGAGCTGGGATGGGATAAGGGGGGGACAAGAAGGATGGAGCTGGGATGGAATGAGGGGGGCAAGAAGGATGGAGCCGGGAATCAGATGAAGCGTGGGGACAAGAAGGATGGAGCTGGGATGGGATGAGGGGGGGGGGACAAGAATGATGGAGCTGGGATGGGATGAGGGGGGGACAAGAAGGATGGAGCTGGGATGGGATGAGGGGGGGACAAGAAGGATGGAGCTGGGATGGGATGAAGGGGGGAAAAGAAGGATGGAGCTGGGATGGGATTAAGGGGGGGACAAGAAGGATAGACTGGGATGGGATGAAGGGGGGGCAAGAAGGATGGAGCTGGGATGGGATGAGGGGGGGGGACAAGAAGGATGGAGCCGGGAATAGGATGAAGGGTGGGGACAAGAAGGATGGAGCTGGGATGGGATGAGGGGGGGGGACAAGAAGGAAGGAGACGGGAATAGGATGAAGGTGGGGACAAGAAGGATGGAGCTGGGATGGGATGAGGGGGGGGACAAGAAGGATGGAGCTGGGATGAGGGGGGGGCAAGAAGGATGGAGCCGGGAATAGGATGAAGGGTGGGGACAAGAAGGATGGAGCTGGGATGGGATGAGGGGAAGGATGGAGCCGGAATGGGATCGGGTGATGAATAGAGCCGAGATGGGATCGGGGGATGGTTGGAGTCGGGATGGGATCAGGATGGTAAATGGACGTGGGATGGCTTGAGCCGAGATGGGATCGGGGGATGGTTGGAGCCGGGATGGGATCAGGATGGTAAATGGACGTGGGATGGCTTGAGCCGGGATGGGATCGTGGGATTGATGGAGTTGGGATGGGATCAGGGATGAATGGAGCCAGGATTGGATATGGGTGGCGGATGGAATTGGGATGGGTTTAAAGGAATATATGGAGCTGCCCCCTGCATTCTATAGATTACATACTCCTGTCCCCTGGATTCTGGGATGAGGGGGGGGACAAGAAGGATGGAGCTGGGATGGGATGAGGGGGGGGACAAGAAGGATGGAGCTGGGATGGGATGAGGGGGGGACAAGAAGGATGGAGCTGGGATGGGATGAAGGGGGGACAAGAAGGGTGGAGCTGGGATGGGATGAGGGGGGGACAAGAAGGATGGAGCTGGGATGGGATGAGGGGGGACAAGAAGGATGGAGCTGGGATTGGATGAAGGGGGGACAAGAAGGATGGAGCTGGGATGGGATGAAGGGGGGGGACAAGAAGGATGGAGCTGGGATGGGATGAAGGGGGGACAAGAAGGATGGAGCTGGGATGGGATGAAGGGGGGACGACAAGAAGGATGGAGCTGGGATGGGATGAAGGTGGGACAAGAAGGATGGAGCTGGGATGGGATGAGGGGGGATGGGGACAAGAAGGATGGAGCTGGGATGGGATGAAGGGGGGACAAGAAGGATGGAGCTGGGATGGGATGAAGGGGGAACAAGAAGGATGGAGCTGGGATGGGATCAAGGGAAGGATGGAGCCGGAATGGGATCGGGTGATGGATAGAGCCAAGATGAGATCGGGAGATGGTTGGAGCCGGGATGGGATCAGGATGGTAAATGGACGTGGGATGGCTTGAGCCGGGATGGGATCGGGGGATGGATGGAGTTGGGATGGGATCGGGGATGAATGGAGCCAGGATTGGATCTGGGTGGCGGATGGAATCGGGATGGGTTTAAAGGAATATATGGAGCTGCCCCCTGCATTCTATAGATTACATACTCCTGTCCCCTGGATTCTGTACATTACACACTCCTTTTTTCAGTCTGTACAATTAAAGCCAGTTATTTTCAGTGTTCTCGTGTGTGGAGATGTTTTTAATTGATCTATTGTAGCAGTCATCGTTAAATGACGAGAATGGTGGTGCGTGTGTGTGTGTCTGTGGGGGGGGGGGGGGGGCGTCATTGCAGGACCCGGCCTTGGGGCGGCAAAGGGAGTAAATCCGGGCCTGCCTGCACTGACTCTGAGATACTTACAATTATTAAATCTCTTAAATCCTCTACAGTCCCAGGCCCAGATGGTTTATTACAAAAAATATGCCCCTCTTCTTACCCCACATTTAACTAAACTTTTTAACTATGCCCTCACGGGTAATCAATTTCCTGTAGAAATGCTCCTAGCTAATTTATCTTTAATCCTAAAGCCAGATAAGGACCACTCTCTCCCACAGAATTTTCGCCCAATTTCAGTCCTCAATAATGACCTAAAATTTTTTGGGAGATTGCTTGCTGACAGACTGGCCTCAATTATCACCAATTTAATCCATATTGGCCAAACAGGCTTCATCCCAGGCCATCAGATTGTGGATAATGTTAGACTGGTTACTAATATTATTCAGGACGCAAATTTGCACTCTCGTAAATTGTGCCTTTTGAGTTTAAATATTCATAAGGCATTCGATAGCATCAACTGGGCCTACCTCAACAATCTTTTACCAAAATACGGTATCTCGGGCAAATTCTTACATGGCTTTAACGCACTATGGTATCCTTTTATGAAACTGAGATCAGCTGCGATCCCAAGTCTCACAGCTGATCTCAGGTCATTACCAGTGTATGAAACTGAGGTAATCAGCGTCTCCACTGATTATCTCAGCACAGTGAGAATCTAAACTGACTGTCACAGAAACGGCCAGTGTATGAAGATGCGATCTCAGCACCTCACTGGCGATCTGTGACAGGATTCTCACTTTCTGATTCACCATCTCAGAGGTGGAGAATCAGAGAGAGAAGACAGAAGCTGGCTGAGTATTCTTGACAAAGCAGGAAGTCTTTTGATTTCCTTCTTTCTCTCAGGAGCAGCCATAAGTGCAGAACACATCTTCCCCACCATTACACACCCCAAAACTAGCAGGTTAGTTGGGATGGGAACTGGGATGGGATGAGGGGGGAACAAGAAGGATGGAGCCGGGAATAGGATGAAGGGTGGGGACAAGAAGGATGGAGCTGGGATGGGATAAGGGGGGGACAAGAAGGATGGAGCTGGGATGGAATGAGGGGGGCAAGAAGGATGGAGCCGGGAATCGGATGAAGCGTGGGGACAAGAAGGATGGAGCTGGGATGGGATGAGGGGGGGGGACAAGAATGATGGAGCTGGGATGGGATGAGGGGGGGACAAGAAGGATGGAGCTGGGATGGGATGAGGGGGGACCAGAAGGATGGAGCTGGGATGGGATGAAGGGGGGAAAAGAAGGATGGAGCTGGGATGGGATTAAGGGGGGGACAAGAAGGATGGACTGGGATGGGATGAAGGGGGGGCAAGAAGGATGGAGCTGGGATGGGATGAGGGGGGGGGACAAGAAGGATGGAGCCGGGAATAGGATGAAGGGTGGGGACAAGAAGGATGGAGCTGGGATGGGATGAGGGGGGGGGGACAAGAAGGAAGGAGACGGGAATAGGATGAAGGTGGGGACAAGAAGGATGGAGCTGGGATGGGATGAGGGGGGGGACAAGAAGGATGGAGCTGGGATGAGGGGGGGGGGGCAAGAAGGATGGAGCCGGGAATAGGATGAAGGGTGGGGACAAGAAGGATGGAGCTGGGATGGGATGAGGGGAAGGATGGAGCCGGAATGGGATCGGGTGATGAATAGAGCCGAGATGGGATCGGGGGATGGTTGGAGTCGGGATGGGATCAGGATGGTAAATGGACGTGGGATGGCTTGAGCCGAGATGGGATCGGGGGATGGTTGGAGCCAGGATGGGATCAGGATGGTAAATGGACGTGGGATGGCTTGAGCCGGGATGGGATCGTGGGATTGATGGAGTTGGGATGGGATCAGGGATGAATGGAGCCAGGATTGGATATGGGTGGCGGATGGAATTGGGATGGGTTTAAAGGAATATATGGAGCTGCCCCCTGCATTCTATAGATTACATACTCCTGTCCCCTGGATTCTGGGATGAGGGGGGGGGACAAGAAGGATGGAGCTGGGATGGGATGAGGGGGGGGACAAGAAGGATGGAGCTGGGATGGGATGAGGGGGGGACAAGAAGGATGGAGCTGGGATGGGATGAAGGGGGGACAAGAAGGATGGAGCTGGGATGGGATGAGGGGGGGACAAGAAGGATGGAGCTGGGATGGGATGAGGGGGGACAAGAAGGATGGAGCTGGGATTGGATGAAGGGGGGACAAGAAGGATGGAGCTGGGATGGGATGAAGGGGGGGGGACAAGAAGGATGGAGCTGGGATGGGATGAAGGGGGGGACAAGAAGGATGGAGCTGGGATGGGATGAAGGGGGGACGACAAGAAGGATGGAGCTGGGATGGGATGAAGGTGGGACAAGAAGGATGGAGCTGGGATGGGATGAGGGGGGATGGGGACAAGAAGGATGGAGCTGGGATGGGATGAAGGGGGGACAAGAAGGATGGAGCTGGGATGGGATGAAGGGGGAACAAGAAGGATGGAGCTGGGATGGGAACAAGGGAAGGATGGAGCCGGAATGGGATCGGGTGATGGATAGAGCCAAGATGAGATCGGGAGATGGTTGGAGCCGGGATGGGATCAGGATGGTAAATGGACGTGGGATGGCTTGAGCCGGGATGGGATCGGGGGATGGATGGAGTTGGGATGGGATCGGGGATGAATGGAGCCAGGATTGGATCTGGGTGGCGGATGGAATCGGGATGGGTTTAAAGGAATATATGGAGCTGCCCCCTGCATTCTATAGATTACATACTCCTGTCCCCTGGATTCTGTACATTACACACTCCTTTTTTCAGTCTGTACAATTAAAGCCAGTTATTTTCAGTGTTCTCGTGTGTGGAGATGTTTTTAATTGATCTATTGTAGCAGTCATCGTTAAATGACGAGAATGGTGGTGCGTGTGTGTGTGTCTGTGGGGGGGGGGGGGCGTCATTGCAGGACCCGGCCTTGGGGCGGCAAAGGGAGTAAATCCGGGCCTGCCTGCACTGACTCTGAGATACTTACAATTATTAAATCTCTTAAATCCTCTACAGTCCCAGGCCCAGATGGTTTATTACAAAAAATATGCCCCTCTTCTTACCCCACATTTAACTAAACTTTTTAACTATGCCCTCACGGGTAATCAATTTCCTGTAGAAATGCTCCTAGCTAATTTATCTTTAATCCTAAAGCCAGATAAGGACCATTCTCTCCCACAGAATTTTCGCCCAATTTCAGTCCTCAATAATGACCTAAAATTTTTTGGGAGATTGCTTGCTGACAGACTGGCCTCAATTATCACCAATTTAATCCATATTGGCCAAACAGGCTTCATCCCAGGCCATCAGATTGTGGATAATGTTAGACTGGTTACTAATATTATTCAGGACGCAAATTTGCACTCTCGTAAATTGTGCCTTTTGAGTTTAAATATTCATAAGGCATTCGATAGCATCAACTGGGCCTACCTCAACAATCTTTTACCAAAATACGGTATCTCGGGCAAATTCTTACATGGCTTTAACGCACTATGGTGTCCTTTTATGAAACTGAGATCAGCTGCGATCCCAAGTCTCACAGCTGATCTCAGGTCATTACCAGTGTATGAAACTGAGGTAATCAGCGTCTCCACTGATTATCTCAGCACAGTGAGAATCTAAACTGACTGTCACAGAAACGGCCAGTGTATGAAGATGCGATCTCAGCACCTCACTGGCGATCTGTGACAGGATTCTCACTTTCTGATTCACCATCTCAGAGGTGGAGAATCAGAGAGAGAAGACAGAAGCTGGCTGAGTATTCTTGACAAAGCAGGAAGTCTTTTGATTTCCTTCTTTCTCTCAGGAGCAGCCATAAGTGCAGAACACATCTTCCCCACCATTACACACCCCAAAACTAGCAGGTTAGCAATCTAAAGTGTATATATATATGTATATGTAGCGGGGTTCTACCCCTTTTAGGGGAAGAGACTACATCCCCCATAATCCCCCAGGCTCCCGGGCTGCTTGTTTCCGCCCGGGAGGCTGCTGGGAGAGATTATAAAAAGGAAGAGCGGAGACCGCCTCTTCCTCTTGGGACACTTCCTCTTCTGAGGCCTGACAGGACTGGCCTGCCTCTGCTGACAGAGCTTGTTACGCGGAGACTGCAGCCAGCAGAGACACCTGTGCGGACCGGAGCTGAAGGCCTGAAGCCTGGGCCTTGCAGCCGATGGAGTGAGACTCTCACCCCTCAGAGTCCACAGCAGCGGAGCGGAGACTTCCCCTTACTGTCGGTCGGACGGAGCTGATGACCGGAGTTCAGGGCTGTGACTGAGGAGACCGGACGCCGCCATTGAAGAGACCAGAGCCACCATTTCAGGGACCGGAGCTGAGGACGGTACCCAAGGATTGGTGAGAGAGCCGAGAGGCTCATCCTGCATTGACACACACGTTTTATGCCTATTGAACTGCCTAGGCGCAATTTACCTCAGAGCAGCAATGTTACTTTCTGTGGATTACAAAGACACCATTTAAAGTTACATGTGCACCACCTCTACAGATTCATTGCCGGTGAAGAACACTGTACTAGTACAAGGACTGAGCTCTATTGTTAGGGATCAGGCCTGGTCCATTAGGTAGGCGCAGATAGATTTATTGCACCTCAGGGGTGCATAGCATGCGGTCGCCACACTTGGCGCTCCGTTTCCCCACTGCCAGTTGTTACATACGTGTGTACATGTTAAAGTGCATATTGCAGGGACCTGCTAAAGTATTGTAAGTCATATGTTCAAACGCATGTTGCTATTTCTTTTCCTTACTGACAAAAGTAAAGCCAGTTATTCTTATTTCAGCAGTCTGCTTGTGAGTTCATACCCATTACACTTAGAGTATAAGCTAAGTTTTATGTGCATAGGGACGTACCCCTTTACTAACTGTGCCAGAGTGGGTAGAGCCAAATTGCCGGGGGTTGGTGGAGCTGTACTCAGGGACCCAAAACAAACCAGCGGCTCTCTTAACTGGGGGTAGCGCTACACGTGGGGGCTCGTCCGGGATCCTGAGTCAGCGGGAAAAGCCGCCAGAAGGTACCGGCATGGACCCGATAGAAGTGGGACGGTGGTCCGCAACATGGGCCGCTGACCCAGCCGCCGCAGCAGTCATTGAACTGCCAGGGATGTGGCAGAGAGAGGCAGTCAAGCAGCTCATAATGTCATTATCCCCATGCCAGAAGTCATGGATAATGGACATGAGAAATGATGCTGGGTACACATACGCCTTAATAGAATGGAAGGAAGAGACTCCAGAGCAGTTCAGGAGCCAAAGCATACAGGCACCGAATGGTCAGGCCTACCAATTGCTGCATGCGCTGCCGCGCAAGGGAGAAGGTTCTCCTATGAAAGCCATTCTATCCCCAAAGAAGGAAGAGCAGAAGGGCGCGGAAAGTCCCGCACCCACACAGACTACTCTTAGTGCAGAACTGTGTGCTGTCCTAGGGGAGATTGTGACTCAGTGCAGAAGAGACCCCGGGGACTACCCAATGTCGGGATACAGGAAACTCCGGATGTTTTCAGGGAGGACACCTGTACCCTCGGGAGAAGAGGGATTTGAAGAGTGGTTAGATGGTGCCACGCAGGCCTTAGAAGAATGGGAGGTCTCAGAAGGCAGAAAGAAGCAAAGGATTGTTGAGAGCCTAAAAGGACCTGCCTTAGAGGCCATACGCAATCTGAAGACAAGCAAAAAGGATTGCACTGCCCAGGACTACATAGACATCCTGGAAGGTGTGTTTGGTGGGACAGAAAAAGTCACAGAACTTACCTATCAACTGGAACACTGTTACCAGAAGACAGGGGAGAAGCTGTCAGAGTACATGGGACGCATAGACAAGATCCTGCATAGGATTATCCTGAAGAAGGGGATAGATCCAGGGAAGGTAGATGAAGCCCGTGCCCAGCAGGTGATGAGGGGAGCCCAACCCTTGGACCCTGTCGCACTAATTCTACGCACCCGGCAGGATGGGAAGAGCCTGGACTACCCTGACCTCATCCGAGTGGTCAGAGAAGAGGAGGCCATGTTGGAAGAGAAAAGGGAGAAGCAAGTGATGGGGTCTACAAAGCTTCCAGTGGCCACGGTCAGGTCGGCCTTAACCCCTGAAAGAGACACAGAGGTAGATGCCCTGAAGTTGCAGATGTCCCAGATGATGGAGATACTGACATCTCTAGTGGCGAAAGAGACGCCCGGTCCCAAGAAAGAAACAGGCAGGAAGGAATTGTTTCCAGCTGTTTCAGCACCAGCATCCCCACCTGACTACGGTGAGATGATCTGCTTTAATTGTGGAGGAATTGGTCATATTGCAGCTGTATGTGCCAGTCCCAAGAAGAAGAAAGCAGAAAGCCGCCAGCCGGCGGGAAACGCCAAAGGGCCCCGGTGAAGGAGTCAACCGGGTGCCCATCACCTTCAGTGAGCTCCAAGAAGCACAACAAGAGAAAGCGAGGAGACCAAACCCCTCAGAAGGGGCCCAGGGATCCTCAACCAAGGTGCACTCCAGAGAAAGGGGGCAAGACCCCTCCGGAGAGACACAGCACCCCCAAGCGTGAACTCTTCAAAGTGAGAGATAACAATGTCCCTCAACGGGTTCACACTCCCAGTAAGAGGGAGAAAATTAATGCATACCAGGCTCAAGAAAGGAGCAAGTGCAAATCAAGTGCTGGTAAAGCGAAGAGTCCAAAGAAGAGGACAGCATCAACTAGGCCCTACCCAGAAGAGCTAGTTGGTCCATCCCCTACTGTACCCATCCAGGTGGAAGGAGTGTACACAAAGGCCCTCCTGGACACTGGAGCACAAGTGACCCTGTTGTACAGGGACTTCTATGACAGATACCTGAGTCATCTGCCAATACAGAAGATAGAAGAGTTGGAGATAAGGGGATTGGGAACCCAGAGTTTCCCCTATGATGGATACTTACCCATCAGATTGACGTTTGACCCATCCGTAGCTGGGAAGTCTGAAGTGTTCGACACCTTAGCAGTGGTGTGTCCCCGCCCACCAGGAACCAGCAAGACGTCCCTGATCATAGGGACCAACACGGATCTAGTCAGAAGGCTTCTGACCCCCCTGGTGAAGAAAGAGAATCTTTCAACTCCCAAGATCCATCCCATGCTGAAGGCGGCCTACCAGCGGTTGGTCCTAGAGCAGAAGACCCCAAGTGAGGGGATAGGAAGGGTATGGAGGCTTGGGAAAGAAGGAGCAGTGTTACAGCCTGGAGAGGTGACCTGCATGAGAGCCACGGTGAAACTTACCTGGGAGCAGCCTGGCCCCTTTGTAATGTTGGAACCCGACCCATCGGAGGGTCACTCAGGTCTGGAAGTGATACCAGAAGTAATTTCACTGAAGGACCTGAAGAAGGCTAAAGGAAGAGTCCCTGTCAGTGTGAGGAACCCCACAGAACGGCCCGTGGAGATCCCTGCCAGGATGCTTCTGGGACAGGTGAGTCCTGCTGTCCCAGTTGGCTGGTCAGAAGTGAAGGGGACGGGTGAAGGAGAAGATGTTTGGAAGAAACTCTCCATGGAAAACCCAAACCTACCTGGAGCTTGGAAGGAGAGAGCCAAGGCCCAGCTGACCAGATGGGAGAAGATTTTCTCTAAAGATGAGTTTGATGTGGGGTGTGCGAGGAGTGCCACCCATCGAATCCGCATGCAAGAGGACAAGCCATTCAGAGAGAGAGTGAGGCGAGTCCCGCTAGCAGATCTGGAGGATCTGAGGGAGCAGCTTGCGGAATTGAAGAAGACGGGAGTGATTCGGGAGTCCAGAAGCCCCTATGCCTCCCCAATTGTGGTAGTCAGGAAGAAGAATGGGTCATTGAGGCTCTGCATTGACTACAGAACTCTCAACAGGAGGACCATTCCTGACCAGTACACCACGCCAAGGATAGAAGATGCCTTGCAGAGTTTATCTGGAGCTAAGTGGTTCAGTGTGATGGACCTCAAGAGTGGGTATTATCAAATCCCCATGCATCCAGAAGATAGAGAAAAGACTGCCTTCATAACCCCAGTGGGATTCTTTGAGTTCAACAGGATGCCTCAGGGCCTATCTGGAGCTCCTGCTACGTTTCAACGCCTAATGGAAAGGACAGTTGGAGACATGAACCTCATAGAAGTCCTGGTGTATCTGGACGATGTCATTGTCTTTGGAAAGACTTTGGAAGAACATGAAGCCAGATTGGAGAAAGTACTGAAGAGGCTCAGTGAAGAGGGACTTAAACTTTCTCCAGAGAAGTGTCGGTTCTATCAGTCTTCTGTGAACTATCTGGGACACATAGTGTCTGAAAAAGGAGTGGCTACAGACCCTGAGAAGTTGGAGGCAGTTACTTCGTGGCCAAGGCCCACAACAGTTACAGAACTTCGGTCTTTCTTGGGGTTCTGCTCCTACTACCGCAGGTTTGTGGATGGATTTGCCCGCATTGCCAAACCCCTCAACGAGCTGCTGAAGACAGAAGGAGAGGAGGATGGAATGGGGCCTAGGAGGTCCAGTGAGTCGGTCAAAGACCAGTGGAATTCAAGGTGTGAAGAGGCTTTCAGAACCTTGAAGAGAAGTCTCACCACAGCCCCAGTTTTGGCCTACGCTGATCCCACTAGACCCTATGAGCTACATGTTGATGCCAGCCATGAGGGCCTAGGTGGAGTACTCTACCAGGAGTATGAAGACCAGCTACGACCAGTGGCTTATGTGAGCCGGAGCCTGACCCCCTCCGAGAAGAACTATCCCACCCACAAGTTGGAGTTCTTAGCCCTCAAGTGGGCAGTTGTTGACAAACTGAGAGACTATTTGTATGGGGCCGAGTTTACTGTAAAGACAGATAACAACCCCTTGACCTATCTATTCACCACCGCCAAGCTGGATGCAACTGGACACAGATGGTTGGCGGCGTTGTCTGGATTCAATTTCAGTCTCAAGTACAGACCAGGGGCTGGAAATAGGGATGCAGATGCCCTGTCCCGAAGATCCCATGTCATGGTCGATGAATGGGAAGACTGGACCCAAGTGGCACCAGATGGAGTGCGAGCCCTTTGTCAGGGGGCTGAGCTCCAAGCCAGAGGAGGATCCAGAGCTGAAGAGATAGGAGTTACCACAGTGGGAGTCCCGAAGTGTTACTGTGGGGTAACTCAACTGGCAGAGGAGTGCCTACCGAAGCTGTCCAAGAAGGAGCTGAGGTGTGACCAATTGGAAGATCCCATGGGGAAATTGGTCCTGGAAGCCCTGGAAGACAAGAGTCCAGAGGGACTTCGCCTTCACCCTTCTAAAGAAGCTCGCCTACTGAGGAGAGAGTTGGACAAGTTACAGGTGCATCAGGGGGTAGTCTACCGAAGGGGCCCCTCTGATGGCCCAGAAGACAAGTGGCAGTTGTTTCTCCCAGAGAAGCATCGAGAGACTGTGCTGATTGCCTTACATGACCAGCATGGTCACTTGGGAGCAGAGAGAACCTTCCAACTTGTCAGAGACCGGTTTTATTGGCCCTGCATGAGGGCCGAAGTGGAGGAGTATTGCCATTCCTGTGCGAGATGCATTCAGAGAAAGACTTTACCCCATCAAGCTGCCCCAATGGGCCATCTACAGAGTCAAGGCCCAATGGATCTGGTATGCATTGATTTTCTCTGCCTTGAACCCGATTTGAGTGGATTGGGAAATGTTCTGGTGGTAACCGACCATTTCACTCGTTATGCTCAGGCTTTCCCAACCAAGGACCAGAAGGCCTCTACAGTAGCCAAGGTACTTTTGGAGAAGTACTTTGTTCACTATGGACTGCCACAGAGAATCCATTCAGACCAAGGAAGGGACTTTGAGAGTCGCCTGATCAGGAAGTTACTAGATTCTCTGGGAGTAGAGAAGACTAGGACCACACCATATCACCCTCAAGGTGATGCCCAGCCTGAAAGGTTCAACAGGACCCTATTGAACATGTTGGGAACTTTGGAAACAGAGAAGAAGCAACATTGGAGCCAACACATATCAGCTCTGGTGCATGCTTACAATTGCACCACAAGTGATGTGACAGGTTTTTCCCCTTACCGGCTTATGTTTGGGAGAGAAGCAAGACTGCCAGTGGATTTGGCCTTCGGCATTTCCTTAGACCATGCCTCTGCTGCCTCCCACAAAGGATATGTGGACAGACTGAGGCGCAGTCTGAAGATAGCTTATGAGAAAGCTCAAGTGGCCTCTGACCAGAGAGGGGCCCGAAACAAGAGGAACTTTGACTTGAAAGTTAGAGTACAGGACCTACAGCCTGGGGACCGTGTACTGTTACGCAACCTAGGGATCCCTGGGAAACACAAGATTGCTGATAGATGGAGATCAGAGCCATATATCATCTGTAGGAAACTTCCAGGATTGCCTGTCTACAAGTTGAAGCCAGAAGGAAAAGTGGGGCCTTTGAAGACCTGGCATAGGAATCATTTGCTCCCACTCACTGAAGCAGTCAGAATGCCTCCAGCAAGAGACGTACCTGAATCTGTTTCCATTCTGGATACCCCCAGGCCTAATACTAGGTCTCAGACATCCCAAGTTAGGGGTGGACAGGACCCCCAACCAGAGGAAGAAAGAGGAGAACTTGAATGGCTATGGCCTTCCTCAACCCCAGGAAGTTCCGCCATAGATCTTCCACCCACTGAAGATGTGGAAGATAACACATTGAACCCAGAAGCCACAGAGTTTGTGCCATTCAGTGATGTGCCTGAGTGCTGGGAAGATATCCCTGGTCTCTACCCAGAACAAGAAGTAGATGTTCCAGAACCAGAGATGTTGCCAGAATGTGTTCCTGAAGAAGTTCCAAGAGAACAGAGAGCTCGCAGAGTTGTGAAGCCTCCCAAGAAGTTAACTTACCCCAAGATGGGAGAAAGTTCAGAGGACTCTGTTACCACAGCAAGGAGAAGTGCTGACAGCCCTGACCCTTCCGCTGTTCATTTAGTGGAGGGCAACCCCAGCTCGCTCTCTGGCACAGTTAAACAGGTCACCCACACTGAAGTGACCTGTAGACAGGACAGCTCCCCATCTTATGCCAATTGGTGGGAGGCTCCTCTGTCCAAATTATGTGAAAATGTTGTTCCCGAGAAAGTTTGTAGTTTGAACACTGTCTTTGGGGACCAAAGATTCAAAGTGGGGGGAGTGTGTAGCGGGGTTCTACCCCTTTTAGGGGAAGAGACTACATCCCCCATAATCCCCCAGGCTCCCGGGCTGCTTGTTTCCGCCCGGGAGGCTGCTGGGAGAGATTATAAAAAGGAAGAGCGGAGACCGCCTCTTCCTCTTGGGACACTTCCTCTTCTGAGGCCTGACAGGACTGGCCTGCCTCTGCTGACAGAGCTTGTTACGCGGAGACTGCAGCCAGCAGAGACACCTGTGCGGACCGGAGCTGAAGGCCTGAAGCCTGGGCCTTGCAGCCGATGGAGTGAGACTCTCACCCCTCAGAGTCCACAGCAGCGGAGCGGAGACTTCCCCTTACTGTCGGTCGGACGGAGCTGATGACTGGAGTTCAGGGCTGTGACTGAGGAGACCGGACGCCGCCATTGAAGAGACCAGAGCCACCATTTCAGGGACCGGAGCTGAGGACGGTACCCAAGGATTGGTGAGAGAGCCGAGAGGCTCATCCTGCATTGACACACACGTTTTATGCCTATTGAACTGCCTAGGCGCAATTTACCTCAGAGCAGCAATGTTACTTTCTGTGGATTACAAAGACACCATTTAAAGTTACATGTGCACCACCTCTACAGATTCATTGCCGGTGAAGAACACTGTACTAGTACAAGGACTGAGCTCTATTGTTAGGGATCAGGCCTGGTCCATTAGGTAGGCGCAGATAGATTTATTGCACCTCAGGGGTGCATAGCATGCGGTCGCCACACTTGGCGCTCCGTTTCCCCACTGCCAGTTGTTACATACGTGTGTACATGTTAAAGTGCATATTGCAGGGACCTGCTAAAGTATTGTAAGTCATATGTTCAAACGCATGTTGCTATTTCTTTTCCTTACTGACAAAAGTAAAGCCAGTTATTCTTATTTCAGCAGTCTGCTTGTGAGTTCATACCCATTACACTTAGAGTATAAGCTAAGTTTTATGTGCATAGGGACGTACCCCTTTACTAACTGTGCCAGAGTGGGTAGAGCCAAATTGCCGGGGGTTGGTGGAGCTGTACTCAGGGACCCAAAACAAACCAGCGGCTCTCTTAACTGGGGGTAGCGCTACATATATATAGCATATATATATGTGTGTGTGTATATATATATATATATATAGATAGATAGATAGATATAGATATATCTATATATATATATATATAGATAGATAGATATAGATATATCTATATCTATATATATATATCTATATCTATATCTATATATCAATATATATATATATATATATATATATATATATATATATATATATACTGATATATATATGATATATAGATATAGATATATAGATATAGATATATAAATAGATAGATATATATACACGTACACATTGAAATAAACACACACATATATAGATAGATAGATAGATAGATAGATAGATAGATAGATAGATAGATATAGTATTCTACCTGCATTTAAATGATATTATTAATGTCATTTTTATATAATTTTTAATTTATTAGTAAATAAAATTTTGTAAACCCTGAAATACGGTTTTACCGATGGCATGTTCCATTAGGCCCCTTTCACACTGGGGCGGTTTGCAGGCGCTATTGCGCTAAAAATAGCGCCTGCAAACCGACCTGAAACAGCTGTTGCTGTGTCTTCAGTGTGAAAGCCTGAGGGCTTTCACACTGAAGCGGTGCGGTTGCAGGACGCTGGAAAATGTCCTGCAAGCCGCATCTTTGGCTCGCTGTAGGAGCGGTATATTTACCGCTCCTATAACGCCCGTTCCCATTGAAAACAATGGGGCAGCGCTCCGAACCCGCCCGCAAAACGCCGCTGCAGCGGCGGTTTGCGGGCGGTATTAACCCTTTTTCGGCCGCTCGTGGGGGGTAAAACCGCCCCGCAAGCGGCCGCAATGCGCCGCTAAAACGACGGTAAAGTAAAAAGTAGCCTTAGGCTACTTTCACACTGAGACGCTGGGCGTGCTGGCAGTAAAGCGGCGCTATATTTAGCGGCACTTTACAGTCCTAATATAGCGGCTCTTTTCGGACGCTAGCGGGGCAGTTTTACCCTGCTAGTGCCCAAAAAAGGGTCAAAACCGCCCGCAAAGCACCACTGCAGTGGCACTTTGCAGGGGGGTTTGGAGCGCTGCCCCATTGTTTTCAATTGGAAGGGGCGCTTTAGGAGCGGTAAATACACAGCTCCTACAGCGCTCCAAAGATGCGGCTTGCAGGACATTTTTCAGCATCCTGCAAACGCACTGCTCCAGTGTGAAAGCTATATTTAAAACAGACAGTAAGGCCCCTTTCAGACTGGGGCGTTTTTCAATCCAGTGTTAGCAGGACGGTCAAAAAAGTCCTGCTAACAGCATCTTTGGAGCGGTGAAGGAGCGCTCCTATACCGCTCCTACCCATTGAAATCAATGGGACAGCGCAGAAATACCGCCGGCAAACCGGTGGCAAAGCGATGGCAAAGCGCTGCTGCATCGGCGCTTTGCTGGCAGTTTTACCCCTTTTTCATACCCGCGCAATGGGAGGCTCCCGCTGGGTGAGGCTTCGCTGCGTGACAGCGGGAGCCTCCCATTGCGCGGAGCGGCCCAAGAAGACACGCCAATGCCGTGGAAGAAGATGCCGGACGAGAAGACCAGAGCAAGAAGAAGCGGATCGGAGGAAGAAGAAGATGAAAGAAGAATATGGAAGAAGATGGTAGAAGATGGAAGAAGAAGAAGATGAAGAAACCGAAGGATGAAGAAAGAAAGAAGGCAGACCAGAAGAAAGAAGATTTTAATAAAGGAATTGTCAAAGACCATCTCCTGTAATTTTTAACATTTTTGTCACTTTTTGGTGAAATGGTAGGAGTACTTTTGTACCCCCTTACCATTTCACACAGGGGGGGCCGGAATCTGGGGGTCCCCTTGTTAAAGGGGGCTTCCAGATTCCGTTAAGCCCCCCCGCCCGCAGACCCCCACAACCAATGGCCAGGGTTGTGGGGATGAGGCCCAATGTTGAGGGCATGTGGCTTTGTACGGTTCAGGAGGGAGGGGGGGCGCTCTCGTCCCCCCCCTCTTTTCCTGCAGCCTGCCAGGTTGCATACTCGGATAAGGGTCTGGTATGGATTTTGAGGGGGACCCCACGCCATTTTTCTTATTTTTTTTGGCCGGGGTTCCCCTTAAAATCCATCCCAGACCTGAAGGGTCTGGTATGGATATTTAGGGGGACCCCTATGTCATTTTTTTTTTAAAATTTGAAGCGGGATTCCCCTTAATATCCATAGCAGACCTGAAGGGACTGGTAATTGAATTTGGGGGAAACCCCACGCTTTTTTTTTTTTTTTTTTATCAATGACTTTTTTTTTTATCAATGACTTTTTTTTTTATCAATGACTTTCAATGAATGACTGTTCTCTGTGTTACGGGAGCCAGCAATTCATTAGCCGCGAGTGATTTTAAATAGCTTTTTTTCCTGCAAAAATGACACTTTGTGCAGGGACAGTTCTAAGCACGGGAAACATGCGCCCCTTCACAGGCATACTATAGACACCCCCAGGTACGAAATTTAAAGGAATATTACACTTTTATTGTTTCACTTTAAGCATTATTAAAATCACTGCTCCTGAAAAAACGGCCGTTTAAAAAAAAAAAATTGTATTGATACATGTCCCCTGGGGCAGAACCCAGGTCCCCAAACACTTTTTATGACAATAACTTGCATATAGGCTTTTAAAATTAGCACTTAAGATTTCTCCCATAGACTTTTACAGGGTGCTTGCGGCTTTTCGAATTTGCCACGAACACCCCAAATTGTTCGCTGAACAGGCGAACAGGCAATGTTCGAGTCGAACATGAGTTTGACTCGAACTCGAAGCTCATCCCTAATGTACATATGCACATATCTTAATCCCTGGGCGGATTGGGCCTTCCCAACATCTGGCTGTATTTCCTCTCAGCTAGACTAATGCAAATTTCCCAGTGGTTCTCTCCATCGCAAAGTACCCCCTGGAAGAGATTTGAAACTCATTCAATTGCTCCTTTGGATCTACGAGGTATTCTCTGGAGCAAACTGAATCCTTATAACAAACTCATTAAGCTTAATACCATAGTTGCACATTACTACCAACTCTGGCTCAAGATATGTGGCCCATTTAGATTGTCTCCAGATTTTTCCATCCTCACTACTTTCCTAGGAGACCCCAGATTTGTTTTAGCATATAACAACATAGCACTATTCTCCCATTGGATTAATAAGGGTTTGACCTCCTTAAATTCATTACTGACGGATGGGGATTTTACCCCATTTATATTACTACAGGCAAGATGGGCCATTCATTATTAAGAATCATAAAGCTACTATCAAATCAAAAACTTTTTTGCCAACTACTTCCCACCTTCTCCATATCCACATGCCACTCTATTTGAGAAGATCTGTATTTCCTCTGCAGGAGACAGAGGCCTTATATCCAAAATATACAATTATCTTAATGGGCTAAATATACCTGGCAAGTCTGGACCAATGCTCCACTGGGAATCCGATCTTGATCGCTCCCTCTCAGCAGAGGACTGACTTTATATGTCAGACAACCTCCGTAAAAGCAATAAGGCTATAGCATTTAGGGAAACCCCCACAAAAGTGTTCTCGAGGTGGTATTTAACCCCCTCCAAACTCAACACATTTTATCCCTCAATTTCCCCCAACTGTTTCAAGGGATGTCAAACCCCGGGTACTATCCTCCACATATTCTGGAGCTGTCAACACCTCGAGAACATTTGGAATAGAGCAATAGACAGAATAGATAGTTCTTCCAAACATAAAATTGTGCCCACCCCCCAAAACTGCCTTCTATACGCAAATATACCCAATATCCCCCCCCCCCCCCATGTATGAGACTCTTTCATTCTTTATGCAGTTCCATCCAATGGATGATCGCCTTTAATTGGAAGTCTGATAGCCTTCCATGGTCTCAAATACTATCTAGAATGGAGACTGTCAGATTATCAGAAAGGATTTTCCATACTTTACATGACTCAATGCATATATATGACAAAAAATGGTCATACTGGAATTTACCTTAAACTTATACATAGTATAGCTCCTTCTATTCTTGATGTTTATCTTTACTCATCAATTAAGCATATTTTGTCAAAGGGGACTATTTAATATCATCATTGTAATACATAATGTTCAAATCTCCCTATTTCCATAATGCCTCAAGGTTCTCACATGTTCTGTACCTTTATTTTCATTCCACTGTAAAATCATAGTTTTTTCTATGTCAATTTATTTGTTCTCTGGCTGTACCTGTTTGTATACAATTGAACTTCCAAATAAAACTTTTGTAAACAAAAGAAAGAAAAACCCAAAGGTGATCAAATACCACCAAAAAAAAGCTCTATTTGTGGGAAAAAAAGGACGCAATTTTTTTTGGGGCACAGCATTGCATGACCGCGCAATTAGCAGTTAAAGCAGCGCAGTGCCAAATTGTAAAAAGTGCTCTGGTCATTAAGGGGGTGAAACCTTCTGGGGCTGAAGTGGTTTAACTGAATAGGTTGTTTTACAAGGTGATCATTAAAAAAATCTTAAAAATTAAGACTAAATGGTCAGATTCTTTATAAATCAATGAGTGACTGTTTTTCTTTAATCAGTTACGTAGTTCACATTGTGTTTTTTTGAAGAGCCATTTACATTTGAGTGTTGTGTCATTAACACGTTATGTCGTGGTAACGTGCTGAATCATAGCAGCCTATCAGACATGTCACAACATTTTTGCAGCAAGACACTTTAGTGCATGTGCAATGCTTTACTGCCTGGGTGGTATTTAAAATGAAGACTGCCTCTATGGGTCTACACATGTAATGTGCATTGCTGTAACAAGCGCAACATAGATGTAAACCAGCCCTTAAACAGCCCTGTGGAGCTGCTGCTGAACATAAAATTTACGTATTTCATTTATTATATACCAAATTTCTTTCATCCACACTTACTGCTGTAAGATTTAACAGTTGGAAACACTTTAAACAGTGAAAAAATCTTTATTTTTGTAACTTCCAGAATATGATTATACAACTATCACATTTCTAAGTTGAGGTTTATTTGCATTTGTAAAATATTTTTCACATAAGGTCTGTAGTAGAAAAAAATAAATAGCTGTGTTGCAGAAGCAATTAGCTACCTATGGCCTGCAGCATGTAATGATGCGTGCACATTCCCATATATTAGTGGGTTGCCATCCGGCTTCAATATAAAGTAAGCCACTCATAAATTGTTGTGGTTGACAGTACTTACGACTGGTGCCAAAAGCTGAGCCAAACATTTTGTCTGTGCGAACCACAGAGTCTGGCTGGAAATCTTACAGCCCATAGGTTCTTGATAAAGCACAGTTCTCAATCCATCATGGATAACAAAAACACATGTAGTTCACATGGCTTCTGTGAATGGGAATACATTTAAAACAGCAATTGCACACTTTATTGAAATGCATGGTCACAATCAGAGGTTTCCTGCTGAGACAGGGACTCACCCTTTCATTATGTTGAATATCTATAATAACAAATTACACCCATCATATATACACACTTCATAGTTTTATTTATGCAGGTCCTGGGAAATTTCAGAAACACTTTAACTCAAAGGTATTCACTGAGAGTAGAATTAGGAAAAACAGTTTTATGGGGAATTAAATATCAATCTGAAGGACACAGCATGAAAAAGCCACTAATGCCCTTTTTTATTAACAATCGGAAGTCTACAAGACAAAATATGTATTTAATATAAATTATATTGAGACTACAGGCATTGCAGCAATGTGGTTTCCTCCAGACGGTACTTGTCCGGCAGTGCATTGGAGATGTACTTGTAGCGGCCATAACCCTCGATGGGGTGGCCTTAACTTTTTGGCTTACCGGTTACCTCCGCTTGGCTTGTTCTTCCAGGTCTAAGGGTTCCCAGGGTTAATACCCAACGACTTTGGACGCTGACACCATAAAAGTCCTTTAGAAAGGTTTTTATTTGCAGGGGTAACATCCAACAGACACAGTCTCATGTGGGAACAGAGGGCAGGGGTGAAGAAACTCAGGCACCTTGAACTGCAGACTATTAGGAAGTCTATAATGCAAACCCTGAGAGTAGCCACTCGCAGCTGGGCACTTCAAAGCTGAACAAATCTCTAGCCAGAGATTATGGCAGTCAGCACTTGGATTCGGAACGTGCAAAGTCTCTGACCTTGAAGAAAAGTTGCAATCAAAGTGAACAGAAACCTTTCCTCAGTATCTGGAACATTCTCTGTCTCCTTGGCAGTACTGGGAAAGCGTGGATTTGTCAGTGTCCTTGACAACCCAGCAACCAGGCACTTCTTGGGATGCCAGCTTGTTGGCCTTCCTCCGAAGAGTCCTCCCCCGGTCGCTTACACGAGCTGCGGTGCCCCTCCAAGTTGAGAGCGCACCCGGACGCCTTGAATCCTCCCTCAGTTTCTGCACCTCGGACCAGCCGGTTTCCGAGACTAGGGAACAGATGGATCCCCGTCCCAGACCAAGCAGGTCTGTGGGGCTAGTCAAGCTGACCATATTGCGGGGCGGCCTTCGCTCCGTGACTGGGACTTCTCGTGGGGCTACTCCGGTCCGGATCCAGGAACAGGCAGCTATGGCCGAACGGACCCCCAAACATGTGACTCCAGCATCTTAAGTACCCTTCCCCAGACTCCTCAGCGGGCCCAGACGCACCCGCCGATTGGCTCCAGGGAATGCTGATACCGAAAAAAGTCCAACCAGGCCTGGTTCTGGGCCTGTCATGTGCACCTAACTGTACACATGACCAGGCAGAACCCCTACACAGCCCAGCCAAACTGATGCCAAAGTTAAACCTACACAATTAACCCCCAGAACCCCTTTACTGTTCTGAGAGAAAAATAACTAAATTTACACATAGCGGACACCTTGCAAAAGTGTCGCCGCTACATACTGTATAACCCATTCTAACAGTGGGAGGGTCTTAAAAGAGTGCATTACATACAGAGTGCAGAGTTCGGGAAGGGGGGGTTACAAACAGAGTGCAGTGTTCGGGGGTGTGCTGCATACAGAGTGCAGAGTTTAGCCTTCTTCCACAGTTGCTTACCTCTGCATCCCCCATACACATCTAACTTTCACCCCATTTCAGCTCTGACCTCTGCATGCAACACCCCCCCCCAATTCTCTGTCCCCCATCTTCTCCCCACCTCCTTAAAAGCTCCACCATCTTCCACGTCTTACTTTTGTTTCTGTATTAGGCTGAAGCACCCAGTCGGCTTTAGTACCTCCCCACACACTGTAGTTGGCTCCACCTCTCTCACTTGTGGAGAGATCATTCAGTGGGGGCATCTGCACTGCACCCTGGGCACCTGAATCTCCCTTGACCCCATCCTGCATTCAGTGGGGGCCACTCAGGAGATCAGATCTCTGGGAGCCATTGGGAGACAAGCTGTCACTTGTAAACACAGAAGCCAGGCTTCTGTGTTTACAAGAGATAGTGGTGAGCAAGGAGGAGAGGGCCTGGACCAGAGGTGGTGTAATTGAATTCCACCAAGTTCCAGCTAAAAAAAAAGCCCTGCAAACAACACTGTACCAATATGACATTTTTATTATTTTTGTTGAGACAGATAGAGCTTTCTTTTGGTGGTATTTAACTGCTTCCAGACCATACATCGTACATATACTGTGGCAGGGCAGCCTGGCTGCGCGAAATCATGTACCTGTATGTGATTTTGTGCAAGCAGTTTTGGGGGCGCGTGCCGCCAGAGCACCGCTGGTACTGGTAATCACTTTCCTCCTTCAAATCGCTTATTCTCATGGGATAAAAACCCAGATCATCTCACCAGATATGATGGTTATGCAACATAAGGAAGGCAGAATCTAGTGCTCTCAGTTTAAAATGTTTAATAATATATAAAAAAGGTAAGGTATAAAACTCACAAAGATGGCACTGTAAGCCGTGCAAGCTGAAAACACATTTCAGAAACAATAGGTCTCAAGATAGCTGCGATGTAATGTCAATACGCAGGCTCCGTCCCCTAGACGCGTATTGTCAAAGCATTGACTTTTTCAGTAGGGGTGAAGTCCATATTGATTCAAACGTTTCGAATAGAAAAGAAATTGGTAAATTTGAAGAAAAATGCCTAATGCCTTGTACACACAGTTGGACATTCCGACCACAAAATCCGTCTGATTTTTTCAGACGGATTTTGTCCGAAACTGGTGTTGCATACACACGGTCGGACAAAGTTGACGGAAAATACGATCGTTCGGAACGTAGTGACGTTCGTTGCATACGACGGAACTACATAGAGGCTAGTAGCCAATAGCTTTGGTTTCGTAATTTTATCTGAGCATGCGTGGCACTTTGTCCATCGGAATTCTCTACAAACGATCGGAAAAAGTCCGATCTGACTTTTTTGACGGAAAATTTCTGATCTACGGAAAAAGTCCGATAGAGCACACACGCGATCGGATTTTCTGACAACATAATCCGATCAGACCTTTTCCGTCGGGAATTTCCGACCGTGTGTACAGGGCATAACACTTTCAAATCTGAAATAGACACGTGTTTATTGTCCATATAGCACCAACATATGTATCTATGTACTCAGGATAAATAGGAGAAAATTATTTAGGGAAAATATGTAAAATAGTATTACGGTAATTATATAAAATGCACTACACCCTAACCAAAATAAAATAGAATTTTTAGCACTTTTGGCCTTTTTGTCCATATTATATATACAGTATCTCACAAAAGTGAGTGCAATTTTTAGCAAGGCAGTGGTCGTCTTGGAGGTGTGTTTGAGGTCGTTATCATGTTGGAATACTGCCCTGCGGCCCAGTCTCTGAAGGGAGGGGATCATGCTCTGCTTCAGTATGTCACAGTACATGTTGGCATTCATGGTTCCCTCAATGAACTGTAGCTCCCCAGTGCTGGCAGCACTCATGCAGCCTCAGACCATGACACTCCCACCACCATGCTTGACTGTAGGCAAGACACACTTCTCTATTTACTCCTCACCTGTTTGCCGCCACACACGCTTGACACCATCTGAACCAAATTCATTTTTCTTGGTCTCATCAGACCACAGGACATGGTTCCAGTAATCAATGTTCCTAGTCTGCTTGTCTTCAGCAAACTATTTGTGAGTTTTCTTGTGCATCATCTTTAGAAGAGGCTTCCTTCTGGGATGACAGCCATGCCGACCAATTTGATGCAGTGTGCGGCGTATGGTCTGAGCACTGACAAGCTGACCCCCCACCCCTTCAACCTCTGCAGCAATATTCAAGACAACCTCTGGATATGACACTGAGCACGTGCACTCAACTTCTTTGGTCCACCATGACGAGGCCTGTTCTGAGTGGAACCTATCCTGTTAAACGGCTGTGTGATCTTGGCCACCGTGCTGCAGCTCAGTTTGATGTTGAGATCACTGCTCTGTGGGGCCAAACCATCACTTCCATGACTCCTTGTTCTTCTTTACGCTAAAGATGGTTCTTATGGACATTGCCTATATGTTTGGGGTCATTGTCCTGCTGCAGAATAAATTTGGGGCCAATCACACACCTCCCTGATGGTATGGCAGGATGGATAAGTATCTGCCTGTATTTCTAAGCATTGAGGACACCATTGATTCTGACCAAATCTCCAACTCCATTTGCAGAAATGCAGCCCCACCCATGCAAGGAACTTCCACCATGCTTCACTGTTGCCGCAGACACTCATTATTGTGCCACTCTCCAGCCCTCTTGGCAAACAAACTGCCTCCTGCTACAGCCAAGTATTTCACATTTTGAATCATCAGTCCAGATCAACTGATGCCATTTTCCTGCACCCCAGTTCCTATGTTTTTGTGCATAATTGGGTCACTTAGTCTTGTTTCCACGTCAGAGGTATGGCTTTTTGGGCACCAATATTCCATGAAGACTACTTATGCCCAGACTTCTCTAGACAGTACATGGGTGTACAAGGGTGGATTTCCTCTCACTTCCTGCTGTCTCCCTCCGTTTGTAAGTAGGAGTCGTTTGTAAGTCGGATGTTTGTAAGTCGGGGACCCCCTGTACTTGGGTCCCACTGGTTTCTACCAGTTTTGTGTTGATGGCACTGATGGACATCTTCCAATGACGAAGGGAAGTAAGCATGCTGTGTCTTTCATATGTTGCGTTAAGTTTCCTTGGCCAACCACTGTTGGTCCTCAATGTTGCCCATTAATTTGCGCTTCATCAAAAGAGCTTGAACAGTAAATTATGAAACCCCAGTCAGCCTTGCTGATGCAGTATAACTACCTTGTGTCTTGTTGCTGTGTTCAGTCTTGCCATGGTGTATGACCTGTGACATGAAGCTGTGTTCTACAACCTCACCTTCATAGCAGAATTTGGCTGTTCCTCATCCAGTTTTAAGCCTCTTTCACAGCTGTTTCTGTTTCAGTTATTGACTGTTTTAACCTACATATAAAATTGGTGGTCATTAGCACCTGTTTGGTATAATTGGTTAATCATACACCTGACTCTAATCCTACAAATCCCTGACGTTGTGCAAGTGTACAAACTATGCAAGTGTAAGAATTTTTTTCTGGTTTGAAGCCACAGGGTAGTCACACCAAATATTGATTTGATTTGGATTTTTATTCTGTTCACTCACTTTGCATTTTATAAATTGATACAAATAAATAATTAAAATATATATTTTTGAACCCATTCTTACTTTACAAAGGAAACAAAATGAAAGGTCTGCAGTCACCAGTGATACACCTCCATCCCTATATACATATACATATATATACTGCAGCTGAATTTGTTTTAATTTTTCAGGCTTAGTACATTTTCTGCGATCAACACCTATTGATCCTGCCCAAAAAAATCCTGAAATGTCAAATAAAGTTATCTGCCTTTACAGTTCTTTTCTGTGGGCTACAGGACAGAATATTGCCTCTCTTTGTTAGCGAGATGATAAAATAGAATAGAAGTATTCTGTTATCCAAAAACACTTCCTCCTCTAGGCTGACGGTGTTGCTTCTCCATGGTGATGCGCTTTCATGAAAATTTGCATTCTAATAGAGTTTAAGGGCAGTGCACCTAAAATGCATATAGAAAAACATAAAAAAGTAGTCCATCGAGTCTGCCCATTTTATTTTTAATTATTATTATTTTTTTTAGTTTTTTTAGGGTTGTTTTTCTTTTTATTAACTTTGTTGTCTGACTATAGATCTATGTTTATCTCAAGCATTTTTTAAGCCATTTACTGTTGACTGTCTCGCTACCTCTGTTGGTAGTTTATTCCAATCATCAACTACCCTTTTAGTAACATAATACTTTCTAAGATTTGTTTTGAACTTTCCTCCAGTTAGTTTGAGGTCGTATAAAACCGCAACGCGGAAAACCGAACTACAGTGATGTGAATGAGGCCTAAGGACTGGTAAGCTGCAACCTATTACTTTTTTTGCCCTTGGATTTAGATACTTTATGTAGTAGGATGCTGTTTGCTGCTGTTAGCAACTGATCACTACCCCAGCAATTAATATTTAATAATCAAAATCAGTTGTATTATCACCTTAACAGCTCCTCGTGAGTTCTTGGATTCCCCTTAGCTCATTACAATAGCATAAAAGCCATTAAAAGTTACATTTATTTTGAGAAATTGAAAAAAAATTACCATAAACTAATCTTTTAGCAAAAAGACAATTTTTTATTATGTCAAAACAGTTTTTGCTCCCTCTCATGCTCATATTGAAAAATGTGTCTTTTTTTTTCTTAATAAACTTTCAGCAACAAGATGTTTAATGCTGCTTTTCAATGTCTTTAAACAAGCTATGTCTCTGTATTTATTTTGGCCTTTGTTTATACTGGCAGTATAAAAGATTTAGATTAATTCATTCTGCTCACAAATGAAACTGTTGTAGTTAGTAGAACAATATTTCTCTGTGGCACCGTATTTTGGTTAGAACAGGATAACACTGTACAGATCCATAAGGGTGAACAATGTTTAGAGGATTTAGTTACTACTGTCAGAATGCCAAATCCACACCAACAAGATTTCAGCAGAAAAGAAAACCTAGGCCCCCTACAGGCAATTTGTTTGAATATTTGTATAACTGTTTTCGGCATGCTTGTCGGCTTTACTCATTTTTAATGCTCCAGGCCATCAGTTGTGGCATTTCAGTCTATTGTTTTGTTAAAAAATTGGCTTCATGGTTTTATTCTAAAGCACACACAAGCCTGCGTGACAGCTCTAAGAAAATCCTGGAAAGTAAGAATTGTGGTAGAATCTTCATAGATTTGAAATCAAATGTGCAGATCATAAAAAAAGATTACTATACTGAATGTCCCTTTTTGTATTAAAAAAACACTTGATAATGAAAATGTTTAAGTGCACTGGGATTGATTAACTAAACAAGTATAGGCTATTGTTATTTATTGTATTAGTAAATAAATGTTCACATTGAACACCCAGGGCTGCTGTTAGAAATCACGGGGCCCCCTACAGCCTATCTGATCGGCCCCCCCAGGCCAAAAGTGACTGAAGACATAGATTTATCAGTCCCTTTCTTTACAGCCTCAGCTGTACAGATGAATGAATAGGAAGCACTCTGAGGTTTCCTGATCATTTATAAACTGAACAGTAGTAAGAAGAGCCCTCAGAACTGTAATCCTTGAAGTGTCATTTATTGGTACATCAGAGTGACAATAAAACAATAAACTGACGCGTTTCGGCAATAGCCTTAGTCATATTAAACACAGCCTACTATGCTTCAGTGATGAATAGACACAGAGGTGATTGGTACTGAATGCTTACTGTGTTTATTCAGAAAAGGAAGGGGCCAGTAAATGACATCCCCCTGTGTGCCCACAGCAGGTGCCAGTGGGAAAGTAGGGAAGCCGGCAGCACTGCAGGGAAAAGGGACACACAGGGGGTCCGGACAGCAGATGGACAGGGCACATGTGCTAGAACCAATCCCCTTTGCAGTGAAGTTGGAGAGAGGGAGAAGAGGAGAAGCTAGCAGTGCTGCAGTGGGAGACAGAAGAGGATCAGTGTCTATAATAAGATAGTACAGCTGGCCCTCTTGCTCAACAGGTGCCTGAGCCCCCCTTTTGAACTGATGTGGCTGGGGCCCAGTACAGGAGGGATGATTGTACTGCCTTATCAGCGGCCCTGTGAACTCCCAATGATGTTCCAGCACACTGTTTTATAATTTCTCTTGCATTGGGTGTTCAAACACAGGTTCTCCTTATTTAACAGCATAAACTTTGCAAAGCAAACATTCGTTTTTCTAAGTGAGCAGTTTTTGGCCCTTTAGTAACTCCTTCTCACGTATTAAGGTATTAAAGGCAAAAGCTTTTTTTAGTTTTGGATAGCGTGGCAAAGGATTAAAATGCTTGTCAATTGTTATTGCTGTCTGTGCCTCCATTTAGGGAGCATCACCCTCTCTATTGGTCTCGTTTACCATTATCATTGAAAGTGAAAGTAAAAGAAAATCCCAAATTTTGGTTGTCCCAAGATAGGTAATAGAGGGGAAATCTTCCAATGGGGATACTAGTTATAGTGAGCTTGGGGTCACCAAGGAATCCCTTAATTTGCAAGATTGTCCTCTCACTTTCTGGTTAGCTAAGGGACAGGAAGTGAAGGGAATTTTCCACAATTGGGCACAGATGGTGAGAAAAAATCTGACAGGGGTTATAACCCTCCATTACTCTATCCAAAATGGAAAAAAAAGTTTTGCCTATAGTTTTACTTTAATGAAAGAATAGATTATAATCAAACGTGTAGTGAAAAATATTTGAAAGTATAATCAAGCGGCGCTCAAAATATTAAAACTATATATAATAACAAAAAATGGTAGGCAACACCATCTGGTGAGTGCGGTTTCATTGGGAGAGGGATCACAAGGCACGTCGGTGTGGTGGAAGATTTGAGCGATTATTTATTGGATATATTTTGGTGGACATATTTCCTTTGAAGATTGATTTATTTTCCAAACACAGTTATTAATGGACTTTTATGTGTGTTCACTATAACATTATTTCATGTGGTGTTATTCTTATAGAGAATTTTATATTTTATTTTATTTGACACATTTTTTGTTATTATATATAGTTTTAATATTTTGAGCGCCGCTTGATTATACTTTCAAATATTTTTCACTACACGTTTGATTATGATCTATTCTTTCATTATATACACTTTGTAGAGTGGCAGCTGTTGCATTTTATTAGTCTAAATAGGTAGAGTGTTGTGTTCTCATCTACACACACTTATTCACATATTGCTGGAGTGATTGGCTCGGTGGTGGTATGACATTTTAGTAGCGCCAATATAGATTACCAACCAACCAGTTTTACTTTAATGTTTACCCTACTCTTTTCATGTGTTTGCTTATTAAAAACCCAGTATTGGCCTTTCACAACTGCCCTATTCAGCCACATGGAAGCGAAAGAGCCCTATGTAAGCACTGGGTGTCCAAGCAGCAAATTGCCAAGCACCAAAGCTGTCACGTAGGAGGATGGGAAGTAAGTCACATGTTGCCTACAGTTGGAAATTCCAATAATTTTCTTCACTCCCATCAGCCTAACAGAGCAGTAGAGGAGCAAATAGAAGGTAAGTATGGTTGTAACGCAATGACATCAGCAGGGCTTGCCCCGAATGACGGGGGAAATGTCATTGCGTTACCCACAAACTTAAATTTTAAGTGCTTGATCCACTTTCTAAATGTGAGTGTTTCCAATTTTCTTTTAATATATTTTACGTCTATACAGATTCACACTATGTGGAGTATTTTCTTTTTTGGTCGTGCCATTTTGAACACTTGAGAGGTTTTGGTCTGACAAGTTGGCTGCTTCTGAAGACCGCTTCTTGGTGACATCTCTTGACCAATTGGATTGCCTTACAACTTGATCTGGAACTCAGATGTGGAGGTCCCATATTTTGGAGGTTGCACCATAAGCCTTGTTGACTCACTGAGCATATGCCCATTTGAGTCTTCTCACTCCAGTAAGCCTCCTCACTAACCGGTGGTGGTTCTATTGTCTGTGCCCTCACCTCAACATTGATGTCACGTGGAATCCCACTTCTATTTACAATTTGTTTTCACCTTCTTTTTAACCACTTCGCACCCGCGCTATAGCCAAAAGACGGCTTCAGCGCAGACGCTCCCTGCCGGGTGGACGTCCTACTGTTTACTAAATTGGTAACCTGTAAAGGTGTTTAAATGCTTTTAAAAATATATGTAGTTTGTCACCGCTGCACGTTTCTGCGCAATTTTAAAGCATGACGTTTTAGTGCATTCAAATTTTAAAAAGTATGTTTTTTCCCAAAAAAATGCGTTTGAAAAATCGCTGCGCAAATACTGAGTGAAAAAAAATGAAACACCCACCATTTTAATCTGTAGGGCCTATGCTTTAAACAAATATATAATGTTTGGGGGTTCAAAGTAATTTTCTTGGATTTTTTTTTTTTTTTTTCATGTAAACAAAAAGTGTCAGAAAGGGCTTTGTCTTCAAGTGGTTAGAAGAGTGGGTAATGTGTGACATAAGCTTCTAAATGTTGTGCATAAAATGCCAGGACAGTTCAAAACCCCTCAAATGACCCCATTTTGGAAAGTAGACACCCCAAGCTATTTGCTGAGAGGCATGTCGAGTCCATGGAATATTTTATATTTTGACACAACTTGCGGGAAAAATAATATCTTTTTTTTTTTGCACAAAGTTGTCACTAAATTATATATTGCTCAAACATGCCATGGGCATATGTGGAATTGCAGCGCAAAATGCATTCTGTTGCTTCTCCTGAGTACGGAAATACCACATGTGTGAGACTTTTTGGGAGCCTAGCCGTGTACGGGACCCCAAAAACCAAGCACCACTTTCAGGATTTCGAAGGGTGTAAATTTTTGAATTCACTCCTCACTGCCTATCACAGTTTCGGAGGCCATGGAATGCCCAGATGGCAAAAAATCCCCCCAAATGACCCCATTTTGGAAAGTAGACACCCCAAGCTATTTGCTGAGTGGTATGGTGAGTATTTTGCAGATCTTGCTTTTTGTCACAAAGTTTTGAAAATTGAAAAAAGAAAAAAAAAAGAAAATTTTATTTTCTTTCTTCATTTTCAAAAACAAATGAGAGCTGCAAAATACTCACCATGCCTCTCACCAAATAGCTTGGGGTGTCTACTTTCCAAAATGGGGTCACTTGGGGAGATTTTGTGCCACCTGGGCATTCCATGGCCTCCAAATCTGTGATAGGCAGTGAGGAGTGAATTCAAAAATGTACTCCCTTAGAAATCCTGAAGGCGGTGCTTGGTTTCGGGGGCCCCGCATGCGGCTAGGCTCCCAAAAAGTCGAACACATGTGGTATCCCCGTAATCAAGAGAAGCAGCAGAATTTATTTTGGGGTGTAATTCCACATATGCCCATGGCATGTGTGAGCAATATATCATTTAGTGACAACTTTGGGCAACTTGTGGCAAAACATAAAATATTCCATAGACTCAACATGCCTCTCAGCAAATAGCTTGGGGTGTCTACTTTCCAAAATGGGGTCATTTGGGGGGGGGGGGGTTGTGCCATCTTGCCATTTTATGGCCTTCAAAACTGTTATAGGTGGTGAGGAGTGAAATCAAAAATCGACGCCCTTAGAAACCCTGAAGGCAGTGATTGGTTTTCGGGGCCTCGTACGCGGCTAGGCTCCCAAAAAGTCCCACACATGTGGTATCCCCGTACTTAGAAGAAGCAGCAGAATTTATTTTGGGGTGTAATTCCACATATGCCCATGGCATGTGTGAGCAATATATCATTTAGTGACAACTTTGTGCAAAAAAAAAATGTTTGTCATTTTCCCGCAACTTGTGGCAAAATATAAACTATTCCATGGACTCAACATGCATCTCAGCAAATAGCTTGGGGTGTCTACTTTCCAAAATGGGGTCATTGGGGGGGTTTTGTGCCATCTTGGCATTTTATGGCCTTCAAAACAGTGATAGGTAGTGAGGAGTGAAATCAAAAATGTACGCCCTTAGAAATCCTGAAGGCGGTGCTTGGATTTTGGGGCCCCTTACGCGGCTAGGCTCCCAAAAAGTCGAACACATGTGGTATCCCCATACTCAGGAGAAGCAGCAGAATTTATTTTGGGGGTGTAATTCCACATATGCCCATGGCATGTGTGAGCAATATATAATTTAGTGACAACTTTGGGCAAAAAAAAAAAAAAAGTTTGTCATTATTCCCGCAACTTGTGGCAAAATATAAAATATTCAATGGACTCAACATGCCTCTCAGCAAATAGCTTGGGGTGTCTACTTTCCAAAATGGGGTCATTTGGGGGGGTTTTGTGCCATCTTGGCATTTTATGGCCTTCAAAACTGTGATAGGTAGTGAGGAGTGAAATCAAAAATTTACGCCCTTCGAAATCCTGAAGGCGGTGATTGGTTTTCAGAGGCCTGTACGCGGCTAGGCTCCCAAAAAGTCCCACACATGTGGTATCCCCGTACTAAGGAGAAGCAGCAAAATGTATTTTGGGGTGCAATTCCACATATAACCATGGCATGTGTGAGCACTATATCATTTAGTGACAACTTTTTGTAAACATTTTTTTTTTTGTCATTATTCAATCACTTGGGACAAAAAAATTAAATATTCAATGGGCTCAACATGCCTCTTAGCAATTTCCTTAGGGTGTCTACTTTCCAAAATGGGGTCATTTGGGGGGGGTTTTGTACTGCCCTGCCATTTTAACAGTTCAGGAAATGAGATAGGCAGTCATAAACTAAAAGCTGCGTAATTTCCAGAAAATGTACCCTAGTTTGTAGACGCTATAACTTTTGCGCAAACCAATAAATATATACGCTTATTGACATTTTTTTTTACCAAAGAAATGTGGCTGAATACATTTTGGCTTAAATTTATGACAAAAATTGAGTTTATTGGGTTTTTTTTATAACAAAAAGTAAAAAAAATATAATTTTTTTTCAAAATTTTTGGTCTTTTTCAATTTATATTGCAAAAAATAAAAATTGCAGAGGCAATCAAATACCTTCAAAAGAAAGCTCTATTTGTGGTAAGAAAAGGACGCAAATTTTGTTTGGGTATAACATTGCAGGACCGCGCAATTACCAGTTAAACCAGTGCAGTGCCAAATTGTAAAAAGTCCTCTGGTCTTAAGGCTGCAAAATGGTCCGGTCTGAAAGTGGTTAAACACTGTCCATGCATTTTTGATGCAGAATAAAAACACACTGGACTGCATCTGGTGCGAACCAACCCTTGCTGTAATAATCCATTAATATTATAGCAAATCGGCAGTCCAAAGATGTCTCTATAAAAAGACCTACAGTATCAATAGCAAGCTTCTATATGGAAGAATATGGAAATAACACTGGCTGGAGTGGTGAAGTGTGTATAACAGCAGATTTGTCAAGTAACGCAAGCTTGGCCATTCATACCTGGACAGTGCCACCAGTATAGTTCACATAGTCTTTGCTTTGTTATTAAACTCCCTTGGTGACTTTCATGTGCAAATTGTAAAAGGCATCCTCTCAAAGTCTCTGATGCTAGTAATCAATGAGATTCATGGACACCAACTAAGGACAGTTCATGTCTAATCCAGTAGTAAGTTTGTAGTACAGTTTTCAATATATTTTTGGATTATGGCAAATTGCTTTGTAGAATGTTCCATTATTTTCCTTGTACTGAGCATGCAAGGCAAGCTTAGCCTAGTCATTTCTTGGGAAACAGCTTCTGTTACAGAGAAAGGTCAGCATCCCAGTTTCTGACACTGGTTTTATATCTGATTGCACTTTCACAGTCCAGTGAACAGTTGCTGAGAGGTAACGCTTTCTACACTGGTAGCATATGGGCAACTGCAACTGATGTGATAAGACCATCCACTAATTGTAGATTTAGTACAGTAAAAAGATCCCTGTCTAGTGTAACAGTGCCTTTCTTTACAATGTTGAATTCAGCTTGCACCCTACTTGGCAGGCAATCATGCAAAGGAATAGGGTCTCCAAGATCACTAACCAGTTTTGGAGTAGATGCATTAAGTGTTTCATTTGCAAAGTACTTCTGGTAGTTATTTCAGAGTACTTCAGGCAGAATAGAAACATCAGATCCTTGGCAAAGGAAAATGAGCTGTTCACTTTGCAAATAATTTTCCCCTAGATTTGTGAATGGCATAGTTGCCAACATTGTAAAAAAATTTATAGGGACACTTTTTTGGCGGTAGGCGGAATCTTATTATAATTAGGGGCGGGGCATGCATTTGTAGGCGTGACATAGCAAAAATAAAAACGTGGGACGGCGCAGCGAAAAACGGGCGTGGTTTACACGAATAGTGGACGTTGCTTAAATGGGCATGGCTTAAATGGGGTGTGGTTAGAGTCTGAGATGAATGAGGGATGGAGGGAGAAAGAAAGGGGGAAAGAGGGAGAGACAGAGAGAAAGAAAGAAAGGAGGGAAGGAGAGAGAAGGAAGGAAAGAGAAGTCGAGGGACAGCAGGCCCAGATCCTACACCACAATAGAAATGTGTATTCCAGAGTTTAACAAATCAGCAGATAAAGATACTCCAAAAACCTGGTGTTAGCGCTTTAATCATCCCGGCACCATGGTTGCTATGGTGTCAGGATGATTGAAGCACATTATTTCTATTATTACATTGTAATATAAAATAAAATCATTCAACTCACCATAATGCAGAATCAGTGGGACCCCTGAGCGTGTCACCTGCCACCAGATGCCATCAGGTGCCCCCAGCAGAGTCCGTCCTTGCATCAGCAGAGTCCGTCCTTGCATCAGGTGCCCCCAGAAGTCTGTCCTTGCATCAGGTGCCCCCATCAGAGTCCCTCCTTACATCAGGCATTCCCAGCGGAGTCCCCCCTTACAACAGGTGTCCCCAGCGGAGTTTCTCCTTACATCAGGCGTCCCCAGCGGAGTCCCCCCTTACATCAGTTGCCCTAGCAGAGTTCCTCCTTACATCAGGCATCCCCAGCGGAGTCCCTCCTTACATCAGGTGTCCCCAGCGGAGTCCCTCCTTACATCAGGCATCCCCAGCAGAGTCCACCCTTACATCAGGCATCCCCAGCGGAGTCCCTCCTTACATCAGCTGTCCCCAGCGGAGTCCCTCCTTACATCAGGCATTCCCAGCGGAGTCCCTCCTTACACCAGGTGTCCCCAGCGGAGTCCCTCCTTACATCAGGCGTCCCCGGCAGGGTCCCTCCTTACATCAGGCGTCCCCAGTGGAGTCCCTCCTTACATCAGGCGTCCCCAACGAAGTTCCGCCTTACATCAGGCGTCCCCAGCGGAGTCCCTCCTTACATCAGGTGTCCCCAGCGGAGTCCCTTTCTTACATCAGGCGTCCCCAGCGGAGTCCCTCCTTACATCAGATGTCCCCTCTTACATCAGGTGTCCCCCCTATATCAGGTGTCCCCCATTGGAGCCCCCCTTAATCAGGCGTCCCCCTATTGTTGCCCCCCCTTACATCAGGTGTCCCCCATTGGAGCCCCCCTTACATCAGGCGTCCCCCCATTGGAGCCCCCGTTACATCAGGTGCCCCCTCATTGGAGCCCCCCTTAATCAGGTGTCCCCCTATTTTTAACCCCGTAATCAGACGCCCCCTATTGGAGCCCCCCTTACATCAGGCTTCCCCCATTGGAGCCCTTCTTACATCAGTCGTCCCCCCCATTGGCATTCCCCTTACATCAGTTGTCCCCCCATTGGAGCCCCCCTTACATCAGTTGTCCCCAGTGGAGTCCCTCCTTACATCAGGCATCCCCAGCAAAGTCCCTCCTTACATCAGGTGTGCCCAGAGCGGAGTCCCTCCCTCGTTTACAATGTGCTGTCCTGAAGCTGTACTTGTTTTATGTATCTGCAGCTCCGTATTGCAGTTTACAGAAATCCCTTGTTGTATCTTTGTATTGGGTTTGCGCATGTGCAGGCCCAGGAGTAGGAGTACAGAATAATGTTGATTAGTTTTGGCCGTTAGTAGATCAATTCAATTGTTTTTATATTTTTTTTACAAGTTTTTAGGACCCCCGTTGCTGGGCTTTGGTGAAATATCAGGGGCCTAATAGACATGTGCGCCGTCAATAAATTTGTTTAATTTCGTATTAGCTGTTAATTCGTATTTCGTAATTCATGTCCGAAATTCAATTTGGATTTGTACGAAATACGAATTTTCATTAGGTTTGTTAACTTTTCGTAACAATTATGAACGTTCGTTATGATGAATTTATCATTATGAGCGGCTCCCACCATCCCTGTGCTGTGCTCATTATGAGGGGCTCCCACCATCCCTGTGCTGACTTCCTGGGTTTTTAACTTCATCATAACGAATAATTGTAATTAACGAACATTCATTTTGCCCGATTCTGAATCTCCCATCGACTACCAGTACCAGTCTCCCACTCCCATATTAAAAAAGGTCATTTTCCCAACCCTCACTCAGCAGCAGATGAAAACCTCTGATTGGTCAACAAAACAGCAGTCACGTTTCCGTTGTTTGGATACAAAATTCGTAAACAAAATTTTGTATTTCGTACAAAATTCTAAAGCATAGCAATTCGTATTTCGGATCCTCCCGAATGTAGGGATTTATGGAAATTTGTACGAATTTTTGATTAGTACGAAACTAATCGCACATGTCTAGGGCTTAAACAGTCCCCTGATGTCTCACTTTTGAGACAGAGAAAAGGAATGAGGACAGAGATTCCTCTGTCCCTTTATTTGCAGGCCCAGCTGCACTGGACTGTGAATGAATGGGAAGTGCTCTGTGCTGAATGGCCTCCTGTTCATTCACAAACTGAAGCATAGTGAACAGAGGATGATTAGGGTGTGCCCAGGCACTTCTGGCACACCATGTGTGCATGCCTATGGTTGCCAGATATAAAAAAGAAAGGAAATGACACATTTGAAGGGAATAGGTTGCCGCTCACTAAATACAAAAAAGGAAAATTCCCCCTGGAGTGGTGGGGTTTTTAGGCAGCAAGAGTTTTTAGAGAAATGTATAAAGGTGAGTATTTAGTGAGAGACTCAGTATATCAGAATTGGTTTAAAGTGTTTATTCATGTCAAATAAATATGACAAGTGGAATATAAAACATAAGCCCATACAGAATATAAAAGAAGTATACAGTACACACACAGGCAAAACCAACAGGTAGCATCTAACACCTCAACTGATATGACAGGGGGGGGTCAATATGATGAAGCAAAACTGACGCGTTTCGACCCGTAATTTGTCTAGGTCTTCTTCGGAGTGTTTTTGTCTGTTGGAATAAAAGACAGCATAACAACAACTATTCAGTTAAATATTTTTTTAACTCTTAATTTTTATTTTTATTTTGATTTGTAAGACATTTACAAGCAAACGTTAAAACACGCGTGATCCATAAGGATATAGTAGTAAATAATTAATAATAATGATACAAATTTAATACAAAAGATCACTTCATGTTGCCTAGTCAAATGCTCCCCTCCCTTATCCCTCCCATGATCCCCCCCCCTGTACACACACTACTGGTTCCCAAGTTCGAAAAGTCGGCAGGGCGGGCGCGCGGGCCAAGGGAGGGAAGGGGCCCCCGGACCCGCTCCACGGTCAGGATAACCATGGTGACTTTAAGGAATTTATGGGTGTGGGGGCGCCGGGGGGGAAGATCTATCCACCCCGTCGCCTCCCACCCTTGGCATGTGGCCCAGCTCACACAGCCAGGGGCTCCATATACGGGCAAATTTCTTGAGGTTATTCTGCCGAATAAACATTGCCCTCTCGCACCATATCATAGAGTTAATCGCCTCAGTCCAGTTCGCCGAGGAAGGAGGGGTCCTGGCTTGCCAGTTCAACGCTATTAGGCGCCTTGCCTGGTACAGGCATCTCAGCAATGCAACTTTGGTAGGGGATGATGTATTGCCATCCTCAAAGATTCCCAGAAGGCAGGTCCTAGCCTCTGGTTCCAGGGTGGTCCCAAAGATTCTATTCAAGCTGTCCACTATTTCTACCCAGTACCTGAATAGCTTTGGGCACTTCCATACCATATGAAGAAGGTCGCCTGGGGCCTTGCATCTTGGGCATTCGTCTCTGGGCTTTCTACCGAATTTAAACAGTTTTTGGGGGGTATAATAGGCTCTGTAAATTAGGAACAGGTGGGAAACCCTTTGCGAGGGGGATGTTGATACCAGGCCACCCTGTTCGAGGACCCGGTCCCATTGTTCCGAGGTAATTGGTCCGAAGTCTTTTTCCCATCCCTTTCTACTACTATCAGGTCCCTTGGTGCTCATAGCTCTGTTTCCCAGGGTATCATATATCCTGGAAATCAGGCCCCTCATTGATCTCGGCTTCGTTATTTCCTGAAATAGGGGGGTCTTAACCCAATTAATAGTCGAGGATCTAAATTGGGCCTGGATACCATGTCTGACCTGCAGGTATTTGTAAAAGGACCTATTTGGGATATTGAATTGTCGTCTCAGGTCCTCGAATGATTTCAAGTGGTTTCCCTCGTATAGCTGGATTAACCGGCTGATACCCTGCCTTTCCCACTCTAGAGATCTCTCTATGCCCTTTATTTCCCCTAGATTCTTGTTATACCATAACGGGGTGTATTCGTTCAACCAATTGTATCCCATTATTGATTTTACTGCCTTCCATACTCTGGTCATCAAGTCGCTCGTCGGACACCTATGAGTGAACGAGTCTGCCTCCAATGCCTCAATTAATGAATTATGGGGAGCGCCCAGTATCGCCATTCTATTGCCACCACACCCACTTGCCAGGAGCCCGCCATTTGCCATTTGCTGGAGTTGAGCCGACAAAAAGTATAGCCGTGGGTGCGGAATCGCCGTCCCCCCCCTCCCAACAGGGAGCTGCAATGTTTGTAGACCAATCCGGGCTTGACCCTTTTTCCAGATTAAGTCCCTAAACAGGGATTCAATCTTCTTAAACCATTTCTGGCTAATCCAGACTGGAGAGTTATGGAGAATATAAAGAACTTGCGGGAGCCAGATCATCTTAATTAAATTGCAACGCCCTGCTATGGATAGGGGGAGGCGACTCCATATCTCCACTTTTTGTTTTAGTTTAGTCAATAGCGGGGCTAGATTATCACTGATATAATGGTTTGTGTCGCTAGAAATCCACACCCCCAAGTATTTAAGCTTGGTCACCACGTCGAGGGCAGGGGTTATAGTGGGTGTCTGATCGCCGCACCGAACCAACGGTAGCAGGGCTGACTTGCTCCAATTGATGGCTAAACCGGAGTGTTGCCGAAATTCCTCCATCATGCGCATCACTACCTCGAGTGAAAGGTTAATATCGCCGATAAAAAATAAAACGTCGTCGGCAAATAATGCGATTCTTTCCTCCCCTGACTGGCGCCGGAATCCCTGGAGATCCGGACGCATTCTTGTCAGGATCGCCAGGGGTTCCATTGCCAGTACAAAAAGGAGGGGAGACAGGGGGCATCCCTGCCTCGTCCCCCTTTCCAACTGAAACAACTCGGAGTAGTCCCCGCCCACTCTAACTTTAGCTCTAGGCTCGTTGTATAAAAGTTTAATCCATTTAATGAAGGTAGGCCCAAAACCAAATCGCTCCAGGACCAGCCATAAATAGTCCCATTCCAGGCTGTCAAACGCTTTAACAGCATCCAGGGCCAAAATGGCCATGGGACTTGTGTTGTCCGTTGGAGTTTGCATATTAAGAAAGACTCTTCTAATATTGGTGCTAGTTGACCTGCCTGGAATGAAACCTGACTGGTCCGGGTGGATTAGCTTGTGTATGCATTTGTTTAGTCGAATCGCCAAAACCTTCGCTAAAATCTTAATGTCAGAGCATAGCAGCGAAATTGGGCGGTACGAGGTAACTTCCTGCTGGTCCTTCCCCTCTTTAAGTATCAGAATAATATTGGCCTCGAGCATCGAGGTGGGCAATCTGCCCCCATCCAATGCCCGTCTCAAAGTTTCCAACAATTCAGGCAACAATACCTCGCCATACCGTTTGTATAGCTCTATTGGCAGCCCGTCGGGGCCCGGGGACTTTTGATTGGGCATTGCTGCCACTGCAAATCTCAATTCCTCTATAGTTACTGGCGCCTCCAATTCCGTTTTGTCATTGTCTGATAGGTTTGGGAATGTTATCTGCTGTAGAAACTCAGATACTGCTGTCTCGCTCCCTTTCCTAGAGGATTTATAGAGGGTTTTGTAGTAGTTGCCAATAAGATTTGTTATCTCCAATGGATCGGTAACCAAATCCCCGTTTGCCCTCCTGATTGCTGGAATTGCTGAAGGGGAACTATTGGTTTTGACCAGGAGAGAGAGGGTGCGGCCTACCCTCTCACCCTCGCCAAAATAATATTGCCGCTGAAAGATTCGCCTATTCTCCATTTTCTTAGTAAGTAGCATTTTATAGGTTTGTTGTTTATTGAGCCATTCCCCCATGCTAGTTGGGGTCGGGTTTTCTACATAGCGACGTTCTGCTAGGGTTACCTCGCTACTAGCTTCCCTTTCTTGCTCTCTCGACCGCCGCTTAATTGCTGCCATCTTCTGGATTAGCAGTCCTCTTGTATAGGCCTTTAAGGAGTCCCAGATCACCCCGGGCGACGCTGAACCCACGTTTATTTGTATAAACTCCCTTATGCTAATGGTCAAATCGCAGGGATTGTCAATCAGTTCAAGCCAGCAGGGATTGATCGTCCATTCCCTATGGCTGGCTCTACCCCCGGTACTTATGTTGAGCGTCAGCGGGGAGTGATCTGAGATCCCTCTCAGGCCATACTCTACATCTCTCACCAACAAATTCACCTCATCATTCCCCAGGGCCATATCGATTCTAGAGAGGGTACGGTAGGAATCTGAAAAACAAGAGTACTGCCTATCGTATGGGTGCCGCGTACGCCATATGTCGCTTAGCCCTATTTCCCTCAAAAACCGTGACAGGCGGTTCCCCTCTCCCGCCCTGGGTCTGGCGGGGGTAGGGAATCTGTCTAGTCCCGTATCTAACACCTCATTGTAATCCCCTAGGGCTATCATTGGAATGCCTGGTTTATCCAAAGCAAACTCAAGTAGTTTATACAGAACCTCAAGCTTAAAAGGGGGGGGGGGGGGGGGGGGGGTATATAGATATTTGCTATAATGTAAGGCTGACTACCAATCAGACAAGACAGGAATATATAGCGCCCCTGTTCGTCAATGGAGATTACGCTACAAGAGAAAGGTACTCCTCTCCCTACCAAGATGCTCACTCCCCTTGAGTAAGAGGAGTGAAATGAGTGGTATTGGGCCGAGAACTTGCGACTAGATAACTGAAAAACTGTATCGGGAGTAAGATGCGTTTCCTGAAGCAGCAGTATTCCGGGTCCCTTCCCGTCCAATGCCGACAGGACTAACGCACGTTTATTTAAGCTACCCAGACCCCGGGTGTTCCATGAAACCAGGTTTACTCTGTCACCCTCCATAATAGATTTAATCGCAGGACGCAGGGGGGGGGGAAGCGGGGAGGGGAGGGCCAACAACAAACCGGCGAGCCCACCCATCCCCTCCCCCCCCCCCCCCCCAGCTCCCCCCCCCCGCCCACGCACCAGCCCCCACCGACCTTATAGGGACCAGCAGTGTGTGTTACCCCAGTCCTCCCTAACCCTACCCACCCCCCCTCCCAATCCCCCACCCCCCTCCCCCCTCCCCCCATGCCCAACTGGGCCACCCCCACGAGGCTTATGTGCGACCCAACCAAACACCTCCCGCCCGGCAGCACAGATGTCCCGTCCCAACCGTAATACTGTATTAAATGAACAATCCTAATCCAACCCTTTCCCAGTGGTATCAACATTAAAATAATAATGTGCGAACAAATAACCTACCCCCCTAAACAGGGTGGGAAGAAGAGAGGGGGGGGGAAGACGTGGAGCCCCCCCCAGTGACCACCGTGATCCCAACCCATTGTGCAATTGACAACGTGTTAACCATTAAGGTAGACGAGAAGGAGAAGTAGAGGCTTCCGCTTCCGCGGGAGCCCTATCCCTGCCACTCGATCCTAGTCCAATATCGGTGAAAAGAGAAAAAAGAAAAAAAAAAAAAAACCCCAAAAAACCCCCCTCCCTCCCAGGCAGGTGTTGTGGTGACTGTGTATAAGCCATCAGGTGGACAAGGGGAGGAGTGGGGGCGTGTCATGAAGATCCTGCCAGAAATCTAAACCCGGGCCGTCCTGGCCCTCAGATTCCATTGCGCATGCGCATGCGCGCCCGGGCGCGGGCACGTGCACAACCGCGCACAGGGAGACGGGCGCGCGCCCTAGTTAGCACCAGCCGGCCTATTTAAGCCTGACTTGAGCAGACGGTCTTTGCTGTCTGCTCTACAGCGTTGTGGTGTAGTAAAAGAAACCTGATCCTGTTATACCTGTTCCTTTGACCCGGCTTGCCATAAAGACTATCCTGCCTTCTGCCTGTACCCGACCCCGGCTTCCAGTGACCATCCTCCTGCCTGATCCATTGTACCTTGCTCTAGTTCAGATTCATTACCTGACTTCTTGATGAACTTTGGTTCCTTGATTAGCCTTTGTCCAGTCTGCAGTCTGACCCTCTGTAAACGAGCCTGTTCACCTGCTGGTTCCAGTCCAGTCTGTGGTTCCGTTTCCTGTGTTCAGTTCCTGTCAGCTCTGCTATCCCAGCTTACCTGTGAACCTGCTTGCCAAGCCGTTGTCCAGTTCCTGTCAGCTCTGCTATCCAAGTGTACCTGTGAACTTACTTGCCAAGCCGTTGTCCAGTTCCTGTCAGCTCTGCTAACCAAGCTTACCTGTGAACCTGCTTGCCAAGCCGTTGTTCAGTCCCTGTCAGCTCTGCTATCCAAGTGTACCTGTGAACTTACTTGCCAAGCCGTTGTCCAGTTCCTGTCAGCTCTGCTATCCAGTTTACCTGTGAGCTTGCTTCCTGTGATCCTGCCAGCTCTGCTATCCGGTTTACCTGTGAGCCTGTTTCCTGTGATCCTGCCAGCTCTGCTATCCAGTTTACCTGTGAGCTTGCTTCCTGTGATCCTGCCAGCTCTGCTATCCGGTTTACCTGTGAGCCTGTTTCCTGTGATCCTGCCAGCTCTGCTATCCAGTTTACCTGTGAGCCTGTTCCTGTGATCCTGCCAGCTCTGCTATCCGGTTTACCTGTGAGCCTGTTTCCTGTGATCCTGCCAGCTCTGCTATCCAGTTTACCTGTGAGCCTGTTTCCTGTGATCCTGCCAGCTCTGCTATCCAGTTTACCTGTGAGCCTGCTTCCTGTGATCCTGCCAGCTCTGCTATCCAGTTTACCTGTGAGCCTGCTTCCTGTGATCCTGCCAGCTCTGCTATCCGGTTTACCTGTGAGCCTGTTTCCTGTGATCCTGCCAGCTCTGCTATCCAGTTTACCTGTGAGCCTGCTTCCTGTGATCCTGCCAGCTCTGCTATCCGGTTTACCTGTGAGCCTGTTTCCTGTGATCCTGCCAGCTCTGCTATCCAGTTTACCTGTGAGCCTGCTTCCTGTGATCCTGCCAGCTCTGCTATCCGGTTTACCTGTGAGCCTGTGTCCTGTGATCCTGCCAGCTCTGCTATCCAGTTTACCTGTGAGCCTGCTTCCTGTGATCCTGCCAGCTCTGCTATCCGGTTTACCTGTGAGCCTGCTTCCTGTGATCCTGCCAGCTCTGCTATCCGGTTTACCTGTGAGCCTGCTTCCCAGAGATCCCGCCTGCTCTGCTAAACCTGTTTCCTTCCCACCGGTCTGTTGATCCTGCCAGGCACCCGTGCTCCTCCTCACTCCTGGCTCTCCTGTTCCCACACCAGGGGACCAGCAGTGGGAGACGCAAGGGAGGCCTCTCCCTGCAATCTCGGGCTCGCACCACCAGGTACGTGACAGTAGCAGACAGCCATGTCTGAGCCCGAGCAGGGAGCCCCCGCCATGGAGGGGCTATGCCAACACCTGGCAGGTCTGACCGAAGCGGTGAAGAACCTCCAGCAGGGTTATACCCGGCTGGAGGAACGGGTACTGGCCCTGTCTGGTCCATCCAGTACCCAAGGAACTCCTCACCCAGCAATACCCCCAACGGGGCCTGCACCTACCCAGACTATAGTGATGCTACCACCTGAGCCCAAGGTACCTACTCCAGAGAAATTTACGGGTGCCCGTGGTAGCTTCAGAACTTTCCGTAACTCCTGTGAACTCCATTTTGCCCTGCAACCTAGGATCTTCTCTTTAGAGACCACCAAGGTGGGTTTTGTGGTAGCCCTACTGACTGGGGATCCCCAAATCTGGGCCCACCGTCTCGTGGAACAAAAGGATGCAGCATTAACCAGTCTCTCCACCTTTTTTGATGCCATGGCGCAGCTTTATGAGGACCCCCAACTCTCAACCACTGCGGAGGCCGCCTTACGTTCTCTCCAACAGGGTCGAAGACCAGCAGAGGACTATGTGGCTGAGTTCAGGCGTTGGGGTGCCGACACCGACTGGAACGATGCTGCCCTCCGTCATCAATTCCGCATGGGCCTCTCAGACGCACTCAAGGACGAGCTCGCCAGAGTGGGGGTACCCCAGACCCTGAATTCCCTCATAGACCTAAGCATCCAAATTGACCGGCGCCTACGGGAGCGTAGGGCCGAACGAACCTTGGGGTCCCCAAGACCTACCTGGAGGCTCCCCAGGGGTCCTAGTCACTTCCGCACTGCTCCCCCCGTTAAACCTACTCATGCCTCTCCAGCATCCGAACCCATGCAACTTGGACTCCTGCGGCCTTCTCTCACCCCAGCTGAACGTCAGAGACGCCGCAGCAACAATCTGTGCCTGTATTGTGGAGAGCCTGGTCATTATGTTCAGAATTGCCCGGCTAAACTCCGTAAGTTCCCCACTATTCTCTCCAGTTATGTGGATCCTGTGACCGGGGTTTCATCTCATCTTGCCCTTTCTGTTTCCTTCCAGTTCTCAGGAAGGACCCTACAAACCACAGCTATCATTGACTCTGGTGCCTGCAGTTGCTTTATGGACTCTGCTTTTGCTGTCCGACATCGAATTCCTCTCCGTCTGAGAAAACAAGGCCTGTCTGTCCACCTGGCGGATGGGTCCACCATCAAATCTGGCCCAGTGACTCAGGAGACTGCCCCATTGCACACAGTAATCTCAGAGTCACATCAAGAACTGTTATGTTTGGACATAATTTCTTCTCCCTTGTTTCCAGTCATTCTAGGAATCCCCTGGCTGCAAGCACACAACCCGGTCATCAACTGGTCCACAGGAGAGGTGGCCTTTTCTTCTCCCTACTGCCAAAGGTCCTGCGGCTCCTTGGCCCCCGCAGGACCCTCTGCTCTGCTCTGCCTCGAAAACGAGGCAGGTCTACGTCAGTCCATCCCTGAAGTCTACCATGCATACCTGGATGTGTTTAGTAAACAAAGGGCAGATGTGCTGCCACCACATAGGCCCTATGACTGTCCCATTGAACTCCTTCCCGGGGCCAAGATTCCCTTCGGTAGGGTTTTCCCGTTAACAGAGGTGGAGCAGGGAAAATTAAAGGACTATATTGATGATAACCTGAAAAAAGGGTTTATCCGCCCATCCACGACTCCTGCAGGTGCTGGAATATTTTTTTGTAGAAAAGAAGGACCATTCTCTCAGACCCTGTGTGGACTACCGTGCCCTAAACGAGGTCACAGTCAAAAATCGCTACCCGCTTCCCCTGGTACCTGAACTGTTTCAGAGGCTTGGCACGGCCTCCATCTTTTCTAAACTGGACCTCAGAGGGGCATACAATTTGATACGTATAAAGGATGGGGACGAATGGAAGACGGCATTTCGGTCTCGATTTGGGCACTTCGAGTACCTGGTGATGCCGTTTGGACTCTGTAACGCCCCCGCTACCTTCCAGGCCTTTATAAATGATGTACTTCGGGACTTCCTTGATGTTTTTGCTGTTGTTTATCTTGATGACATACTAATTTTCTCTTCCTCCCTAGAGCTGCATCGTGGACATGTTAAAAGTGTGTTGGGTCGTCTCCGGCAACATGGCCTCTATGCCAAGGCAGAAAAATGTCTCTTTGAGGTAGAAAGCATACCCTTCCTAGGTTTGATCATCTCCAGTAGGGGCATCCGGATGGACCCCCAGAAAATCTCAGCCATCCTGGACTGGCCAGTTCCCGCAGATAAAAAGGGGATCCAGCGATTCATTGGCTTTGCCAATTTTTATCGCAAATTCATCAAGGGATTCTCGGCCATAGTGGCACCCATTACTCAACTCACCAAACAAGGTACCCGTTTTCATTGGTCCCCTGAGGCCCAAGGGGCCTTCGAGGCCCTCAAGGGGCTCTTTACCTCAGCCCCTATCCTGAAGCATCCAGATCCTTCTCTGCCCTTTGTCCTCGAAGTGGATGCCTCAGAGATAGCTGTAGGGGCCATCCTGTCCCAGAGACAGGGCATCAAAGCCCTGCTACACCCCGTGGCGTTCTTCTCACGGAAACTGTCCCCAGCCGAGAAGAACTACGATGTGGGGGATCGGGAATTACTGGCCATAAAGACCGCCCTCGAGGAATGGCGTTACCTGCTAGAAGGGGCTACTCACCCAATCCTGATCTTCACAGATCACAAGAATCTAGAGTACCTGAAGACTGCCAAGAGGTTAAAACCTAGACAGGCCCGTTGGGCCTTATTTTTCTCTCGTTTTACTTTTCACGTGACATATCGTCCGGGTTCCAAAAACGCGAAGCCGGACGCTCTGTCTCGTATGTATCACAAATCCCAGGATGGTTCCCCTCCAGACACTATCCTTGCCCCTGGAAACTTTCTCCTGTTACAGAAAGACCTACTGTCCCAGCTCAGGCGGGCCTCCAGTGGCCTCATACCCACTCCCGGTCCTGGGTTGCAGGCCAAGGATGGGCTATTGTGGCATGGGGATAAGATTTTCATTCCCGAGGGTCTGCGGGTAACCGTCCTGGAATTGTGCCATGATCACAAGCTTGCCGGACACTTTGGTGTCACCAAAACCACTGAATTGGTACAACGTACCTTCTGGTGGCCTCAGCTAAGGGAAGACTGCAGGAAATTTGTGGAAACATGCACTGTGTGTATTCGGAGCAAGAGTCACAGAACCAAAGCCTGGGGCTTACTCAAGCCATTACCTGTCCCAGATCGCCCCTGGAAAATGCTGTCCATAGATTTCATTGTGGAACTGCCCCCAGCAGAGGACCACACTACGATCTTCGTGATAGTTGATCGTCTGTCAAAGATGGCACACTTTGTTCCCATGAAGGGTACCCCTTCTGCCTCAGAAACCGCACAAGTGTTCATCCGAGAAGTCATCAGACTCCATGGGGTACCAGCCAACATAGTGTCCGACCGAGGGGTACAATTCACCTCTCGGTTTTGGAAATCACTCTGCAAGGCCCTCAATATTGAGCTATCGTTTTCTTCCGCTTATCACCCTCAAACCAATGGACAGACCGAAAGAACCAATCAGACCCTGGAACAATATCTTCGATGCTTTTCTTCCTTCTCCCAAGACGATTGGATCTCCCTGTTACCAGTTGCCGAGTTTGCATATAACAATGCTATCCACTCTGCCACCCAACAGACACCCTTTTTCGCCAACTATGGCTTTCATCCTTCATTTCTGCCCAATTCCCTTCCTGAATGTACTGTGCCCGCAGTCCAGGAGAAGATTGACTTCTTTACTTCCAATAACCAACTCCTGCAGGACACCATGGCCCGGACCCAGGAACATAACAAAACAGTCTTTGACCGAAAGAGGCGTGGAGAATTGGTACTGGCACCGGGTGACACAGTGTGGCTCTCCACCTTGAATCTGAAATTGGCTTGTCCCTCAAAGAAACTGGGCCCTAAGTTCTTAGGTCCCTTTCCAGTCAAACGAAAGATTAATGAAGTAGCCTATGAGTTGGAACTTCCTGATTCCCTCAAGGTCCATCCAGTCTTTCATGTTTCCCTGTTAAAGCCCTCCACTTCCAACCCCTTTTCCAACAGAAGGACGGTCCCCGGACCCAGTCTTGGTAGATGGCGAGGAAGAATATGAGGTAGAGGCCATACTAAATGTTAGAAAAAGGAGTAATCAGAACCAGTTTTTGATCAAATGGAAGGGATATGGTCCTGAAGAAAATTCCTGGGAGCCCGAGTGTAATATCCATGCTAAGAGTCTAGTTCAAGCCTTCAAAAGAGCTCACCCTGAGAGATTTGCCCAGAGGGGCACCCGGAGGTTGCCCCTAGGAGGGGGGCAATGTCATGAAGATCCTGCCAGAAATCTAAACCCGGGCCGTCCTGGCCCTCAGATTCCATTGCGCATGCGCATGCGCGCCCGGGCGCGGGCACGTGCACAACCGCGCACAGGGAGACGGGCGCGCGCCCTAGTTAGCACCAGCCGGCCTATTTAAGCCTGACTTGAGCAGACGGTCTTTGCTGTCTGCTCTACAGCGTTGTGGTGTAGTAAAAGAAACCTGATCCTGTTATACCTGTTCCTTTGACCCGGCTTGCCATAAAGACTATCCTGCCTTCTGCCTGTACCCGACCCCGGCTTCCAGTGACCATCCTCCTGCCTGATCCATTGTACCTTGCTCTAGTTCAGATTCATTACCTGACTTCTTGATGAACTTTGGTTCCTTGATTAGCCTTTGTCCAGTCTGCAGTCTGACCCTCTGTAAACGAGCCTGTTCACCTGCTGGTTCCAGTCCAGTCTGTGGTTCCGTTTCCTGTGTTCAGTTCCTGTCAGCTCTGCTATCCCAGCTTACCTGTGAACCTGCTTGCCAAGCCGTTGTCCAGTTCCTGTCAGCTCTGCTATCCAAGTGTACCTGTGAACTTACTTGCCAAGCCGTTGTCCAGTTCCTGTCAGCTCTGCTAACCAAGCTTACCTGTGAACCTGCTTGCCAAGCCGTTGTTCAGTCCCTGTCAGCTCTGCTATCCAAGTGTACCTGTGAACTTACTTGCCAAGCCGTTGTCCAGTTCCTGTCAGCTCTGCTATCCAGTTTACCTGTGAGCTTGCTTCCTGTGATCCTGCCAGCTCTGCTATCCGGTTTACCTGTGAGCCTGTTTCCTGTGATCCTGCCAGCTCTGCTATCCAGTTTACCTGTGAGCTTGCTTCCTGTGATCCTGCCAGCTCTGCTATCCGGTTTACCTGTGAGCCTGTTTCCTGTGATCCTGCCAGCTCTGCTATCCAGTTTACCTGTGAGCCTGCTTCCTGTGATCCTGCCAGCTCTGCTATCCGGTTTACCTGTGAGCCTGTTTCCTGTGATCCTGCCAGCTCTGCTATCCAGTTTACCTGTGAGCCTGTTTCCTGTGATCCTGCCAGCTCTGCTATCCAGTTTACCTGTGAGCCTGCTTCCTGTGATCCTGCCAGCTCTGCTATCCAGTTTACCTGTGAGCCTGCTTCCTGTGATCCTGCCAGCTCTGCTATCCGGTTTACCTGTGAGCCTGTTTCCTGTGATCCTGCCAGCTCTGCTATCCAGTTTACCTGTGAGCCTGCTTCCTGTGATCCTGCCAGCTCTGCTATCCGGTTTACCTGTGAGCCTGTTTCCTGTGATCCTGCCAGCTCTGCTATCCAGTTTACCTGTGAGTCTGCTTCCTGTGATCCTGCCAGCTCTGCTATCCGGTTTACCTGTGAGCCTGTGTCCTGTGATCCTGCCAGCTCTGCTATCCAGTTTACCTGTGAGCCTGCTTCCTGTGATCCTGCCAGCTCTGCTATCCGGTTTACCTGTGAGCCTGCTTCCTGTGATCCTGCCAGCTCTGCTATCCGGTTTACCTGTGAGCCTGCTTCCCAGAGATCCCGCCTGCTCTGCTAAACCTGTTTCCTTCCCACCGGTCTGTTGATCCTGCCAGGCACCCGTGCTCCTCCTCACTCCTGGCTCTCCTGTTCCCACACCAGGGGACCAGCAGTGGGAGACGCAAGGGAGGCCTCTCCCTGCAATCTCGGGCTCGCACCACCAGGTACGTGACAGGGCGTCTATAGAAGCCCCCACCTCTAACCCCCAGTCCTAATCAAATATCAGTGCAATGGTGCAAAAAAAACATTATTAATATGATAATGATAATATTGTGAGTGGTATTCCCCTCAACCCCCCTCCCCCCACCCCCCCCCGATCCGATACCCTTAGTGTAATGGACTATATCATAGTTAAAAGTTAAAAAAAAAAAAAGAAGGGGGGATAATAAATACAAAAAAAGAAAAAAAAAAAAAAAAGGGGGGGGGGGGAAGAAAAAAAAAAGGGGGGGGGGGGACCAGGGAGAGGGGGGGGGGGGGGGGGAAGAGGGAGGGCACAGGGACCCATAAAAACAACATATAGCAAAAAATAAACAACCTAGGCCCTCCGTCGGCCCCCCCCCCCCATAGTAAATGTCTCTGGCTCTCTCAAAGATCTTCTCTGTGTTCCTCCAACCATCTCTCGACTTCGACAGGTGTGTTGAAATACAAGGTCGAGCCCATAGCAGTCACCCGCAGGCGGGCGGGGTACAGCAGGGCATATGCGATTTTATGTCGCTGAAGAGTACGCTTAACTGGGATGAATTCTGTTCTGAGTTTCTGGAGGTCCGGGGAAAAATCCGGGTAGAAGGAAACCCTAGCCTCCTTGAAAAAAATGTCCCCCAGTTCTCTAGCCTTGCGGAGTAAAATCGCACGGTCATTGTAGTTTACAAATTTCAGTAATAGTGGGCGAGCCCGCTCGTCATTTTGTCGGGGTCTGGTAGGGACTCGGTGGTCTCTCTCGATCGCAAATAGCGGCGTGAAAGAGGAATCCCCGAATGTTTCCTTGAGCCAAGTTTCCAAAAAGACTACGGGATTGGGGCCCTCACTCCTCTCAGGTAGGCCTATTAAGCGCACGTTGCTTCTGCGGCTTCTATTTTCTAAATCGTCGAGCTTAGCGGCCTATTTGGCCATTTGCTTCTGTAGGCCTATGATTTTTTCCTGTAATGGGGAGAGTTCGTCGTCGATCGTACTTAACCTCACTTCAAGCGCCGTAGTCCTTTCCACTGTGCTACTCAGTAACTGACTCATTGCAGTTAGCTCAGTTTTTATGCCACTCAATTGGCTATCCAAGCCAGATATAGAGTCCTTGCAAGCGTTAACGGCATAAAGTATGGCCCTAAGTGTGGGTTCCTCCTGACCCCCTGTTATAGAGCATGCCAATGAACTTGCTGTCGCCTGTACCGCCTTACCCTCCCCAGGATCTTTATTGTTCGTGGCTCCTCTAACAGGTAAAGTGGTGGCATTCAATGATAATTGGCTGGAATTTCTTCTATCAGATGCCACCCCCTGGGTCTTTGCGTGTGTCACTGGTAGTTGGTGCCCCCCCTTACTTGGTGATTGGGCGGGAGCATGGGCACGGGCAAAGCGCTCAAGTTTTGCTGCGGCAGCAGCGGCGGACACCTGGTTTGCTTTCTCCTTGGCTGAGCGCGTTTTTTGGCCCCCTTCCAAGTGCGCCGTCTCGTCGGCAGCACGTTTGCTCAGCATGGTAAAATTTTCCACAAAAAGGTTAGAGAAAAGAAGGAAAAAAAAAAAGAGAAGGAAGAGGGCTTTCCCCCTCCTTACTCCTTCCCTCCTTCCCTCCTAGTGGTGATCCAAATTAATCAATAATTTTTGGAAGCCTTGTAGTCTTACAGCTCAGACCTAGTACTATTTTAAGTAAATGTCAATAAGAGGTCGGTGAACACCACAACAAAAAAAGAAAAAGGAAGGAGGGGAAAAGAAAACACAGCTTAACAGTCCAGCACCACTGGGGGGCCCTTCCTCGGTTCCTCTTCCCAGCAAGGCAGCAATGTAATAATGTAGACAGCAGTGGTCACTCTTAGGGGACTCCAAGCTCTCAAATGTACCCCGAATTCTCACCTTGCCTCTACCAGGCAGCACACAGTCAATTCACTCAGACCAGGGGGACGGTCTAAAGCCCCATACACACGGTCTGACTTTTTCATGGATTCTGTCCGATCGGACAATGTTGTTGAAAAATCAGACCGTGTGTATGCACCATCGGACAGTGTACGTCGGATTGTCCGACGGACAAAGTCTTATCTCCTGCTGGAAAGATTTGCCGACAACACGGTCCGATCACACCAAATCCGATCGTGTGTACGGTTGTCCGACCGGACAAAGTGCTACGCATGCTCAGATCACATTACAAGACCAAAGCTATTGGCTACTAGCCTCTACGTAGTCCCGTCGTAGGCAACAAACGTCACCACGTTCAGAATGATCGGATTTTCCGACAACTTTGTCTGACCGTGTGTACGCAAAACCAACATCAGACAAAGTGTGATGGACATGGTCCGACGGACCTGGTCCTCGGATAATCCGCGCGTGTGTATGGGGCTTTAGACATTTAGCATATTGCCCCCTTTCCCAGGCTCGCCCCGTTACCTCAATCCCGTGGACCGTCCATAGCCCAATGCTCAGGTGATATGAGGAGCAAGCTATCCTGGGGAAGTACTGCAGAGGCGCTGTCAGGTCAAGTCTTTTACTCACGGCTCCACACAGGCACACGGAGGGATCCAGCAATCAGGAGGGATAGGAAAGGCGAAGCACGTCAGCTCGATCCACTGCAGGTCCCGCACGGTCTCTCAGCATCCACACAGGTACGCGGGATTCCGGCAGTCAGCGGGGGGGGTTGGAGAGGGTCGGAGAGGATTGAAGAGGCTGTCCGCTACAAGTCCCGCCACAGCGCCCGCCTGGCAAGCATCAGCGGGAGAAGGGGCAAAGGAGGAGGCAGGCGGCGTTGCGAACAGAGCGAGCGCTTGCCTCGCTTCAAGCACAGGCGATACTCAGCGTGCCAGCAGCGGTAATTCATCCGGCGGGACGCTCAGCGTGGTGAGGTTCTCTCAGGCAGCATCCAGCAGGCTGGGAGGGCGGTTAGAGGAGCGGAGGTGGGACGGAACACCTGAGCTGCATGCTCACTCACTCACTCACTCACAGCTACGCCCATCCCCCAGTCCATTCAGTTAAATATTAAATGTGTCGCATTTGTGTCCATGCGTAGTAATAACAGGATAACACAGCTTTAGTGTGCATAATTACCAGAATGCCTGTGGTACGTAGGATAATTTTCTGCATGGGGATTCATAAAACTCCCCTCAACTTTTCCAGGTGGTCCCCAACTGTGGCTCCCACGGGCAGGTCAAGGTAGGATAAACGTCCAGGCCGTATGTGACTTGCGAAGGGTCACACTTACTGCTGACACGCCAAATGGAACACCGGGGCACCTTGAGGCAAAGGGAGGGAGAGGACAACACCGGCACACCTGCGACGAGGGACCCCTGGAATAGACCAAGATATCACCATAAGCACACTCAACAAAAAAAGGGCGAAGAGGATATATATACCTCAATCCAGGTTGTGGGGGGGGTACACACAGGGCGGACCTGTATGGCCGCCATGACCGTCATCTGGGGCTGCCGATCAGCTGTGGGTGCAATTTATGGGGGGGCGGGGGCAGCGCGGCTCACCTGCGGGGATTGACCAACCACCATTGGGCACATGCGTATATAGCCATGCGAAGTGGAGTATAGGACTCCATCTCCACATGAGGTTATGCATGTGCCCCGCACCTCTCCAAGAAACAGTGAGTAATATTTATCCTATCATTAGGGACCTCTGTTTAACTATGACACTGGAGGAATAAACTTTTTTATTTTTTTTTACCAAAGACATGTAGCAAAATACATTTTGGCATATATTTATGAAAAAAAAATGATTTATTGGATATGTTTTATAGCCAAAAGTAAAACTATTTTTATTTTTTATTTTTTATTTTTTTTCAGTCTTTTTTCATCTGTATGGCAAAAAATAAAAAAACCCAGTAGTGATTAAATACCACTAAAAGAAAGCTGTATTTGTGTGAAAAAAATGATAAAAATGTAAATTGCATTAAAGTAGCACAGTGCTAAATGGCAATGAAGGGGTAAAACCTACTGGTGGTCAAGTAGTTAAAAAAGGTATTTGTGTGTTTTCTTTTTTTTTTTTATATATGTTACATTATTATTATTTATATTATATTTATTTATTTATTACAGGTACTTATATATGCTGTCAATTTATGCACCTACCAGCATGTCTTTGGAGTATGGGAGGAAACCCAAAATATAAATAATTAAAAAAAAAGAGGGGAAAGGGGAATGGAGAATGGGGGAATGGTGGGACTTTATATGAAGCACAACACCATAACCAAATGAATCAGTTAGTATATACTATTTAATGGTGTACATGGATGCATGTGGGACAGTAAATAACATGTAATAAATAACATAATAAATACATTTAAATGTATACACACACATAAGTGTTCCTACATAGGAAATAATGTATATTAAAATGTATTTAAATTAGCCCAAACGTGCATACACACATGATTGATTGCACACATGATAATGTAAAATGTATTCAAATTTCTTCAAGGTAGTCTCATAGTAGACACTTGGTAGCCATGACAATACATCGATATATAGCTCTACGCACATTTCGTAAATAACATTCACTCATCGGGAGCAAATGCGATATAGGTATGTCTATGAGTAAGCTACAGTATTCAACAACATGAGTAGTATTAGTAGTTGGAGGCACTATGGGAACATCATTCCCGGAAACTGAGGTGGCGGTGACTGCGGCAAACAAGAAGTGAGCATCAATAGAGATGTCGTCCCCAATAAGTATCTGTGGTTGTAATAAGTGCTGAATAGGGGCCCATAGGGCTTCCTTGGTATGAAGTGAAAAGCATAGTGCAGAGATGTGCATAGTGTCATCAAGGTGCAAGGCGCAAACTGGTCAAGTAGTTAAAAAAGGGTATTTGTCTTTTTATTTTTTATATGTTACATTATTATTATTAATATTATATTTATTTATTTATTACAGGTACCTTATATATGCTGTCAATTTATGCACCTACCAGCATGTCTTTGGAGTGTGGGAGGAAACCTAATATAAATAATAATTTTAACTTTCATTCACTGGAGGGAGGCTCAGAAAATGGATGGTTGCTGGTCTCCCTCCTTTTTACCCGCCAACACTTGCCATGCTAGTCCCAGATCCACAGATGGGACAACAGAGCCCAGGATACAGAGCCCGGTTGAGGCAGTTATCTGGGAGCTGTGGGCAGCCGTCCAGATCACTTCCACCTAAAAGCCAATGGCCCACTGAACAAATGTAAACAAACACACTTCTAGCTACTATAGTCTGTTTAAAATCCCAGTCTACCAGCTGCCATTTATAAGTAGCGCTGGTAGACAAGTGGTTATATTATGTTCCAAGAGCAATCTTCCTCTAATGAGGGCTGAATTTGTTTTTTTCTACTAGTTGGTCTGTTATTATTTTTTTTTTTCCAAAAGAAGTTTATTTCAAACAGAAGATATAACAAGAATCACAATACAGTAAGTCAGGAAATAAAGTACAGCAATATATGTAGACATCAGTCATCGGATACAATGCGTTCTTCAATAAACTTGTACATCATCCGAGGGGCAGATGTTGGGTAGGATTGCTGTTCAAACAGACCCTGGTAAGAAGTAGTAAACCTAAAAACCACAGCAATAAGTAGGGTCCTAGGCCTAAAGTCGTGTGGTGTAACCAAACAAAAAACCCGTACCCAGAAAACAGAGGTAACATCACGGTAGTGTCTCAAACCACCGGGAAGTTGTATGAGTCGGGTGACCATTCCGGTGTCCCAGTATTGATGTGGTAGTGTAAAAGTTCCGTGGTTGCGGTCACGGACCACTAGCAACCATGGATGTCTAACTCTTGAGAGGGTCTGTTATTATTTCTTCTTTTAGAGTAGTGGTCTCCAGATGCAGCCCTTTATCTAGCCATTGGGGCACCATTTCACCAACTAACACCAATGATGGGGCACTATTCCCCCTACTGACACCATCAATGGGACACTATTCTTCTCATTGATATCAACAATGGGCCATTGTTCCACCCAATAAAACTAATGATAGGGCACTGATGCTGGGGCATTTTCTACTCCCACTGCCCACAGTCCAGCCCCGCTAAAGCTTTAAGGACAGTAAACTGGCCCTTTGGCAAGTTTGGAAACCCCTGTTTTAGCGCATCAAACTCACAGGTAACAAGCAGCTCTGCTTCAATAAAGACATCTATTCCTAGGATACAGATACAAGCTGCCATTTTTTAGTTTGCATTCTGCAAATGTTAGTTGCCTGGCAGTCATGCTGACCCTTTCATTTTATTACTTTGAATGGATAATGCAGAACAGATTTACCGAATTTGCATGGTTGTTCCAAGTCAGCAACTCAGATAGTATTGAAGCAAGTGGGTCAGTATAACAGCCACATAACACGTTCAGAAGGAGGCTAAGACCGGCGGCCCTTATATTTCTTAAAGAGGAGGTCCGCCATTTTTTTTTTAAAAGTCAGCAACTACAAACACTGTAGCTGCTGACTTTTAATAAGGACAGTTACCTGTCCAGCGAACCCGCGACGTCGGCCCCACCGAGGCCGATCCGTTCATCGGATCGGGTGCCGGTGCCGCTTTAAAGAAACACTTTTCTTTAAATAAACTTACAAGAAAATTATCCTTGCTCTACTGTGGATGCCAGGGGCTCATCTAGTGGAATATCATTTTAAATAATCTTTTTTATAAATAATTACAGTAAACAGCCATAGGAAAATAATAAATTGTGAAACCGTTTTTATTCTTACCTTTATTGTTTTTGAAGCTTTCCTGTCAGTAATACTTACATGTCAAGTTAAAGGCAATGAAACTACCATGAAGTTTAATGTAATCTGAACCACCCTACCAAGGCCAGCTGATATCAGTAAGGACACACAATCCCTCCTGTCAACACGTCAGTCCTGCAATGCAATGCGGCCTCCAATTATCTGTAGGAGACGCAAAAAAAGCTGACTCCCATTGTATGAAGGAGGCTTCGCTGGAGCAGGCAGTTAATGAACAGATTGGCTTATAAACACAAGATAATCATTCCCATATGTACACCTGAGGAGTATCACTAGTGACAGTTGTTTAAATGTTGGGGAAATGAATACCTCCTCAAGAGGCAAGGCTTATCGGTGCTTTGTGACTTGTCTTGATAATGTACATTCAGCAAGAGGCAAACTTTGCAGAAGTGCTTTGCCAGCAAGGTTCCTACTGCCTTTATTAACATAATATATTTCTTTAATGTTTATGCTGGCAAAAAAGCAACAGCAAGTTGTTCATCTTTCTCATGAAATGTGTGCTACTGCGAGAGCTAATGACCATCATTTCTACTTAAGCTGCAATTACTTCTTACACTTCACTAAAATAAACAAGCACTGTTTGGCTTATGCATTATGTTCAAGAGTCTTTTAATGTTCTGCTGGTCTGTTTAATAATTCTAGATGAGGCTGTTGGTAGCTTTTTTTTTTTTTTTTTTTTTTGGAGGAGCTCAGAAGTCTTTTCTTCATATAACCCATGCTTCTGAAGAATCTATTAAAATAAAATACCAAACCTGAATATATAACAATTTATTTTTCCATATTCTGTTTTCATAAATAGTAGTCTTTGATAATATAGAACCAGCTATGACAAAAGAGGATCCTTTTTCCACTCTACCTATCCCAGTATTTTCATCCACTGTACCCATTTGTTACAAGTACTGTACAAACCTTTGGTTTAGAACGTTGTCACTCATTGGGCCAAATTTATAAAGCGGTGAATGTGAAATTCACCAAGCATTCACTGTAGGGGAATCCTGCTGGTACATGTGTTTTAAAAGACAGTGCTTGATTCACCTGCAACGATTCTTAACATTTTTATATACTATGCACACATATGCTGGTGTAAGTACTGTGACCACTTAGTGACTATATTACATTATAAAGGTACCCATTAATGGTGATGTATACTAGTTTTGGAGATATTTTAATAAAGTTATAGCAAAAAAAAAAAAACTTTAAAAATATATTTTATGTCAATTAAAAATAAAATATTGCATACTCATATTATGCAGATTTCTATTGGTCAAACAGGTGCATATCATTCACAATGGGCAATGATACCATTGTATCCTTTCAGCTGAACTGAAATAAGCCTAATGTTTGCAGCACTCAGTGAGCCATGAAAGCAGAGACTCAGCCTTTAAAGTTTTATTAAACCAACATCATTAAAAACTATCAATAAATGCTGTATTATGTGCTGTTCAAACTCACTCAGCCACTATTAGATTAGTATTCTGCAAAAAACCTGGATGGTCCTGCTGCTCGCTCTTCCTCCCGCCTATCCATGTCCCCACTGTAGCTGGGGATTCTGAAGCGCAGCCGTTGGCAGCTAGTGCATTTTTCAGTGTGTTTCTATGCTGAGAATTTCCACCTTGATCACATCTGAGCAGCCCATGTTACTATAGTCACACATGTGAGTGTATACACAGTGGTAAATGATAGCCCACTCCCTCCCTCCTCCTCCATGCCCACTAAACAACTAAACACAACGGGGCTGAGATATTACATCTTGATTGATGGAGGAATCACCTTCCTCTTATTCTAAGCACATACGCACAATAGACGCAGGCTGGAGAGGTGTGACACAGCAGAAATACACTCACACCATGTTACTGCCAAAAATAATAACAATTTGATTTCAAATATATATTTTTATGACAATTTAAAACAGTTTATTGATATTAATTATTTATTTTTACTCTGTATTCCAAAGGCTGTTTTTGGACCAGCAGCAAATGACTAGACGCTCCTTCTGTTTATGTTTCCCTGCAGACAGGCAGAGAAAAAGCTGGGTCATGTGACAGCTGTATATCGATTAGGAAAAAAATACTTTTCTTTTTTTCAACCACTTGACCACCGGAAGATTTGACCCCTTTCATGACCAGAGCATTTTTTGCAAGTGTAATTTGTGTAATGTGTTCTGCTTTTACCAACAGATCTGGCTACCCTTTCTCTGTGAAATAAGAGTTGATTTTAGGGAGAAAAAACAGCCAGATCGATCTCTGTATACAGAGTTCTGTGTGTTTATCAACATATCACAACATGCTATGATTGGCTACAGCCAATAAACAGATGTTCAATCATAATCATTCCGTCATAATCATTGGCTGTACCCTGCTGACAAACTGGTGCTGTGTCCAATCACAGCACGGGTCAGCAGGGGGGCGTTTGCATGTGCGACGCCAAACCAGAAAGTATACCCAGACATAGGCAGAAGGTTTTTTTTACCTTAATGCATTCTATGCTAAAAAAAACCTGCATCATCCCCCCCAGACCCCCCCCCCCAAATACTTTCTTGAGCCTCATCTTGATCCAGCGATGTGCATGAGAGCACCTGCTCTCCCATGTCTTTCTTGCCTCAATAGCACACACAGCAGCAGGATCCATCGGCTCTTGCTTCTGTCAATCACAGCCAGTGAGCCAATGAGGAGAGCGGGACCGAGCCGTGCTCCTTGTGTGAATGGACAATGCTCATTCACAGGAGTGTGGCTCGGGAGTGAGCCTGCTTAATTGCCCCTATAGCAAGAGGTTTGCTATTGGGGACAGTTAACAGGGGGGACTGCCGACGGGAGACCCAAAAAGAAAAGGGTTGGAGCTGCTCTGTGCAAAGCCATTGCACAGAGCAGGTAAGTATAACATGTTTGTTATTTTAAACAAACAAAAAAATCCTTTAGAAACACTTTAAAAACATAAAAACTTTAAAGGAGAAATAACATTTGCCCATCATCATTACCATCTTTCTAAAATATCTAATTAAAACCCCTTCATGAAAATACTCCCCGTCGTCCAAAAGATTATTTCATCACACTGTCTATCTTATGTCTTTTATGTATAAGGCAGTGCTCGCTATCGGAAGGGCTGCATAGATAAGTTCACTATAAACAATAAATCTCACTGCTTTATACATAATACACTACATATTACTAGAACTTACTGTATATCAGCTGGCACTGACCATTCAGTAAACAGTAATGCTTAGTATGTCCCATATAGTCACAAACTGGAGCCCACACAACACCACACAATGTGATGGATTGGCATTGTTTCACTTCTACCTGCTGAAACAGAAGGAAAAAATAGCCCTCCTAAACACATGACTGCCACTCTGTATAATATTTTTAGGTACTCAGAGATCTTAAAAATAAAGGAGATCTAAACCCTAACAATGAGCATATCTTACTTGGTTCCTTTTGGTCTGTTAAATATTCAGGGTTATTTAGAAAGATAGAGCAAATTTGAACTTTTTATTTAAAGAAACTTTAAGAGATAGAAGCACATTCCGCACATCACTGGATAGAGGAAGGTTCAAAGTTTTATGGTCCTTGAGGTTGTATGCACTCAACATGAGCACCATGTGTTGCACAACAAACATCAAAACTGTAGACCATTTCTTGTCACACATGAATTACTTGGTTGCTATTGAATTTACAGCTTCAACAATTCGATGTCTCTTGAAGAATAGCAGGCATAGGTGGAACAAACACTCTTTCTTTTTATGTACCCCACACATAAAAATCGCAGGGGTTAAGGTCTGGTCACCTGGGAGACCACAGACGATGAACAAGATCTTGTTGTCCACCTCTTCCAATCCATTGTCCTGAAATGGTGTCATACAGATAACACAGGACCTCTAAGTGGAAGTGAAACAGGGCACCATCTTGCATGGAAATGTTGCCATTTGCATATGCAACCTTCTTAAACAAATTTTTTATGCCACTCGTAAGTTTGCCTATGACAAGTCGGCTGTTTGTTGAACCGAAGGCAGAATTCACGTTGCACTTAAACAATGGATTCACACCTCGCAAACTGCAGCACACAAAATTACTTCTGTGGCATTCTATAAACAAGAAACAGCGCCGCTGTGTGGCATTGGATGGAACTTCTGGGTGGACTTTTAACTTTCTCCCTTCCTCTATCCAGTGATGTGTGGAATGTGCTCCTATTCCTTACATTTTTTTTGAAATAAGAAGTTGAAATCTGCTCCATTTTTTTAAAATAACCCTGTACTATTAAAAATATGTTTTTTTTTCCAATAAATTCTGGATATTTCAATCTGCAACTTCAAACACTTGGTCATGGAATGCTCCTTGTGGCTGCATCCTGATTTACAATCTTCCTTTATTATGTGTCAGGTCCATAGAGGTCCAAGAGGAAATTCTCAACACCCAGACAGATCGTGGAGCAGAAAGGTGACTGCAATTTACTGTACACTCAGTACCCCCCATCTGCACTGTCTTCAGATCTTCTTTCCTTTGGGAGCTTCTAAATGGCGAAAGACGTAGGGGGATATTCAGGTCATGTGTCCACTAGGATTGGCTGTCACAGCAGTCACATGATCGGAAAGCTTCCGATCGCAAGTATGCATTGGGAGCTTTCCGGTCCCCTCCGGTGAAAACTGTTTACATAGGGCCGCATTTATGCGGCCTTTCTGCGTTAAAGCCCACCCACCGAGAGGCCGCATATATAAGTACCACGTCAGTGGGAAGAGGTTAAGCAAGCTTTTAAAATATTTCACAGCTGTTCTATGTGCATGACATTATTTTTCTCCAATATGAAATTTATTTTTGCACAAATAAATCAAGTATTTAGGTAGGAAGGAGCCTGACATACATAAACATTATTAAAGAGTTATGGTCTTTAAAGAATGTTTGATTCTAAAGCCAAGTACCATCTAAACATAATTTGAAATAATTATTTTTTGAGAAGTTTGTTAAGATTTCTGTCTGTAAGTAGCAGTTGTTTTATTCATCCAAATTAAAGGGGAATTGTAGCCTATGTAAATAAAATTGGAGGACAGGCAGGGTTTTTAATGCAGAAGAGACATGCTTTGTCTCCTCTGCATTAAAACTACTTACCTGCCTGTCTGCTCTTGTACAGTGAGCCGCACATTTGCAGCTGAATGCCAAATCTTAGTAAACTCACGCACATGAGCTGGAGTGACATCATCCCCACCCGGACAATGACAGCAGGCTTCAACCGAGACCAAGAGGCTGGTCCCCCGAAGATGTCAGCGGCCAGTCAGTAAAATTAACAAAGAGAAGGCATTACAGAATAAGTGATGAGTCCACCCAAAAGCTGCACCGTACATGATAAATATTCATAGTCTTGCATAGGCCCAATCATGTCTGGCTATGTTAAAATTCAGTCAATGATAAAAGTAGACACAGGAGAACAGATATTTAACCACTTCAGCCCCGGACCAATTGGCAGCCAAAGGACCAGGCCCCTTTTTGCAATTCGGCACTGCGTCGCTTTAACTAACAATTGCGCGGTCATGCGACGTGGCTCCAAAACAAAATTGGCGTCCTTTTTTTCCCACAAATAGAGCTTTCTTTTGGTGGTATTTGATCGCCCCTGCGGTTTTTATTTTTTGCGCTATAAACAAAAATAGAGCGACAATTTTGAAAAAAATGCAATATTTTTTACTTTTTGCTATAATAAATATCCCCAAAAAATATATAAAAAAACATTTTTTTTCCTCAGTTTAGGCCGATACGTATTCTTCTACATATTTTTGGTAAAAAAAATCGCAATTAGCGATTATTGATTAGTTTGCGCAAAAGTTATAGCGTTTACAAAATAGGGGATAGTTTTATAGCATTTTTATTAATATTTTTTTTTTTATTAGTAATGGCGGCGATCAGCGATTTTTATTGTGACTGCGACATTTTGGCGGACACATCGGACATTTTTGACACATTTTTGGGACATTTGTCATTTATACAGAAATCAGTGCTATTTAAATAGCAATGATTCCTATGTAAATGACAGTTGTAGTTAGGGGGTTAACCACAAGGGGGCGGGAAGGAGTCAGTGTGACGTGATGTGTTGTGTTTACTGTAGGGGGCGTGGCTGTACGTCTGACGTCATTGATCGGCGTTCCCGATGACAGGGAACCGCCGATCACTGACAGTCAGTGTAGGAAGCGCGGGGAGAGGTTTGTTTACATAGACCTCTCCCCGTTCTTCCGCTCCGTAACCCGATCGCGGGATACCAGCGGCGATCGGGTCCGCTGGTCCCCGCGGCCGGGGTCACGGAGCTCCCGACCGGGTCGCGAGCGCGCCGCTAGCGGCGCGCGCGCGACCCACGGGCAGGCACATGCACGATCACGTACAGGTACGTGATTCTGCCTGCCCGTGCCATTCTGCTGACGTATATATGCAGTGGCCGGTCGGGAAGCGGTTAATAATGAAAAATGATTTGATACACTTGACTTAATGCAAGGAAGACTGGCAAATATCATTCACTTTGGCATTTGCAAATTGTGGATCCTGGACCTTCTCTGGCCCCAAAGCAAGATTAAATGTCTGGTCCCAATCCAAGATAAATGGCTCTAAAAAGAGCTGCTTGGTCTTAAGTTTAAAGTGTTATTAAACACAAAAGCAAACATTTATTATATTGCAGCTTACCAATTCTTTGATGTACTGGTTGTACTTTCTTCTATTTTCACCTGGTGGTCCAGCAAGTGAGGCTGTTGGTTTTCAAAAGATCAAGCTGTATCGCAGGTGCAGCAGTTTCAGGGATGAGATAAACCATTTAACACTGGCAGGGATGCTTGCAATCATCTCTTATTTAATTATGCAAAACCTTTATCCCAAAACAATTTTTTTTTTCTGTAACTGCTTATAACGTGCTATCTGGAGTTTGGCTTAAAGTGTATTTAAATCTGATAGTACATCTAACACTCCCATCCCCAATTTATAATCCTGCTGTCCAAATGTACCCAATTTGCTGCTTTTTCCAGAGTGGGAGTGCTATAATACAAGAGGTGTGTTACTGGCCAGACAACCAGGTAAAAACAGAGGGAAAACAAGAAAACTGATGGAGCCACCACATCTAATAATTGGTAAGCCGCAACACATGACATTTTTGGTTTTAGGTTTATTACCCCTTTAATAACAACACAGGCACGTGCAGTCTGTCATCAATATGAAAACTTTGAAAGTGCTTACTCATAAAGTCCAATATACCTAAAGAACCTTATGAGTAAACACTTTCACACACAAAATGCATCAAGGTTTTCATTTAAATGACTGACTGTGTCTCCTGAGTTGTTAATAAACCTGTGATCAACCACATTTTTTCTTAAAGACTTGAAAAGTAATTGATATAAGTCTGGGAATACTAGACCAGACATCTTTAGCATTGTCTTACTAAAATGTGACTGTATACATTCTATTTTAATGAAAATAGGAATGCCATATCAGCCTGAATTGCATTTAAATATTTAAACATGATTAAACATGAAACATGTAAGAAAAAAAGAACAACCCATTTGTTTAATGAGAAACGTAAACAACAAGACATGTGCTTTAATTATGATTAAATGAGTACATCTGCAATACTAATAATCGTTTCTTATTTTCAAATTTGTCTAGCAAGCAAACTGCACACTAATTAGAAAGTTTTTGTGTACACTTGGCAATATCGTTGGAGATTTGGCTAGCCATCTTCCAGCTTAAAGTGTGTTCCCTCATTTTGGCTCTCCCACACAGATTCTTATTTGTATTGTCTTTTTTTGTATTCATTCTATCTATTCTCATTTTTACCAAACATCATGTACAGTGCCTTGAAAAAATATTAATACCCCTTGAAATTTTGTCACGCTACAACTAAAAACTTAAATGTATATTATAGGGAATTTATGTGATAGACCAACACAAAGTGGCACATAATTGTGAAGTGGAAGAAAAAATTATAAATGTTTTTTAAATTTGTTTTACAAATAATTATCTGAAAAGTGTGGCATGCATTTGTTTTCAGCCCCCTTTACTCTGATACCCCTAAGGCTGCATTCACACCTGAGCGTAGCTTTTCAGGCAGAAAATCACGTGGATTGCAGCGTTTTTTGCAGCGTTTTTTACCGCGATTCGCAGCTTTTTTTACAGCGTTTTGCCGCATATTTTGTGCAGAGCAAAAGGTCACCAATGTAAAAAGAAGAAAAACGCCCAAATCTGCCTGATTCGAGCGACAACAAAAGGGTCCGGAACTTATTTGAGCTTCAGGCGTAGAGCTTCAGGTGTTTTGGAGTAGAGATGTGAACCACCTTCATAGAGAATAATGTATTTTTTCCCCTCTAGCTTTTGTAGCTTCAGGCTTCAGGCGACAAAACGCTCAGGTGTGAATGCAGCCTAACTAAAATCGAATGGAACCAATTGCCTTCAGAAGTCACCTAATTAATAAATAGAGTCCACCAGTATGTAATTTAATCTCAGTATAAATACATTATCAATATCAGTATTGCCTCAGTTTAGGGTATATTCTAGGGTAGGGGTGGGTACCATCATCCATATATCATAGAAATGGGTGCCTGGGGTCACCTCAGACATGCCCCTACAAAGCGAGAAAGGGATTTGGACTATATCGGTACCTCAAGGACATAGACAAAAGTATGTATAATTTGTATAAAAACTGTTTAATAGTATATAGAATATAAAAACATAGTGGAACAAAACCACATTGACAGAAATACAGTTGATAGTTACAGCCTTACGTGCTGCTTCAAACAATTGTACAAACAATAGGATGAAAATGATACCCAGGGTTGAAGTGGGGTGTAAAGTATGATGCGTCTTAGCAAATGTCCTTTACTAGTTTCGCAGCAAAAGCTGCATCTTCAGAAGGAGCCAGTTATAAGCATCTAGTAAAATAAATTGCAATTGTAATTACAAGTTTAAACCTTTGTTAATGTTGTTGATACATATTTCAAGACATGAAAGTTATTTTCTTTAATATTGTATACATTCAGTTTCAGTTCTGAGAGGGATATGAAAACACTATGAAAACACTGCTTACCTAGACAATAGGGAAACTGGGGCAATGTGGCAGTATGTGCAGAGGCACCCTGAAGGTAAATGTCCCCCAAAGCAGACACAGGAGGCATCTAGGACCACTGACTATTAAATATTGTATAGTTTAAAAGATATGGTTCAGCTTCTGATGTTCGCCCATAGATTATGTGTGGTACAACCAGATAGATTGAGTAGAAAGAATAAGAAAAGAGGGGGGGAGGGCAGGGGAAGTGAGGGGACCAGGGATAAAGAGGAAGGAGAGGGGGAAAAGGTAGAAAAAGGAATGAGGGGAAAAAAAGAGAGAATTGGGAAAGAGTGAAGGGGGAGGAAGAGGGGGGGAGAAAAAGGAAAAAATAAATAAATAAATAGACAGAAGAATATAGGTTTAGTATTGTAGAATAGACAGTGGAACTAACTTAGAATGGGACATTCATAGAGCTGAAGTAATTAGAGAGTAGATATATTAGATTACCCATCTTTTAGGTCAGCAGATCCAATGTGACACCCCGGGATTAGGGAATAAAAGAGTAATGCTGCTAGTGTGTTCTTCAGCAGTCTATTGGAAGTGAGTTGTTTCTTTTAGCAGGGGTCTATTGGTACAGTAGATGCAGCGAGACGGTTCTACCTGATAAATAATTGTATTCAAATTAGTTGAGAGTCAATAGGGGAAATTGAAAAATAGGTGGAATTTGTTATGCCGCATCTATAGAGCAGTACATGTTCATGACAATGTATCCATCCCCGATGCCAAACCCAGCACTCAGTACATGGTAGGCTTGGGGTTGGTATATATGCAAATGTAGTGCTCTGTAGTGTCCGGTCACTCACCGTGTGTCTGCTGTTGCCATGTGTGCACATCGCTGGTGGCCGCTCTTGAGTCCTTTTGTGTCTCCAACCCAGCTGACATTCATTAGCCGGCTGACGTCGCTGGATCCGACTCCCCTCACCGTGCATGCGCCATTGGTGCATGCGGAGTGACCATATAGTGGATATGGCCAGCGGCCATCATCCTGGTGGGAATAAATCATAGCTCTTATACAGAGCTATTTTATTCCCTGGAGAGGCGTGTGTCTGCGCTTGGGGAGCTAAACATCAAACTGTCACATGCCTCAGTCAGTCTAGGAGCAGTGCAGAAAACAATGCATAACAGTTTTATAACATTGAATAAATGTAGGGTAGGGGACGGTCTGGTTATAGATTTAACCCTGACCGTCCTGCTAGCCTTATTACAGCAGGTGTACAGAATGTTAAATTAAAAAAAAAATAGTAGTATTACTTAATTTTGATTCGGTATTAGAATCAAAAGAAGAAAAATTTAATCAGTGGGTCTCACCAGACTGAGCATGTTACAGTAAAGGAAAGAGTAAGGTCCAGCTTAGTAGATATGGAAATATTTCAAAGGGTTGCACCGTTTGTGGAACAGTATAGGTGGTCTCCTATTCTCTGACGAAGCTCTCTTATGGTCTTGCCTACGAAGAACACATTGCAGGAGCAGACCATTAGATAAATAACTCTTTTTGTACTGCAATTGGCATGAAAGGCAGGTGTGAATAATGCTCCGTTAGGGATTATGAACTTTGTGCCCTCTTGTATCCAGGGACAATGCAGGCATTGTCCACAGTGGAAAATGCTGGGAGGATCCCTTGGACCACGAGGTCCTTCCTGATAATGACTGCTTGCTAATTTATCTTTTTATGAAGTTGCTCTATGAAATACCAGCTCAGGAGTTGGCCTGATGTATTTTTTAAGGATATGATGATCGGTTAGGAGGTGCCAATGGTCAGAAAGGAGATTTTTAAGTTGATTATGATGGGCAGAAAATGTTGTTATTATTTTTACTGTATTTAATTGCTTCTTGCAGGTAGAGCTATATAGGAGAGAGGATCTAGTATGTGCTAGGGCTTTATTGTAAGCTTTTCTGATATTAGTTTGAGTATAGCCTCTTGAGAGTAGGCGTTCACGTAGCGCCAAGGCTTGAGCATATAAGTCCTCATCCTGTGTGCAGTTACGCCGCGGTCTCAAATATTGAGCGTAAGGTATACTGTGTACCAGAGGACGAGGATGTGCACTAGAAGCGTGGAGTAACGTGTTTCCGGCCATAGGTTTGCGAAAAAGGTCTGTTTTAATTAGGCCGTTTGGTCCTTTAATAATTCTCAAGTCTAGAAATGGAATACTTCTGCGATCATAGTTGAGAGTAAATCGAAGGTTAAAGTGATTATTGTTAAGTAATTCAATGAATTCTATTAGGGTACTTTCAGTTCCTGTCCAAATTATAAACAGATCATCAATGAATCTGTGCCAACAGAGAACTTGCTCTAGAAAGGTTTGGAGTGTCTCATTAGCAAAGATTGTCCTCTCCCATCCTTTTAGAAATAAGTTGCCATATGAGGGTGCACAAGAAGTGCCCATAGCCACACCCTGTGTTTGTAGGTAGATTTGATCCATGTAAGTGAAATAGTTTCAATGATAAGAATAAGTTCCAACTATTTCAAAATAAAGAGGTTTAGAGGCCAGGTGTTTTTGTCCTGTTCCATGAGGAAAGTACCAGTCGTTCGGAGGCCCTGCTTGTGGGGGATACTCAAGTACAATGCATCGATATCGATAGCCACGAGCAGGGCGTCCGAAGGAATCTGGTCTCCCTCAATGTGTTAAAGTAAATCAGTTGTGTCTCGGATGTAAGAAGGTAGACTAAGGACATGGGGCAATAAAAATGTATCTATGAATTTGCTGGTATTTTCTGCTAGGTAGCCTATTGCCAAAACTATCAGTCTTCCTGGTGGACAATCCACCCTTTCATGGGTTTTAGGAAGTGTATAAAAAGTAGGCATTGGTGGGGTTTTGGTATTGATAAAATCTAGAATATCTTTATCAACCAGGCCCTCCCAATAAGCTCTGATACAAAGCCCTTGAAATTATTTAATGAACTGCTGTATTAGTGTGTCGTTGATGGGTCGATACCAGGTGGGATTATCAAGTACATCGAGGCACATTTTTTGATATTGATAGTCATCAGAACTATATTTCTGCCTTTATCAGATTGTTTGATTATTTGTGCATTTTTGTAGTTTAATTGGAGCCTGTGTTATTTTTATGTTTAAATTCAGAGGTGTTTCTGACCATTTTTGCCTCTTGAGTGTTTTGATTGACTTGTTTAGAAAGGCCCATATGGCTGGGCAGGTGTTAGGTCAGGGAATTTCCGTGATTTTAATAAAAAATTTTTTGGGGGTTGATTTTGTCTGTTGTAAAGGAAAGAGCAGGGACGTTTGAGGATGTAGATAGAGGGAATCCTGGGAGGGGGCCGTTGTACTCTCATTCCCAAAGCCCTCCTCCTATAGGAGTATTAGATCGTGCAGGGCCCTAAACTCCTGCATTTAGAAGTGTTTGGTCCTTTCGGCCAGTTCTTTTTCAAGATTCAGCTGTTGTCTATCTTTGTCGAAGATGAACTTAAAGGTTAGATTTCGGGGGAAGAGCTATAAATCTTTTATATTAATAGGTTCTAATGGCCAGAACCCTAAACCAGTTGAAGAACCGTTTCTTCTTCAGAAGTAAGATGAACAGGTGTAAGGTTAATGATGTTCATGTCAGACTGAGCATCATTGACTAAAGGAGTGGGTTTAGGGGTGTATTTAGTAGTGGGGTTTTTTATTACAAATGTATCCAAGCTGCTTTGTTTGGTGGGTTCTGGTATGGTTGGCACTAAAAAATCAAAATGATCAATTAGAGATTTGTTAGTGGATTTGAAGAGTTTGGGGATAGTGCCATGTAGGGTGGAATTCTGAGTGCCGCTATTCTGGATTTGATTTCCCAGAGGAATAATGTTGGTTTAATTTTGTGTTTTGTGTGCTTTACTGTGTTTTTTGCCCTTTTTGGGGTCCTTCAGGGGGTGCCAGTCACCAGTGAGTGATCTCTTACGCGAGGAGTTAGATTGGTGCGCATTAGTGAACTGAGTGGATACCTGTGAAGATAAAGAAGAAACAGATGAGTCAGATTCAGTTAGATCCATTAGATTTGAGGTGTCTTGTGGTGCCCGTGTACATGCGGCACCTGTTCTTGAGGGCCTAGTGTTGTTCCATCTATAGGCATATCCTTCAGAGAAGGCTAGTTGGTCTTTAGTAAATTTTCCTTGTTTTATGATTATTATGTCTTTATTTAGTTCTTCCTTCACTTCTTTCCATTTAGCAAGGAAAGAGGAGGAGTCTGTTGCATTTTTAAATTGTACGTTGAGACGTTCAATCTCGCCATCCAGTGCCGTCACCTCGGCATTGCATTGCGAGTTTAATTCCAGACTACATTTTGTGAGTGTAATTTCCCAATGTTTTTTATACACTGCTCCTAGACTGACTGAGGCATGTGACAGTTTGAGGTTAAGCTCCCCCAGCGGCAGATACGTGCCTCTCCAGGGAATAAAAGAGCTCTGTATAAGAGCTATGATTTATTCCCACCGGATGATGGCCACCGGCCACATCCACTATATGGTCACCAAGTTGGATCCAGGGACGTCGTCAGCCGGCTAATGAATGTCAGCTGGATTGGAGACACAAAAGGACACCGAGAGCGTCCACCAGCAAGGGTTTGTCATCGGGGATGGATACATTGTCATGAACATGTACTGCTCTATAGATGCGGCATAACAAATTCCACCTATTTTTCCTTTTCCCCTATTGACTCTCAACTACTTTGACTACAATTATTTATCAGGTGGAACCGTCTCGCTGCATCTACTCTACCAATAGACCCCTGCTGAAAGAAAAAACTCACTGCCAATAGATTGCTCAAGAACACACTAGCAGCATTACTCCTTTGTTCCCTAATCCCGGGGTGTCACACTGGATCTGCTGACCTAAAAGGTTGGTAATCTAATATATCTACTATCTAATTACTTCAGCTCTATAAATGTCCCATTCTAAGTTAGTTCTATGGTCTATTCTACAATACTAAACCTATATTCTTCTGTCTTTTTTTTTTTTTTCATTTTTCTTCTCCCCTCTCCCCCTTTCTCACCCCCCTACTCTTTCTCCCCCTTCTCTCTGTTTTTCCCTCCTTCCTTTTTCTACCTCTCCCCCCTCTCCTTCCTCTTTATCCCTGGTCCCCTCACTTCCCCTGCCCTTCTTCCTCCCCCTCTCCCCCTTTTCTTATTCTTTCTACTCAATCTATCTGGTTGTACCACACACATTCTATGGATGAACATTAGACATGTGCACACTGAAATATTTCGTTTCGTAATTTCGTTTTCGTCAGAAAAAAATAAAATAGTTACTCACGAAATTAGTTATTTATTTAGTTAAAAAATGCATTCGTCCGAAAATCCGAAATAATTAAGGTCGAATCTGTCATTGAAGGCTCATGGTGTCTGTCAAATGTTCTAAGAAGAACAGCTAAACTGTACGACGCCGCAATCGTACATTTCCAGTCGAATGTTCCGCCTACAAGCTATAGTAGAATTCTAATGTTGTATGACACTATTATATGATATATATTTATTAATTATTATTACTAGTCAACCAACATTAGAATTCTTCTATAGCCTATGGGCGGAGCATTTGACCATAAATGTCTGCTCGCGCCGACTGCTTCGTTGCATCTTTATGTCGAATCTTTTCTCTCTATGTCGAATAATCTTGGACTAATAGAGTTAGGTTAGGCACATTCGACCTTTTTTGCTATTGTCTCTATAATGTCGAATCTTTTCTCTTTATGATGATGCCAAAATAAAGACTCTGGACGGCCGCACTCCAAAAATTCAAAAGCCTTTATTGGTAAAATGTTGAGTCACACAAAAATTGGTCACAGCAAAGCAGGAAAATGGCTAACGCGTTTTAACACTACCAAGAGTGCTTATTCATAGCTACTGCACATGGAGAAATATTGCAAATAAATACATTTCATGATGTTACACACTTGAGTTGATTGGTTAATTGGTTAATTGGTTAATTTATAGTTCAATTGGTGGGTGAACTGGCCAGCTAACTCTGATCAGAAACCAGACCTGGCCCCATCAAACATTCAATGAAGAACCTTCAACCTGTGTCACTGAAAAAAAATCATAGCCTATTATTAATTCCATGTCCATATAATATATGCAAGCAAAAAAAGGGAAAGAAAATATATATATTTATCCATCTATATATGTTAAAACGTCCATAGGTGTGAAAAAATATATGGATATAGATGTGAATGTGACAAAACTAATAAAGATAAGTGAAACCCGGCTGGCCCGTGATTGTTGTAGGGGATCTGTTCCCCATAACCTCACTTTTGTGGAGAAAGCTGCCCTTAAAGCTCTAAATACTGATAAGGGAATTGTCATCAGGAATGCAGATAAGGGTGGTAGTGTTAGAATCAGATGCATACAAACAAGAAGCTTTAAGACAACTATCTGACACACACACATACCAACCCCTAACATCCAATCCCACGGGCCCTTTCACTAAGGAATTATCCAGCCTTTTAGACAGGGCAGTACATGTTGGCCTTTTTTCCATAAAGGATAAGGAGTATAAGGATAAGGAGTTACTTATTCCTGAATGTCCGGTTACACCAGTGTTCTATCACTTACCCAAGGTACACAAGGGCCTCACTCCACTCACAGCCTATAGTCGCCGGCATAGGCTCTTTGAATGGACCCTTAGGTGAGCAGGTAGACAGCCAGCTACAGCCCCTCATTATAAAACTGCCCAGATATCTTAGAGATACAAAGCAGTTGCTCTGCAAGCTGAGAGATTTTCCTTGGCACAATGGTTATAGATGGATCAGTTGCGATGTCACCAGCCTATATTCCAGCATACCACACCATCTAGGTTTGCAGGCGGTGGCTTGGTTTCTGAGAGCATCTGGCACACATTCACTAGTGCTCCAGGAATTTATTCTCCAGGCTTTGGAATATTTGTTAACACACAATTTCTTTATGTTTGACGGGGGCTATTATCTACAGAGATGCGGGGCCTCTATGGGGGCTAAATTTTCACCCTCCCTAGCCAACCTCTACATGGGTTGGTGGGAGAGGTCTCGCATCTTTGGACATGATAGCCCCTGCCGTGTAGACACAGCATTTTACTGTCGTTATATAGATGACCTGTTATTTATCACCTCCGATGCTGATGCAGACTTGGAAAATTGGCTTTCATTTTTTAACAATAACAATCTAAATTTAAAATTCACTGGAAAGCTATCCATGACCAGCATTGATTTTGGACGTGAATCTAACTGGGTCTGAAGGGGCTATTGACACAAGTTTATATAGAAAGCCTATCGCTGGTAACACCCTATTTTTGGCAGATTCTGCCCATCCCAGTCACACCATCAGGGGGGTACCATATGGCCAATTTCTCAGGCTTAAACGCCTATGTAGCACTGATGCCAGCTTTCATTCTGAAGTTAGAGGCATGATCCAGCGTTTTAGAGAGAGAGGCTGTGCAGAGAAAACCATCACTAAAGCCTACACTGCGGCGAGTGCCATTAATAGAAATTCCCTTCTAAACGATAACAATAGAAATGCCAAATTGCACAGCACTCAGGGACACATGAACAAAATTCCTGTTTTTTTCACTCCGCTTAGTCTTGAGTTTACATCTATTAAGAGAATCATTAACAAATATCTTCCAATCCTTTATAATGACCCAGTTTACAATTCAATTCTGTCTAGGGGTATCCAAACTGTATCCCGGAGAGCACCCACTTTGGGTAGCACTCTTTCACCTAGCTTGTTTACCAGTGAGCGATCGGGATCCAGCTGGCTACACCTTAAAGGGAATTTTAAATGTGGACAAAAAGGTTGCAACTACTGTCGCCATATAAAAAAGGGCAAATACATACGCTCCTGTGTTAGTGACGACACTTTCGACATCTCGACTTTTATAAATTGTAACACCAAATATCTCATTTATGTGATCACCTGCAACATTTGCAATATACAATATGTAGGTCGCACTACACGCCGTCTTAAAGATTGTATGACCATCTGTATGATATCGAGAGGAATAGACCAACTAAAGTAGCCAAGCATTGGAACCAGGAGCACAGCAAAGATTTCACAAGTTTATTTATTCAAAGCGTTGAGAGAATTGTCACCCCCATACGAGGAGGCGACAAGTTCCAGTTGCTTTGCAAGCGTGAAGTATACTGGATTTTTTCTCTCAACACCAGAATTCCTTTAGGCCTTAACTTTGAATGGGATGTATCCCATTTCTATGAAAAACGGCTAAGACTCCCCCGCTTTCCTTTTTTCTCTCAATTCGGTCATTTGTTCACCTGGTCATTTTGCCTGATTGGCATCATATCTATTTTCAATTAGAAATCATGATTCAGTACTTTCCTTTTTACGTTTTTTTGGGCACATTATATATATACAGTGTTGGTCATCTTACTTTTAAAAAGTAATTTAGTTAAGTTACAAATTACTTCTCCCAAAAAGTAATTGCGTTAGTAACTCAGTTACTACATTGGAAAAGTAATTAGTTACTCAGCAAAGTAACTGACTTTTTTTTTTAAATATTCTATACGTATAACTAAGGGGCGGGTCTAGTATTACTGTAACCAAGGGGCGCATTTATTATTGTTATATATCGTGTAACCAAGGAGCTGCTCTATTATTACTCTAACCAAGGGGCAGATCTGTTATAGCGTGTAAGCAAGGGGCGGGTCTATTATTATTATATCATGTAAGGGGCGGATGGCTACAGAAGAGGGCGAATGTTAAATTAATGGGCAGAGCTCGATATATAACAATAATAATAAATGCGCCCCTTGGTTACAGTAATACTAGACTCGCCCCTTAGTAAAACGATAGACGCCCCTTGCAGAGTAGCACGAGCATCATGAGGGTGCGGCATCGCCTCGTACAATTACATGTTAACTGCGCCTGCGCTGTGTAGAGTTCACTCAGAGCTGTTTAGGTTTGGCAATTTTCGGAAGCTCCGTAGTCCTTCGTACTGCGCAAGCGCTGCGCCTGCGCAGTACAGGGGGTCCTTATCCGGCGGGGAACTTTTTTGGCAGGACACCGGAATTACACTACTGCCATCTAGTGACGGTAGATGTAATTGGGGTAACTAAGCCAAAGTAATGGGAACTGAGTTACCATGAGGGGAAAAGTAATCAGTTAGATTACTAGTTACCCTCTAAAGTAACTGAGTTACGTAACTCAGTTTATTTTAACTCAGTTACTTACATCACTGTATATATATATATATATATATATATATATATATATATATATATATATATATATATATATATATATATAGCCTTTTTACTTCTTTAATACATTAGCTTTCTACATGCCATATATCTATATGAGCCTTCCCTATATATTGACATATACTGACATTTTACGTTTATCATCAGAGTTCTCCTTTTTGTTCTTCTGGACCACCAGATCGACTACGGCTATTCCGTGTCTATCTCTGCCCAGTTGGACAAGAGATGTCCTGCTTGTCTTTCCCATGTATATTTACCATGGTTGTGTTCATCAACACGCACTTTTTCTAGGCATTAACTATATGGGAAATGCACATGTCCATCCATTACTTTGAAGTTGATTATTCATGGATGGACAGACAGGGTTGCAGCAGGGTTAACCAATATTTTTATGTTGTCATTTTTTAGGAGTTTATGGTAGAGGGTTTTCAGTGCTTCTATCATTCTAGTTGTAGTTTGTCACTTGTAATGAATAATGGTTTTTATTATTTCTATTTTCATTCACGATTATTGGCCTCCCCCTGTTATATGCAGTTTGACTCAGAGCTACTAGTGCGGTTATTTCATTTATTTAAAGTAGGGGGTGTAGATATGCATCAAATGGGTCACATATGTGATTTAATATTCATGACATGGCACATACATGCTTATACATTTATATATAATACATTTACCCAATGTCTTATTAACAAACACATAACGACCGCATCGTACGATCCACATCTTCCTGTCTTTTCAGATCACTATTTTTCTGGATCTAGACTTCACTCAGCATGATAAAGACATCACCTGTTAAGATTTTGTGCATATACCGGCCTTCACAGCACTAGTATCTAAATAGACTTCAATTAAAACAAAGTGCATTGCCATTTTTTTTATTTTTTATTTTTATTTTCTTTAACTTTATGATGGCATTTTGGCATTGGGATTTATATAACACATTTTACTATATATTTTATTACTACTAGTAGTGTTATATATATATAATACCACCTTAAATGAAGTATATATATATTTTTGATACCATTTTCTGTTTATTAACAAAGCGCTGTTGGTTTGCATGCCGGCTTTTTCCGCCATTCTCTTCCCCCTTCTTTGCACACATTATTTTACATATTATTTGTTTCATTTAGTCATCTGCGTATATCTAGGCTTTTGCCACGTTACAAGTCACTACACTTCAACACATTTTGAAGGTTCATATGTGGGTTCACAGAACAGGATTCTAATAGACGGTATCCACACTGTTCACACAAGGAGACATTTTTCATGTTATTGATCATACTATACAGGCTTTCTGTCAGTCCCCTTGTTTTTGTGGATTGGGTGGCTTCCGTCCATGAATATATGGAAGGATACATTCATTTGTGTCTATCTACACCTGTGGAATGTCCATATTTCAGGTATATATCACAATATTATAGATATTTGAATTAAATTTTTCAATATTTGTATTCACACTTTACCATGGAAAGTGATTATTGCAGAAATACGTTACGTTTGCATGTAGATTGCACACTGTATGTGTGCATCTATATATGCACACACACACAATTACACACACATTTATTTTTAACATATATTTTTTACTCCTTACCCTATTTTTCACTTCCACGTGACATAGTCCTGCGTTTTTACAAATTCATCACATTAGATACTTTCAATTCATGGTATGGAACATATTCCAACGACATTTGAATTTTAGTTGCACTGTCACGGTTCTTCACTTTATTATATTATACTAATACTTTGAATAGAACACGACTATTACTTTCCCTGTCATTTATTCCTTATGACACATATTTATTTTCATTTATTTTCACTTATCTTAATTAGTTTTGTCACATTCACATCTATATCCATATATTTTTTCACACCTATGGACGTTTTAACATATATAGATGGATACATATATATATATTTTCTTTCCCTTTTTTTGCTTGCATATATTATATGGACATGGAATTAATAATAGGCTATGAGTTTTTTTCAGTGACACAGGTTGAAGGTTCTTCATTGAATGTTTGATGGTTTCGGTTTTGAGGTAGCCATGAGGGAGGACCACCGATAGATGAATCTATCAAAGGAAGTGCCTGAAGACTGTAAGGCACAATTGCCTGTTCTATAAAAACCCATTGTTTAGTATTTGAGCTCTGCTGGTGTGGATACCTGTGGATGTTAAACTGTTTAAAGATGGCTATACATATTTTTTTTTGTGCTGGTTTACATATATTTTTTGCTGGTGTAGTCCATGGGGCACTTCTTGTGGATGCATACCTGTATGCTTCACGGTGGCTGCGTGTCTACTCACACGGTGGTCTTGTGCTGGTCCGTTCAGCCATTTTTAGAACATCCTTCAATCCATTAGCTTACCCTGCAACTATATGTTGTTTTTTGTCTTATATCAATTACAATCACCCAGAATTTAAACTCCACTGAAGAAGGAATATACAGTAATGTTTCCGGAACATGTCGGGTGCTACAGGATACCCTTTGTACTGACCACAGCATGACTCTGGCATCTCATTTGAATACCTGTACCAACTGGGTTTGATTGCAATTTTTTGCAGAATATATATTCTATGTATATGTATACTTTGTTTTTATTACTTTAGGGCTATGTTTGCCCGTTTGCTTATGCTATGTATTAATTAAAGTGGCGTCACTGCCTTTTAAACTTACTTTATTGTTTACTACTTAACTTTCTGCCTTTAAAATCCAAGGGGATTATTCCTGTGCGTTGCACACCTTTTCTAAACTTTAAACTTAATTTCTCTAGCACAAAAGCAGGAAACATCATAATGATTTCTATCAATTGATGTCGATAATAATTTTGATAGGCTTAATTGGTGCTTCCTACTCCAGTCTGTAAGACAAATCAGTCTAGGAGAGACCATGATCTCTAAAAGTTTGGCCTTATACTGTATACTACTCCTTCTGCACAGATTAGCACTAATGGATCCCTACCAGCTTTTTTTAGGCTATTTAATGGTACGAGACAAGGCTGCTGGTTGTCAACTCTCCTTTATGTGGTTACCATGGACCATTTAGTGGTAGCCATACATAATAAACCTTCCATCCAAGGCACTATAATAAAAGACTAAGAATACAAATTGGCCCTTTATGCAGATGACATTCTCTCATATATCACATGCCCTAGATTTAGCATCCCATCTGTCTTGAGAGAATTTTGGCCTGTTTGCTCAATTTAGTAACTTAGTAAAGTCAATCTCACCAAATCTGAAATGCTCAATATTAAACTGCCCCAAACTGAAGCTTCAATTTGGCAATACATTTTCCCTTTAAATGGCAACCTGTGATGGTAAAAAAAAAAATAGGAATCAAAACTCCTACTGATCTCACTTCTCTATGTAGTTTGAAACTACCTGCCTTTATTGACAAAAACAAAGGCTGATCTTTAGACATGGGATCTTCTATCCCTGTCTTGGATTTGTCACATTAATGCAATAAAAAAGGATATTCTCCCTAAATGTTTTTATTTATTCCAAACCCTCCACATTGTTGACTGGTTTCACTGACATGAAAAATAAAAGTGGGTCCACCTTAAAATGGAAACTTCTTCTTACATCCTAGAGGGGCAATATGGGTTCCTGTGTCTGTCCTTGAAACTTAGCTATCTTTGGTCTTTATTTCTCTTTTTCGTGTCCCCCAGAGGTAAGCAGCAAGTCAGTTCATACAAGGACCGCCAAGGCACCAAGAACCAAAGGCAGTTTTCTTGAAGATGCAAGACTGCTTAGCACTCTCAAAGAGGAAGGACCTGTGTCCTGGCTGTGCAATGCACTTGGTGCCTCGGCGGTCCTTGTATGAACTGACTTGCTGCTTACCTCTGGGGGAGACGATATGCTGCTTTTTTGTATTTTTGCTTTTTTATGATCCATATGAATGCAAATATTGGATCATTTCATTAGATTACCCTTATACTCAATGCTCTAGCTTCCATGTATGGCAATTATACAGCAGATATTCTGAGACTAAAAGGAATATCTATCCACACTGTGCGCCATGACTACTTTTTTTTTATGTCCTAATTAATACCAACACGCCAAAATATCAAACCCCAGAAGAAGGATATGAATACATCAATCTAGCCTCATTTGGCTTTATTTTCCGAAACATGTTGGGTTCCATTGTTACTCACCCCTACATCCGACCTTTGTCTGCTTATTAGTGTGTTTCAATCAATATTTTCTCTGGTAGTTGGTATATTATGCTTTTTTGTTTATGTGCTTATCATTTTTTGTAGATGTGTACAAATTTATTTTGTGTATTTAATAATAAAACTTTTGTACTTTTCATATATATACTAGTTTTGATACATTGTTTTTCTCTTATCCGACACTTTTTTCTCTCTACCCACACTATCCCTTGGGGCCATTCACGGTAGTTATGTCCCATAAGAAAAACATTACACCAGGACCGCACCGCCTCGCAGACTACTACATGCTGTCAGTGGGCAGACGCTTACAAGATGGCGCTGAGGAGAGTGGCCGCTCTCCTCCCCTGCCTCCCTCACAGACAGAAAAAAAGCTGGAGAATCTTGCTGACATGGAGGAATCCCCTCCCCTGCCCTCCTCAGCCTCACCAGCAGATTGTGGTAAGAGAGCTGCAGATTCCCCGGCACACTCCCCTCAGAAGCTCCCCTCAGCCAAAAAGCTCCACTGGGCTGACACCTCAGGCACACATGCAGAGCTGCAGGCAGACCACACAGCAAACCTAGCAGCTTCCCCTGCCTCTGATGCTCCTGCCTCTGAGAACACTTTGAAAGCCATGCTTCTCTCCCTTTAAATAGGATTGCAAAATGAGCTGCGCTCCTCCATATCCCACCTCACTAAAAGAATTGATAATATTGATGATCGCACTGAACATATAGAAAGACAGATAACCGAAGTGGTCAAAGCGCATGATGAGATGGTCGATGCGCATGAGGAGCAAGCTGAACAAATCCGCAAACTCCTATTAAAAGTAGGGGACCTCGAAGACCGATCACGACTAAATAACCTCAAAATAAGAGGGGTCCCTGAAGCAGTTAAACCAAAAGACCATATCCCCTATCTACAACAACTTTTTCTGAAGTTAATACCAGACCTGTCACCCAGAGATCTTCTCATTGATAGGGAACACAGGATCCCAAAACCTGCCTATCTCCCAGACACAGTCTCTAGAGATATCCTGACGAAGATCCATTTCTACCACATCAAGGAACGGTTTCTTCATGTGGCTAGAATATCTCGCAAGCTCCCTTATCCCTATACTGGAGTACTTCTCTACCAAGACCTGTCGGCTGCAACCTCCCATCACAGCAACTCTGGCAGATCGCAATATCATCTATTGCTGAGGCTTCCCCACAGAGCTCCTAGTCGCCCACCATGGCAAAATAAACGTCATACCCACTCCAAAAGATGGTTACAAACAGCTGCAAAATTGGGGCTTTCCCCCACCTCTTCTGCCCGACCCGCCACGGAGCAACGCATGTCAGAAGACCTGTATATATTGAAACTCTACTGAAACAATAATGGAAAACTCCCTGGTTGGCTATGTTTGTACCCCTTAACCACTAAATAGGCTGACTCATATCAATGCTGTTCAACGAGAGCTCCGAGTATCGAGAAATTTGTGAGTAGTCTCTCTCCCTATTTTTTTTTTCTCTTTTCAGAAGTTCTTATGGGACTTCCAGTTGTGCTTAACTCAACACACCCCAGCACGAATTGTGCTATGCTTTGTTTACACATAACTGTTATCGCTATTTTTAATGCAAATTGTTCTGTGTATTTTTCGTTATTTCATATACTACTGTTCTGTTCTTATTAGTGTAACTAGCACCAGAACAGATATCACCCCTCCCTACCTACCTGCCCTTAACCAGAAGTGCCTTAAAACTGCTGCAGTCCACGCCTCACTGCCAACAACACGCAAACATATCATTACGTATCACTACCATTAATGAAAAAGGCCTTAACTCCCCTTTTAAACGATCTAGACTATGGCAAGAATCCTTATCCCAGAGAATGGACATATTGTGCATGCAAGAGACACTTTATGCACGGTAAAGCTCTCCCATGTCTTCATCGATCATACCCTCATACGTTCCATGCACACGCAACAAAAAAAGTGCAGGGCGTAATGATCGCCATTCGCAAATCTATCTCCTTCCAACATCTTGATGCCAACCTGTCAGGCAGATATATTATCTTAGACGGCATCTTTGACAATACACCACTGGTGATTGTCAATATCTATGCACCCAATACTTATCACAAGAAATTTTTCAAACAAAACATGAGCAAATTGTCCTACTATACAAAAGAACGAATAATCCTATGCAGAGATTTTAATGATGTAGCTGATCAAACAATTGACTCCTCCGACCCACTAAATAGACCCACAGCCCTCTCTTCCCTCATGTGTATGGAAGACTTATTTGACCCCTGGCGTTGTCTACATGGCGCCGAGAGGGGTTACACATTTTTCTCAGCAGCCCAAAAATCTTACTCTAGGATTGATCTCTTCCTGACACACAAAACCACTCTACAATCTATACCTAAGCCTGAAATAGGCCTAATAACGTGGTCTGGCCACGCACCAGTACCCATTACCCTTGTGCTCAATGGGATCCGTGCAAAAAAAAAAAAAACTTCTTGGCGCATGAACACGTCCATTCTTTCTCAACACAAGTGTCAGGAAGAGATTAAACTAGATATAGAAACCTATAAACAAGGGGTTCGCCCTGGGACTTTGAGTGAGGTCAAGAAACATGTCATGGAAGTAAAATAATGTAGATTTATTACAATTGTTGCGCATCTGAAACACAAAGCAATTTTTTTTTTTCTTTAAAAAAAAATAAATAAATTTGCAAGCATGAGTAGTACCCAACAACATTTTTCGCAAGACCGCCCTCGCTCTTCAGGGGTAAATGCTTTGCTAAATCTGTAATACAAGTAGTAATCCCTCATATCTTATTCAGCTTCAGTGTGGTTTAAGAGCCAGACCTTTGTTTATTGTCCAAAGTACAAACTTGTGATGCCTAATACATGACTTATGTATGACTATTCTTATTATGACAAAGGCGATTTCCAGCTGTTATGTTTAGCAGGTCCTTTGTACTGTTTAAAACCAGTTGCAGAAGTGACAAACACATGATGAAACATTGCTAATTTGTTGGCTGTAATAGCTTTGTGTTAGTCACTGTTGACCATATGCGATCCACCACTACCCTTAGGCCTTACTGCAAAAATGGTTTTAAATTTTCTATTATTTGATGAGTAATTTCCTTTATTCACAAAGCAGTGCTTCCATCCTTATACAAATTACTTTGTATAGAAGAGACACTGAGATAAGCAGCAAATATGCAAATGTTAGTCAGCTTACTCTGTAACAGCAATGCCTGTATTTTTTTCAGCCATTGTGCACAATGGCCAAATGACATAAACTCTAACATGACAGTTTTAGGCTAAGTTCACGCTGGTTTATTCTCTGGAAAGTTTACTGAATGACTTATTATTGTACAGCTAAGCAGCCCCTGTCAGACATTCAGGGGGCGACCTGCTTCCTTCTAAATTCCTCTTTTTTTTGGGGGGGCACGAACCCTTGACATGAATTGGCGAGTGTAACAGTGCAACCTATCAACTGAACATGCTGCATTCAATTTGCATCGACAGGTAATTGTCAGAATGAGTCAGTAATTGCAACAATAGTTAAATTAACATGTAAACAAAAGCTAGAAACAATGGTGCAGAGGTTTTTACAGAGAACAAGCATATACTGTAGAATAATACAAAACAGATAATAATAACAGAGAGTCTAGCTAAGAATCACTACTTCAGTAAAACAGTTCGGAACACATAGAGATACTTGCAATTATCCTCATAAAAATCATCCCTCTTAGTGAAGTCCAATGTAGCTCTAGCAACACAAAGGGCCACCTGTCAATGAACAAGCCAGAGGATAGTTGCCCATAGACCTGGCACAGTAGGCAATTCCCAATATGGCCACGCCTGCATAAATGTGCACACGTATTGCATGTCAGATCCTGGTGCCCCCAGGCCTTTACCACTTGCCGACCAGCCACTGTATATATACGGTAGCAGGTCGGCTCGATAGCGCAAACCACTGTACCCATACGGCGGTCCGTGCATGTGACACTGTGGGCGCATACACATGCCGCGTGTCCTGCAGACTTGTTGTCTGGAGGCGACCCACGATCGCGGTACATAGAGGCAGAACAGGGATCTGCCTCTGTAAATAGGGCGGATCCCCTTTCTGACAGGAGACATCATAGAGATCTGCTGTTCCCAGTGATCGGGAACAGTGATCTCTGTGGTGTTCCAGTGAGCCCAGCCCCCACGCAGTTAGAACACACCTAGGGAACACAGTTAACCCCTTGATCGCCCCCTAGTGTTAACCCCTCCCCTGCCAGTGTAATTTATACATTGATCAGTGCATTATTTTAGCACTGATCACTGTAATACTGACACTGTTTTCCATAAAGTGTCACTTAGGTTCAGATTTGGCCGCCAGCAATTTCGCAGTCCCACTAAAAAGTCGCAGATAGCCAACATTAACAGTAAAAATATAAAAAAAAGTCCATAAATCGTTCCCATAGTTTGTAGATGCGATAACTTTTGCCCAAACCAATCAATATACACGTTTTGCAATTTCTTTTCCAAAAATATGTAGAACAATCTATATTGACCTAAACTGATGAATACATTTTTTTTTTAGATATTTTTTTGGATATGTATTATAGCAGAAAGTAAAAAATATGTTTTTTTTTTTTTTTTCAAAATTGTCAGTCTTTTTTTGTTTATAGTGCAAAAAATAAAAACCGCAGAGGTGATCAAATACCATCAAAAGAAAGCTCTGTTTTTGGGGAAAAAAGGACATCAATTTTGTTTGGGTACAACATTGCACGATCGGGCAAACGTCAGTTAAAATAACGCAGTGCCATATTGCAAAAAATGGCCTGGTCATTAAGGGGTAAAACCTTCCGGGGCTGAAGTGGTTAAAAGGGTGACTGTGGCACATGGACATTGCTGACTGGTCTTCAGCTTCCTGCTCCCTGTGTTTGCTGATGCTTCTGATTACCTGTTACCAAACTGGCTTGCTCTTGGATTCCTCTTGTCTTTCTCCCAGCTCTGACCTCGTCTTGTCCACGGATCTGCTCTTGTCTCCTGTCCTGTGTATGACCCCAGCTTGCCTAACCATGTCTCTGATATCTGACCTGCTGACCACTGGCTTATTGAAACCTGCTATTATCCTACACCTTCTGCTGTACCCAGTCTGCTGTGATCCGCATTGGTGCCTACCTGCTATCCCCAGCCTGCTGTACCTACCTGCAATACTCACCTGTTGCTCCAGCCTGCAGTACTTACCTACTCTATCCACCCTGCTGCACTTACCTCTGCAACCTGCTTCCTGTTGTGTGCAGTCTGCACCACCATCAGCTCTCCAGGGTCCTATTGCTCACCGCATCTGGTATCTACCTGCAGAGAGATCTCCACACTTACAACTCTCATCTGTGGCACATCTGGCAATCCCTGCTTTTTTCAGTGACTCAGTCACAAGGAGAGCCCTCTCAGCATTTTGGCTTCAGGACCAGGTACGTGACACCACCCCTCTGGAACTGGAGTAATCTGGTAGCAAATGGTGATAAACTCCTCGCATTAGCTGGATCCTCCGTGAAGGCTACAATTTGTTGGATGCCTGCTCAGCTGCCCGCACACCGGTCTTGACCATGGAGGACAACTCACCTGGCTGACGATCACATGCTGCCCTATGAGAATCACTTCTTCTATCCTGAAAGAAAGAAGTTATTCTCATTGATCAGCATGGACACATGGCCTTTCTTACAAATCTGTGTATGGATATGGAAGTGGACAGGTCAGTAAGTCGGCAGACATGGCTGGTGGCAAACTTGCTAAATAGCAAATAAGTGCAGCAGGGACTGGAGGAGTATGGAGGGTGTTTAGAGGTGACATTTTCATTTTTGGATGCAAAAGTGAAATTACCTGTACTTTTAAAACACCTTAGCGCTAATATAGAAGAACACCAAACAACTATATCACCTTATCCCAGCCTTTTCTTTTCTTTGTGTTTCAAGAGCTTTAATCACTGACAAATGTCAATGTAGCCATGAAATTTACATTTAGTTGGTCTGTGTTTGTACTGTAACTGCGGACGAGGACTGAGAAAATGGAAGGCAGCTATTTGGTTGAATGTTTTAAGTGGCAAAGTCAAGTGCATAACTGTTCCCATGTAACCAACAGAGTTAAAAAAAAAAAAAAAAAAGAAGGCTAACAGGCAGCCTCTGCATGTATTTAGCAACAGTATAGAGAGCACATGTCTCCAGACCAGGACTGAGAAAGGGACAGACATCAATTAATCCTGCAAATGTGTTCTCTGCTTTTCACAACTGCATTGGATGAGGAATGTCTGTTTCAAGCAGCTTGTGATCTCCTGTGAGTTCAGTGAAGAAATCATTGTTTACAACTGCTGCCACTAAAGACTTTAAATCAAACAAGTATGTAAAGCACTTGCCTTCTTTGTTCCAAGTCCTAGCCTTCAGTCACAGTGCAGATGCAGACAACCTGAATGTTTACACAGGCCTGGGCAGAGGTAGGAGGTTTTATATGGGCACTTTCTTGGTATTCTTGGATATATTGAAAAGCTACTGGCTTTAAAAAGTATAGCTATTCTTTAATATAGAAGCAATGGAGAGGAAAACTCTTCTAAAAAAAATGAAATATACAAGGGGGGTTCAAATCAAACCAGAACTTGAGTTTTTATATAAAAAGAACACATTTCAAGGAGTGAAAACTGCATTTATTTTTCAACATACTCCCTGCTACATTTATACACATATCCCAGCATTTAACTAATGCTTGGAAAGCTTCAAAGATTTTTCAATATGGCTGAACCAACCTAGGTGAGCCTGCTTCACTTCGTTATCAGTTCGCACAGAAAGATTTGTCTCTTGTGAAATTTCACTACAGGTTATGTGTCGATTATCCAGGATCAGTCGTTCCACACACTGAATGTTTACAGGAAGGACTGCAGTGGGATAGGAACCACCATGGCCGGGATCATCACTGATGAGCATATGACTATCTTTTGTTTTCACCATTCGAATGTCTTACTGTGACTGAGTGTCTCATCACCGTACTGTGCTTGAAATCTTCTGTAGATATCAGCGGGTTTTACTCCTTCATTCACAAGAAACTTCATCACCACACTCCATGCACACACTAACACTGTTGTCTGCCATCTTGATTAACAGTCTCTGGACTGGCCCGCCTATCAGTAATAGGACACACTTTCCACTTAATGAGTGTAGTACCGCCACGCTAGTATACCTGTTTTATACCTGTAAAATTAAATGTCCCGGTTTGACTTGAATGCCCCTCATATCTGCAACATTTTTACCTATTTTTACTGCCATACTCTCTTCGTGCATGTCCACTCCAATGCTTTGGAGACAGTCTTGTCCATTATTTAGTGTTTACTTTGTCTTTCTTCCCGTTCTTCAAATATACATTCTTTCTGGCTCAAAATGTTTTATTTAAATTTTACAAAACAAGCAATTGATATAAATACAGTATATACATACACAGTTTAACAATACATACGGGGGTTATGAGGGCTCTTTGCCATTGTTCAATTGGAGGTGGGTGGTCTATGTAAGAGGTCCAGTATCTGATGGATTAAGAGAGTAGATCAGAAGTTGGCATGGTGAGCATCTTGTATGTTAGGGAGATTCCTTTAGCTTTAATATTGTTGGAGTTGTAAAATTTTATCAGAGTGTGAGAGAAAGTCTGTTTGTGACCAACCCAAATTTAGATAAAAATTATCTTATCTGGCGGTAAAGGAAGAATGTTTTAGGAGATAAGCCAAACCGTTGTTGCAGGTAGGAAAATGAATGTAGTCCTGATGTCGAAAGAAGCATTCCTTTGTTGGTGATACTGGCATGTATCCAGTCTGAGAGGGGTAGATCTGATGCTAGAAGTCGTATGGATTCAGTAGGTAGTGAGAATGTGTCAGATGACAGTCCTATGTTGAGTTGAGAAATTGACGCCCACACCCTTAGAGAAGCAGTGATAGTGCCAAGTGGGTAGCACGCTGGTTTAAGATTGAGCCAGGTGGCAGATGGAATGAAAGAAGTGTAAATCACGCTAACCTAAAAAATAAAATATAAAATAAACAGGCTGCAGCTTATAATTGCAAGATATACACAATCACTAACAGATAATATGTAAAGAAAGCCGCGCACAAAATACATTTAATTACGGTAAATTATATAGTGACAATATTAGTTAATTATATATAGTGACAATATAATTATAACCAACACAATAAACATAAATTCACAGTGATAATTGATGCAAATGTGCAAATATGACAAAAACAAAAAAGACTAAATTTCTTCAGGCCGGTATTCTGATATTGGGGAAACAACCCAATCCAGTCAGTGCTGAGCAATTTTCCCGCCTGACTGGATTGGGTTGTTTCCCCGATATCAGAATATCGGCCTCGAGAAATTTTGTCTTTAATGTAGTCGGGATACCCTGTAATGGGCCAGAAGTTGAAGGAGCAAAGTGTGGTTTTATTTTCTTAATATTTCAAATTTTATCAGACCATGATTGCTGCCTGCTGGACTGCCTATTGAGTTGGGATCCCCTGCTTTGCTCTCATCACACTCGCAGTGAATTCCTACCATTTGTGATCTGATGTCTGGATGCTGTTTTGATACTACAGGCTTTACACCGCTTGCCTTCTGGTAAGCGCATAGGTTGTGTGGTGGCGGCTCACTAATATCGGTGGTGTTTTTGCACAGAAGAAATATTTATGTGATTTATTTCATTTTAATCACTGGACTTTTATTGTTTAATGATTTTATCCATCTATTATTTCATATTTGCACTATCAATTATCACTGTGAATTTATGTTTATTGGGTTGGTTATAATTATATTGTCACTATATATAATTAACTAATATTGTCACTATATAATTAAATTTGATTTATTTTGTGCGTGGCTTTCTTTCCATATTTTTTGCAGATAGAATGAGTTTGGGGTCTGCAAGGAGTGCAGTAGCTTAGATTTGTTTCCAAGTTGAGTGGTAGTCTGCTGACCACCAAGTTTTTAGCTGGTCTAAAATTGTTGCACGGCAGTATGCTTGGATGTCAGGTGCTCCCAAACCTCCTTGTTGGACAGGGGTTAGAAGTATTGTTTTTTTACCCTGGGGCATTTTTGTTGCCAGATAAAGTTATTGACAATCCCTTGAAATTGTACGAAATAGATACAGGATGTGTGGGAGTAAATCAATTTTTACTTGAGCAATCCTTCCAGCCCAGGAGGCAGCTATATGGCTCAATTCTTTAGACAACCACATGAGCTTGCCTACGAGGTCCTCAAAGTTAGTTCTTAGTAAGATATGGCTCGGGAATGTTAATTGAATTCCTAAGTAGGGGAGGAAGGAGTTGGGAGCCCATGCAAAGGGAGATTCAGCCAAGATGGTATTAGTAGTTTGGTGGTCTAAGCCTTGGTTGAGACTGAGGGATTTACTATGGTTTAGTTTATATTGGGATATTGAGATAAATGAATCTAATGCCGCGTACACACGAAGGGACAATCCCACGGGATTATCATCTGGACTGAAGTCCAGCGGATAATCCCCTCGTGTGTGGGCGCCGGCGGACTTTTTGGCGCCAAAGTCCGGCGGACCAAAGTTTTAAGTTTTGTTTTAAAATTATCCGCTGGACTTGGCAGTCCAGCGGACAATCCCGCCGTTAGTGGGCAAGTCCGCGGGACTTTTGAAATGAACGGACTTGCCGCTCATCGGCAAGTCCGTTCATTTAGCACGTGACTTCAGGTTACGTAGCTAGCGTAGGCAGTTACTGCCGCCGCGCTAGCTCCGTGACCTGGCATGGATTTAAAGGGAATCCCCACGCCGAAAAAACGGCGTGGGGGTTCCCCCCAAATCCATGTCAGACCCTCATCCGAGCACGCAGCCTGGCAGGCCAGGAAAGGGGTGGGGACGAACGAGCGCCCCCCCCTCCTGAGCCGTACCAGGCCGCGTGCCCTCAACATGGGGGGTGCCCTGGGGAAAGGGGGGCCGTGCGGCCCCCCCACCCCAAAGCACCTTGTCCCCATGTTGATGAGGACAAGGGCCTCTTCCCGACAACCCTGGCCATTGGTTGTCGGGGTCTGCGGGCGGGGGCTTATCGGAATCTGGGAGCCCCCTTTAATAAGGGGGCCCCCAGATACCGGCCCCCCACCCTATGTGAATGAGTATGGGGTACGATGTACCCCTACCCATTCACCAAAGGTGTAAAATGTAAAGTACAAAAACACACACACTTTTGAAAAAATATTTTATTGCACTGCTCCGGGGGTCTTCTTCCGTCTTGGGGGTCTTCTCGCCGGACTCCTCCGCTCTCTTCTGCTCTTTTACCTAGCTCTTTCACGAGCGGGGGAGTCCGGCTACCTTCTTCGTCGTCGCCGCCGTCGTCTGGGGGTCTCAATCCACCTTCGGGGGTCTTCCGGGGGTCTCTTCTGTTCTTGCGGCGGTCGTCGTCTTCCGCGCCGCCGGCGCCTTCTTCTTCTTCTTGTCCTTCTTCTTGTTCTTGTTCTTCTTCCGATGTTGACCCGTCGCTGTCTCTGCCCGGAATGCCTGTGCCGCTCTGCGCTCGGACTTATATAGGGACATGGGGGACAGGGTCACATGCACATGTCACATGGTGACCCCGCCCCCTTGTGTTGTCACAGTCCCGGAGGATGCTGGGACTGTGACATCGCAAGGGGGCGGGGTCACCATGTGACATGAACATGTGACCCTGTCCCCCATGTCCCTATATAAGTCCGAGCGCAGAGCGGCACAGGCATTCCGGGCAGAGACAGCGACGGGTCAACATCGGAAGAAGAAGAAGAACAAGAAGAAGAAGAAGGCGCCGGCGGCGCGGAAGACGACGACCGCCGCAAGAACAGAAGAGACCCCCGGAAGACCCCCGAAGGCGGATTGAGACCCCCAGACGACGGCGGCGACGACGAAGAAGGTAGCCGGACTCCCCCGCTCGTGAAAGAGCTAGGTAAAAGAGCAGAAGAGAGCGGAGGAGTCCGGCGAGAAGACCCCCAAGACGGAAGAAGACCCCCGGAGCAGTGCAATAAAATATTTTTTCAAAAGTGTGTGTGTTTTTGTACTTTACATTTTACACCTTAGGTGAATGGGTAGGGGTACATCGTACCCCATACTCATTCACATAGGGTGGGGGGCCGGTATCTGGGGGCCCCCTTATTAAAGGGGGCTCCCAGATTCCGATAAGCCCCTGCCCGCAGACCCCGACAACCAATGGCCAGGGTTGTCGGGAAGAGGCCCTTGTCCTCATCAACATGGGGACAAGGTGCTTTGGGGTGGGGGGGGGGGGCCGCACGGCCCCCCTTTCCCCAGGGCACCCCCCATGTTGAGGGCACGCGGCCTGGTACGGCTCAGGAGGGGGGGGCGCTCGTTCGTCCCCACCCCTTTCCTGGCCTGCCAGGCTGCGTGCTCGGATGAGGGTCTGACTTGGATTTGGGGGGAACCCCCACGCCGTTTTTTCGGCGTGGGGATTCCCTTTAAATCCATGCCAGCTTGCGGAGCTAGCGCGGCGGCATTTACTGCCTACGCTAGCTACGTAACCTGAAGTTACGTTCGAAATGAACGGACTGCTCCGTGTGTGGGCAAGTCCGTTCATTTTCAAAAGTCCCGCGGACTTTTGGCCGGCGGATTATCCGCTGGAGAAGTCCGTGCGTGTGTGGGCAAGTCCACACGCTCGGAAAGTCCAGCGGACCTAGCTGGAAAGTCCCGCGGGATTGTTCGCTGGACTAGGTCCGCCGGCAAAAGTCTGCACGTGTGTACGCGGCATAAGACGTGTTGGACTGCAGGAAGGGATACTTTGGGATTTGTCAAGGCTATAAAGACATCGTCGGCATAAAAGCCAATTTTATGTCCTGTGTCCCGAATCTTTATTGCTGAGTTCATTGGATCAGACATCCCCCCTCCCGCCGCTTTTCCCGGGCCTCCCGGTGACACGGGAGAGCCGATCGAAGATCTGCCACTTCCGGAAGCTAGTGACAGACTGTAATGAAGCTGGAAACGGCTATATTCCAGTCTCCTTGATGTAAACACGTAAGCGACATCACAACGTCACTTCCTGTTTACTCAGTGATCTGAATACTTTGAAGTGCAAAGGAGGGATTTGGCGTCTTTTAGACCCCCGATCCCTCCATAAAGAGTACCTGTCACCACCTATTACTGTCACAAGGGATGTTTAGCATCCTTGTGACAGCAATAAAAGTGATCAAATTAAAAAACAAAAAAAAAAACAAAACACAATTTCATAATATAAAAATAAATAAAATAAATAAGAAAAAAAAAATTCTTCAAACCGCCCCCGTCACCGCGAGCTCGCGCAGCAAAGAAAACGCATACGGAAGTCGCACCCGCATATGTAAATGGTATTCAAATCACACATGTGAGGTATCATCGCGATCGGCTGAGCGAGAGCAAAAATTCTAGCATTAGACTTCCTCTGTAACTCTAACCTGGTAACCGTAAAAAAATATGTAAGCGTCGCCTATGCAGGTTTTTAGGTACCAAAGTTTGTCGCCATTCCACAAGTGCGTGCAATTATAAAGCATGACATGTTTGGTATCTATTTACTCAGCATAACATCATCTTTCACATATACTGTTTTTTGTTTTTTTCAATTCATGAAAGTGTCACTTTTCCCCAAAAATTGTGTTTAAAACACCGCCATTTTATTCTCTAGTTTCTCTGCTAAAGGAATATATATAATGTTTGGGGGTTCTAAGTAATTTTCTAGCAAAAAATAGGGATTTTAACTTGTAAACACCAAATGCGTGAAAGGGTTTAAAGAGATTGTAATTGATCTTTTTTTTTTTTTTTTTAAATAACAATGGTCTTGCATAGAGCAGCCCTGCTCCTCTTCAAACAATGGCTCCTGCTGCTCTCGCTGAGTTCAGTGAAGAAGGAAAGAGAGAGAGAGCTGCACCTCTGCTCTTTACAACCACTTTAATTCTTTTTTCCAATGTGTTATATCATTAACTTAAGAAATTATTTTAGTGGAGCGCAGAGATGCTTGTATAGGAGAGATAGGTTCAGGAGAATGGTGAAAATTTGACCTTTACTCTCAAAACCAGTAAGAACTAAGTTTAGATTTTAAAAAGAAAAGCAACATAATGGCGTAGCTGTACGTGATGGAAAGGTTCCTACATTTCAAATTTTGACTCATCGGTCAAGAGCACCTGCTGCCATTTTTCTACACCCCATTTCCTATGTTTTCATGCATACTTGAGCTGCTTAGCCTTTTTTTCCACATCCCATGCATGCAAACATAGGAATTGGGGTGCAAAAAAAAAGCAGCAGGTGCTCTGGACTGGACTCTGGACCTACAATATCGCATGCTTTGTACACAGGTCACAGCAAAGAACAGAGGACCCATCCTAACCAGTGGCTCATACAAGGGTTGAGCTACATGTTTCTTTATCATTTAGGCTGGGTTCACACTATTGAGAATTGGATGCAGGTTTCCCCACATCCAATTCCCATGTCAGGAGACTGTGACCGACTCTCAATGGAGCTGGTTTACACAGCTCCGGGGTGGCTGCGGAGCGAAGTGCACAGGAGTCCTGTGCATCTTCTGATCTGTTTCAGGTCCAAATTCAGCCAAAAATTTGGACCGAAATCAGACCTGAACCCAGTCGAAGGTTCAGCAAACTTTTGTGTGACCATGTGTATGCAAGCGAAGCTTGAGCGGAATTTCGTCTGAAAAAACATCCAAGAAAATCTGCTGGTGTGTACACGGCATTAGGGATGTGTTTTTTAATAGAGCACTACATTTGTTTTTTAAAAATGTATTTAACAGTGTACTAATGAATACAAAGTTGCAATCATTTGTGTCTGTTAAATCTGCCTGGAGCTCAGGTTTAACTCTCCAGCATTTAAATATAAATATTGGTTTTCAGTGTATTGACCCTTTAACATTTACACTATGTAAGATAAAGCTCCTTCTAGTTTTCATGATGACTAATGGCCTTTCCCAATTTAGAGCATTCTGAGCAAGGCCAGTCATTTTAGAAGTAAAAAATGCTCTCTATATGTAAGCCATGATGGAATTTTGAAAGCTGGCTGCTGAACTGTCTGAGGGTATGCACAGCATCTTAGATAACCAGAAGAACAATACAGATACCTGTTTAAAATGCATTCAAACATACCTTCCTTATCCCTCTAGTGAGATATCTGCAATGTGTCAGCTGCTGAACCCTTTCCCACACTAATTGCAGTGCCTCTGATTTGATTTAAGAATGTTGCAAACAAAATGTTACCAAAGGACTGGCTTACAGGCTACTTGCAAGTAAATCCAGGTTGTCAGTGAAAAACTGGTGCTAAATGACAGGACAGCCATACAAACCCATTAAAAGGTTAAGGCTAGAATGTGAACTATGTCCAAAATGTTTCCATCATGCGCATCTTGACTTCTCCAGCTCTTTCAAACACTGCTTAGCGTAAACAAATGTATATATAGAAGATAGACTTTGTATAAGAAATAAGAATTTATTAAAATGATCAAGCATATTGTCTTATTTGTTATGCATAACAGCTAAAGTTTGTATGCTTGTATGTGCAGTAGAAAGGATCCTTTCTACTGGGCTTTATCCCTTAATTAAAGGACTCTACCATACAATATTACTATGGTACTGTGTGTATTTGTGTAATCTCATTTTATGGGGCAATATGTTCAAATGGCAGAAGTCCCTAAAAATATTGCCATAAACAGTGCAAGTTCAGCTTTCGGCTGACTTTGAGTGAGGGAAGAGGCATGTGGAATCCAAACCAAATGTAAGTTTAAGCGTTTCCTACCCAACTTTTAAAAAGTTCAAACAACTGGGTCCTAACTGGGGCACATTAAATGTAAATTAAAAAACAGTCACTGGCTCATGCAGCTCTTTGCTTTTGCCCAAAAGTGGAACTTCCTCTTTAACGGAGGCCAAACCCCCTGACATGCCACGTTTTGGCATGTCATCTTTTGGGGGGGGGGGGGGGTAGGTACCTAGTTTTGACAGGTACCCATCTCCCACTTCTGCCTGCTGCCACCTAGGCAAGTCCTCCTCTCCCCCTCCCCCTGCAATCTTCTGGGACAAGTTACAGGTCCCAGAAGATTCCTCGGCCATTCAGGACAGAGCAGTGCGACTTACTCATGCGCAGTGCGCACCCGGCTGTGAAGCCAAAAGCTGTCACAGCCGGATGCCTACACTTGCAATATTGGCGCCATGGAGAGAAGAGGGAGAAAAACAAGGCTTCAGGTGGCTGCATCGCTGGACCATGGGACAGGTGAGTGTGTGTTTATTAAAGGTCAGCAGCTACACTTTTTGTAGCTGCTGACTTTTAATAAGCTGAAAAATGAGTGGAAATCTGATTTAACCGCTTCCCGACGTCGGTAGAATGATATACGTCGGTAGAATGGCACGGACAGGCATAAGGGAGTACAGGTACGTCCCTTTGAATATGCCGCCGTGCCATCATGTGCGCGTGCCGCTGGCGGCGCATGTGCGTCTGTCGGGACCCCCGTGAGTGTGGTCGCGTGTCCCGCGGACTTGATCGCCGGGACACGCAAAATTTGGGATTTTCTCTTACTTTCACTTTCAATGATAATGGTAAGCAGGACCAATAGAGAAGGTGAATCGCCCTAATGGGGACACAGACAGCAGTAAAAACTGTTCTAATCCCTCTCCACTTTATTCAAAACTATAAAAAAAAAGAAGTTTTGCCTTTAGTTATACTTAAAAAAACATCAGATTCTGAGTAGCACATATACTATATGTATAATCCAATGCTCCCACTGCTGTGGCTGTTTTCAATAGTATTAATTAGAGATTCTTCTAAATCTTACTGTACCATTTTCATTTTTATAATTCGTTATTTGAAAATTTAAAAATTTGTCATGAAATCTTTTGCTTTAGGAAACATAGTTACGTTGTAAACAGGCAATTAAGGCACATTGTAAACAGGCAATTGTTCCCATCAGTCAGAGTGTTACCATACAAGTCAAATGGAAATACAAAATCAGCTTGATGCAGCTTAGAAGTTGGTCAGAAGCAGGTCAGAAGAAACTCAGGGGGATCTCAGAAGCTTCTCAAACTGAAATTCAGTACAAGTTGAATAAATCTGGAAGCATGCTGTATATGCCCATCTACACAAGCCCATCCAGACATGTCAATTTTACCTAATGTAGTACTGTTCAAATGTCTGCAGAACATTGACACATTTCCTTTTTTAACCTGCGTGTCAGAAGATCATGACACTAATTTTACAGAGCACTCTATCAACCCACATCCAAATTTAAGTGACAACATTTTCGATGTATAGCTTCTTAAAAATTGTATTATGGTCAGGGCCAGGCTTATCCCTTCCTTCTCAGAGTTGGCCGCTCAGCTGTCGCCTAATTGCCAGTTCCCATCTCTCTCCACAGTTACTCAGCTGTTGATTATCTTGCTCATCAGTTCTGCCTACTTAGGCCCCTTTCACACGGGGCGGATCCGTATTGATCCACCCCGTGAAGATCCGCTGTGCAGGGACCGCCCTGTCAGTTGTCCGCTCTCCTCTATGGGGGATCAGATGAACACGGACCGTCTGTCCGTGTTCATCCGATCCGCTCTGCAGACGGATGGAAAAATAGGATTTTCCTCCGTCTGCAGAATCGGACAATTGCGGAGGCAGACGATAGCGGGTGTCAGCGGATGCTCATCCGCTGACACCCGCTATCCCATAGACATGCATGTATGTCAGTTTTTTATCCAAAAACGGATGGATGAAAAACGGACATACGGTCCGCATGTGTGAAAGGGGCCTTAAGCTGTCCAGTCCAGAGGAGCTCTGCCTTCACCTTGGACAATATCACACTGACGATTGCCTGCGGTCCTGTTTAAAGACTTGTTTTGCTGACATACCTCCTGGCTCCAGATCCTGCTTGCTGTTTCACTACGTTGATCCCTGGCTTCTGGCTTGGCTGACTATCCGTTCCGGTTACTGAACTTTGGCTATGTTTTGACTATGTTTGTTCTTTTTACTTTTATTATTAAACTGTACTTTTGTCTCGGTCTGATTTCATGGTTTCTGACAATTATATTGTTATTACTTGCACTGCAGAACTGTTTTCATGAATCTAGTACAGTAAGATATGAATCATATGTCTCATTATATTCTTCCATTGGCTAAGCCAAAGCTAGGCTTTCATTAAAAGGGTGTGGTCTTATATTTATTTTTATTAATGGTGTATGTGTACAGTGTCCTTTTCATTATTTTATTGTATCATTCTTACTAATATTTATTAGGCGTTCTTATATATTTATTGAATGTTCTTGTTTCAGCTCATAAGTAAGGCAGTTGTTACAACAGATATAGAAGATTTTCTTATTGCGCTTGCTTTTTTAAGTTTCTCACAGTTAATTTTTGGATCAGTGTATGGTGCAACCAAACAAATGATGTGGCAGATACTATAGCTAGGAAAATCTTCTGGCATTATAGTCTATTTTTACCATTGTTAAGAATTAAGGCTAGAAACAGCAATATCTTGAATGCGAGACATTGCTTGTGCCAGTACTTGGTGTAAATCAGCTTTCCGATAAAGACGGTATGTTCAGACAGTGCATATAAAGACATATATTCAGAGCACTGTAGTCTGATCCCAGTGATGTGGGGTGTTTAATGTCCTTCTCCATTCAGTCCAACCCTTTCATGATTTCCATGACAATTCAGACTTCTTTGATTAACTTTAATAGCCAATATGTTTGTGACCTGGCGGAGAGCTGTAGACACATATTTCCATTCAGTGGTTTTTGCAGCCCTAATCCTTTGCAAAGTGTGCTTGTGCCAAAGTAAACCTGACATTTTAAGTGAAACTGCTTTTGCATGCATTATGAGGAACCTGAGATTCAAAAGTAACCATGTGGTTTCCTTCTGAAATATAGCTACTGCTCATTGCTGACCTTGGACAGAATATCCCTCTATTCCAGTTTTAGCTACTTTTATAATGAGGCAAGGATGATAAATGGTAGCATTGTGCTATTACCAACCCTTAGAGCAACATACACTTCTGTGAAATGACAACACAAAGCTCACTAGTGCTTTATTTAATTACATAGCATAAAAAGCAATGAAGAGTAACCACTCAGAATAACCAACCAAATATCATCTTTAAAGTACCAGTAAACCCAATGGGAGACCTCGTTAATGTGAAATAATTACAAAAAATGATTTAAATGAACCTGTACTAGCATTGAAAAGGCGTTAAATTATATCATTTAAAATATTTATATAATTTAACTGTACACCCTTTTGTACTATAGATGCCCATTTACAAAGTTTTTTTCAATTTACTTTTCTATGGTATTATTGGAAACAAAGTAATCTGTATTTTGTGTTTAATCTGTTTTATTGGGGTTTCAAAGAATACAGCACAAAAGCAGAGCTCATGTACAAAATCTCCTTACATACAGCTCAAACATAAAGGTTCAGGAGTACAGTAGTAGAGCGCATATTTACTGCAGGATATCACATTGAAACTACAAACTGAAAGAGCATATATGGGGTACCAATAAGAGAAGCATAAAACATCAGTTTTCACCCCCCCCCCCCCTCCCTTTAGATTGTAAGCTCCATGAGCAGGACCCTCATATTCCTTCTGTATTGAACTGTATTGTAATTGTACTGCCCCCTTTATATTGTAAAGCACTGCGTAAACTGTTGGCACTATATAAATCCTGTATAATAATGTAGCGCACCCCCTAAGGAGCCGCAGTTTAAACTGGGATCCCCCACCCTGCACAGCCAGGCACTCTGGAGACAGAGAACAGTCCGTGACATTGTTTTTGTTATCTATTGAGGATAACCTGGATAGGGATGGGAGGTCATGAGATGCCCACTTAACTTTAGCAGAACTTCAAGGACACTTTTCCTACATACAGTCTCTACATACAGCTCCACGTCTTCGTCTAGCACTCGCTTGCAGAACACAGCTGGATCACTGTGTAAAGATCTGACAATCACTCAGTCAGATTAAAGGCATTGGCCTATTACAGGTAGGAACCCGAGGCCCTTTGGTTGTGTAGCAAAATTACAGCATCCAGCTTGTACTCTTCCTCCTGTGGCTACTGATCACAGCACCACCTCTTCAGACACTGTCAACCCACCTGACACTCTTCAGACACTGCCAACAGCACGCTCTGTGATCAGCGAGTCCATAAGAATCGGCTGATCACAGATCGGAGTAAGGGAGCGATCCCTGCCCTTACCACGTAATCAGCTGTCAGCCAATGACAGCTGATCATGTGATGTGCACAGAAGGTAGTAATCTGCTTTTTTTTCCTCACACTGACAGCGTGAGGAGACAAAAAAGCCGATTACCGACTTGTGTAAACAGGACATCGGTCCTGCACACTCCACAGCCACTGCTGCTAAGCAGTGCCCATCAGTACCACCTGCCAGTGCCCATCAGTTTCACCTACCAGTGCACATCAGTGCCACCTATCAATGCACACCAGTGCCACCTATCAGTGCCCATCAGTGCTGTCAATCAGTGCCCATCATTGCCTCCTCATCAGTGCCACCTATCAGTGCTGCCTATCAGTGTCACCTACCAGTGCCTATTAGTGCCCATCAGTGCCACTTATCAATGGCCATCAGTGCTGCCTATATGAGTGCCCATCTGTGACACCTATGAGTGCCCATTAGTGCCACCTATCAGTGCAACCTCATCAGTGCCTCCTGATCAGTGCCCACCCGTGCCACCTCATCAGTGCCCATCAGTGCCACCTATCAGTACCCCACAGTACCAGGGCTGGACTGGCCTACCTGGATATTTCCCGGTAGGCTGCCTGCCCTGGGGCCGTTTTGCGGCTGCAGTGCTCCCCTGATTCCCCTCTCTCCTGCTCCTGTGATCACGGAGCTGGCCGGGTCTGTGTTCTGCGGCCGCGCACCGCGATGTAACACGGTCCCGCCCCCCTAGACCGGCTCGTGTGATAGTAGATAGGACCAGTGTTCCACCTATTACACAAGCCGGTCTAGGGGGGCGGGACCGTGTTACAGCGCGGTGCGCGGCCGCAGAACACAGACCCGGCCAGCTCCGTGATCACAGGAGGAGGAGAGATGCCTGTGAGTACTCCGTACAGCCCTAAATGTGTGCCTGGATAGGGGGATCAGCGGGGGGCGGCATATAGAGGAGATTAGCTTTCTATATTCCTCCATGCAGCCGCTGAATGCTTGGAGGAGGGAGAGGAGGAGGGAGAGGAGATCTCTCCTCCCCCACCAGACTCTCCAGCCCCCCTCCAGTTCTCCTTGTGCTCCCCCCAGTGCTCTCCTCCCCCACCACACTCTCCAGCCCCCCCAGTTCTCTCAACCCATGTTCTTTCTGCCCCCCCTGCTCTCCAGCTCTCCCCATCCTTCTCTAGCCCCCACCCCAGTGCTCTCAGCCCCCCCCCCCATGCTCCTCACCCCCACAGTGCTGTCCAGCCCCCCCCCCATGCTCCCCACCCCCATAGTGCTGTCCAGCCCCCCGTGCTCCCCACCCCTGTTCTTTCTGCCCCCAGTGCTCTCCAGCTCGTCCCCCCCACAGTGCTCTCCAGCCCCCCATGCTCCCCACCCCACAGTGCTCTCCAGCCCCCCCATGCTCCCCACCCCCACAGTGCTGTCCACCCCCCCGTGCTCCCCACCCCTGTTCTTTCTGCCCCCGGTGCTCCCCACCCCCCACAGTGCTCTCCAGCCCCCCATGCTCCCCACAGTGCTGTCCAGCCCCCCGTGCCCCCCACCCCGTTCTTTCTGCCCCCGGTGCTCTCCAGCTCCCCAGCCCCCCCCATGCTCCCCACCCCTGTTCTTTCTGCCCCGGTGCTCTCCAGCCCGCCCCCCCACAGTGCTGTTCAGCCCCCCCATGCCCCCCACCCGTTCTTTCTGCCCCCTGCTCTCCAGCTCTCCCCATCAGTATTCAGCCCCCACCCCAGTGCTCTCCACCCCCCACCGTGTGTATATATATATATATAATATAATACACTCAAATGTGCTTTAAAATGTATGGTTTTCCCTTTCATGAACCAGAAAATAATGACGTTATGCTGTTGCGCTGGTATAATAACGCTGTGGGGCTGGTATGAAACCTTTTCCAGGGCTGAATTTTATTCCCAGTCCGGCCCTGCACAGTACCACCTATCAGTGCTGCCTCATCAGTGCCTATCAGCATCAGTGCAGCCTCATCAGCGCACATCAATGAAGGAGAAAAATTATCTTTCTTTTTTTGTCTGTTTAGCAAAAAATAAAAAACCCAGTGGTGATTAAATACCACCAAAAGAAAGCTCTATTTGTGGTGAAAGTGATAAAAATGTATTTGGGTACATTGTAGCATGACCGCGCAATTGTCATTCAGAGAGTGACAGCGCTGAATGCTGAAAATTTGGCCTGGGCAGGATGGAGGTTTAAGTGCCCAGTAAGCAAGTGGTTAATGCATACACATTCTGGTCCCAGTTTTCTGAATGTAGCCATGCATATTTAGCCATCCCTGCTGCTGATTCCTGACAGTGGCATAAGTAGTTTTAAATTGGCTGTAGGAAGCACAGATGTGGAATCATTTGTTTGTGAAAGGGCTGTAATACCAGTAATTTCTAGAAGTTCCATGTATTGTGTCCCCAGTCTATGGCTGTCCTCAGTCACCAACAACTCCTGTAGCACGTCTTCAGTCTCTGACCATCTATTGTAGCATGCACATCGTTTTGTACCATTTTCTGATGCATACATGCAGTTCCTGACAGCTTTCTGTAGCATTATACTCACTGAATATTGTGTGATGACCTTTGATGATTTCAGGGACTACACTTAGGAGCCCTTATATTATGTAAGTTGAGCATCACTGATCTAGAATATTAATGCAAACATGTAGAATAACAGATACATGATCGAATAATATTATACGCACATATTTCTCTTCATTTACAGTGGGAGTGTTTCCAAGGTGAGCAGGCTAAAACGACATATTGCTATATACTTTCCCTGTCTTATGGCTAATCTATGATAACGGTAAAATAATTTTTATGCAAAACTCTCCCTAAGTACAAGCCCTAAATAAAAGTACACCGTGTGATGCCCTTCATAAAAAAATCAACTGTAAACAGTGTCCCCTGATGTAAATCTATCATCAATCATGCGGCCCACCGCACCCGAAAAAGAAAACAAAAAAAAGCTCTGCACTCATTGACCGCAGAATTCCTCCTCCGCCATTTGACAGTTCATATATAGGTAAGGGCGGGGCCATCTGGCAACCTCACCTGGTGGCCCCGCCCTGCCTTGTGATGTCACAGACTGGGGCATGCTGGGTTGGTGATGTCACAAGCGGGCAGTGCCACCAGGTGATGTCACCAGGTCAGAGGAGGGGTGGGATCTGGTGCCTCCTTTTTAAAGGGGGCCTCCAGATTTTCCGATAAGCCCCCTGCCCGCAGACCCCCACAACCAAAGCTTTGCCCAATCAGGGCACAAAATGCACTGTGCAGCAGGCAGTGCATCGCAGGACGTTTGGCAGGGCAAACACCCACCGAACACCCTGCAAATTCGGGGGTTACCTGAATGGGGCAAACAGCCAATGTTCAATGAACTCATGCTCGGACCGAACTGTTCCCCCAACTCTAAAAACAGGTCTGAGTAAGAATAAGCAGCCTATAACAGCTCCAGAAATATTATCAAGAGAAGGTAGAAAAGGAAGCGCCAAATACAGTAAGTGTAGAATTAGAGGATGCTTTAATGACACAATATAAGGTCAAACTTACAGGAAGAGAAGGTTAAAAAGGCTCATCTGTGTTTGAGATGGTCCATAGTGTGGTCCTCACATCAGGATCCTTTGGTACTTTGTCCAGTGGTGCTGCAGAGAAGGAGGGCTGTGGATCGATGTTTCTCGGCCTTGGGAATGTACTGTGGCCATCAGGAAGAAGCTGGGGCCGGCGTGGAACGCACATGGAGCACAAGTCATATGATGACTTCCGGGAGCCCTTTCGGGGGAGGGTATCAACCAAGGAGAGAGATTCTGGATGGATAAAGTATCCTCTAATACTACACTTAGGTGGCACTTCCTTTTCTACCTTCTCTTGCCTATTACAGAGCCAGCTCTCTGAGGACAGCAGCCACCTTTCGGACCAGCTACGATATTTACCTGTTTAACCCTTGAACTGCCAGATACCTGCTTAACCCTTGAACTGCCATATTTAATGCTATGGACTAATTGCCTAGCTATTTAATACACCAAGTATTGCACTTGCGTATTTGCGCTTACAGTTACCATTACCCTTTTCCAGAAATATTAGCATACACAACAACAACACTTTACATTGTCTTCACAAATTGAGACTACCCCATCCCAGATATAATATTGTAACTACAAGTGAACCACCTCCAACCATCTGTGAAGGTTTTTTTGTTTGTTTGTTTTTTTTTTTATGTTTTAAAGCTTTTATTGATTTTCAATAAAGAAACAGAACAGAGAAAATAAATTCAGTACAAAACATTGATCACATTGTTAACAAAGGTTGGGGTTATCCAGGTTTGTGTGGCAGAGATTGATGCCGTCATGCTGTTCTATTTACATCTATATAAAGTCATGTAAACATATTAGGTGGATGGAGTCCCCTTCTCCCCAGACACCCCCTATGGGAGCAAGCTGTGTCTGGGGTAAGCTGGAGGTACCACCGACCCATACCATTCTTTAACTTGTGGCAACAACCGGGGCACAGATGTAAAGTTCTATGGGTCCTCTGAGGGACTAGTCTAGATAGAATAATCGGCATTAGGAAAGATTCTGAGCCTGGTTATTCAGGAAAGACCTTAAATCATATTAACCCTGTCGTGTGATCTGTTAACAGGTAGTGTGGAGTGAAGCGAAGACTAGAAGAAAATGGAAAAGAGAGGGTAGGATATAGAGGAGAGAGGAAAGGATTGCCAGCCTCTAAGATGCTTTCCCTGATATTCAGGATCCGTTGTTTCCAGGTAGCAGAGAGATGCCTATAAATGGGACCCAGGGTTCCCAAATCGCTTCAAACTTTTTGGGCCATTATGCAAGGGATTTTACTTTTAGTGGTTATTATTGAAACCTTGGGTTGCTTCCAGGCCTTGGCAATAGAGAATTTAGCCCGTTAGGATGAAAAGAATATTTTTGGGTGAGTTTGGGAATACTCGGGATGGAACCATTAAGCAGAGCTATGGACAGGGCCTGTGGGATCGAGCAACCCGTGACTTTGCGGATGAGGTGAAATATTTTATTCTTGAACCCTCTGATTTTTGGGCACTCCCACCAAACATGTAGCATTGTGCCTAGGCTCTGACAGCCCCTGAAACATGATGAGGAGAAAAATATTGAAGCTAATCTAGTGGGGACCAGGTACCATCTCATGAAGATTTTAATGTTGGCTTCTATGATCACCTTTAAGTGATCTGGAAAATGACTTATGCCAATCCTCCAAATCCCATGTTTCCTGTAGATCTTCTTCCCATGCCAACATATATGATAGTTTGGTAGTGTTCATTGCAAGTGACGCATAGATTATAGATATACCTCCCCTCTGCTCCATGGTCTGGCTGTACCAATTCTCGTATTTCGGTTGTTTTTTTTCTCCAAAGGGAGTGAAGGTAATGTGAAATTTGGTGGAACCTAAATCTTTCCGAGGTTGGGAGCTCTAGTTTGTTTTCGTAATGAATAAGAGGTAGTGGCCCTGTGCAGGAGAAAAAATGTAGGGAAACATTTAATGCTTGAGATTTAGCAATATTTACCTGAAGGCCTGATATTTTGGTGAATTTGTTCAGTAGTTGACATATGTTGGGGGGAGAGGTAAGCGGGGAAATTAAAAAAAGAAGTAGATCGTCAGCGAAGAGAGCGCACTTATGGGATGTCTGGCCACATTGAACACACCTAATATCTGGGTGGTCTCGAATAGCTATCGCTAATGATTCAATTGCCATGGCAAATATCAAGGGTGAAAGTGGACAACCCTGACGTGTGCCTCTAGCAATCCTAATTGGGTCAGAGTGATAGTCTTGTAACTGGACTTTAGCTTCTGGTGTGGAATACATGGCCTCTAAAATCCCAATAAAGTTCGGGCTGAATCCCCAACGTCAGACCACCGCAAAGAGATATGGCCAGGAGACCGAATCGAAGGCCTTCAGAAGCGATAGGAGCATACTCTCTTGTCAGGGACCTCCCTCCCATCCGGATTGTAGTATTGAGACAATATCTAAGGCAGGGATCTCAAACTGGCGGCCCTCCAGCTGTTGCGAAACTACTAGTCCCATGAGGCATTGCAAGGCTGACAGTTACAAGCATGACTCCCACAGGCAGAGGCATGATGGAACTTGTAGTTTTGCAACAGCTGGAGGGCCGCTAGTTTGAGACCCCTGATCTAAGGCTATTCTCACCTGGTCAGGGCCCTGTCTTCCCAGTATAAATCCTACCTGATCCTTGTGCATGTACTGACTGATAAAAGAAGCCAGACGGTTTGCAAGAATTTTGGTTAAGATCATCAAGTCATTGTTAATTAGCGAAATGGGTCTGTAGTTCCCTACGATCCCCGCGCCTTTATCAGGTTTGGGTATGACAGACATGAATGGAGAATTTAGCTGGTTATTAAATGTGGTGCCATTCTTTTTAGAGTTAAATAATCTGGTTAGGTATGGGGCTAGAATGTCTACAAATGTTTTATAATAAGAGACAGGGAATCTGTCTGGCCCTGGTGCTGTGCCCCCTTTTAGGTTTTTGATCAACTCCGAAACTTCCTCAGTAGAGATGCGTGCCTCTAGTTCTGTCCTGTGGTCTTCCCCTAGGAATGGGAGTATGAGACCCTCCAAAAATGTATCTATGTGTGTCAGGTTAGTATTCGAGTCTGCCCTGTATAGATCAGAGTTATATGCCTGGAAAGATTGCATTATACGCTGTGGGTTTTGTATTTAGGTGCCATCATTCATCTTGATTTTCGGGAGTGTGTATGATTTCGTTTTCGGGGAGAGTTTTAAAGCTAGCATGGGTTCTATTTTGTCCCGTTGTTGATATCTGTGAAGATTTATATCCATACAGTGAGCCAAACAGTTACTCACCAAGCATTGGTTTCAGGGTGCCTGCACTCTAAAAAGTCAGTTCATCAAGTTGTTTCCCCACACAGAGGGTATAACCATCAGAACTTCACAAGGATAATAAAAGTGTCCCACCAGCTCTGGGCTCTGTTTGGTAATGTCATAGACAGGCCTCACACAATGCTCTTTACAATCTGTTATCATTTACCAGCAAGCGTTTACATTCCCAGCACTCTCCTCTAGACCAAACCCCTCCTTCAGTAAAACCTAGGGAGACCCAATGCAATGTGGTGGAATGACTACCCACCCACTCACTATCCAAACTCCTGCCAAAAGCTAGATTTCTGTGGAGCAACTTACCATATATACTGCCCCAGCCTAAACAGTAAGTGCATGCCATCCTAGACCATAACACAACTAATTTAACCCATATCCATGGGAAAAATTTAAGAGATTATATAAATTCAGAAAATGTATTATTTTCGTTGGTTGCAAAGTTTCCCAAAGATGTCAATGACAGCAGTATGGCCAAAGGATACTAAAACATGATTGTAATAAACATTAAATCAGGAAAAAAAAATAAGTCAAACAAAGCTAAAAAGAATCATATAAACATCCATTATAAAACCACACTATAGAAGTTTTAAATCATTTCTGAGATGTGCAAAGTAGTAATCAGAAGCCTTCCAAGACCATAATGAAAAAAACACATTTACTTATAATGACTAATGCAAATGGTTAGGATGAAGCTCTAACCAAAACCTGAATAATTTCTCTATTCTGCACATCATTTAAGGTGCCCGTAGACATTGGATGACAGTCTTTTGATCCATCTGTATTTGGCTGTATGGAGCAATGATGTAATGTCTGTGAGCTACCTGCAGACACCACCAGCCACGTCTCATCTTGGGGAATAGTAACTGGACAGATGAAAAAACTTGTCTAATTTCTATTAGAAATGGGCGAATCTGCCCAAGTTTGATTCCATAGAAGTTTGTCGAAACCGGTCTGAAATTTGCAAACCCAAACTTATCAGTCTGTGGGAGTGAATTGTGATACTAAATCCTGGCCAGTTTCAAGGCTAATAGGCGAGAGGAACAATTAACAAAAGTAAAAAAATTAACAAAAGAAAAAAAAAAACATACAGTAAGGTCCTTTTAATGCAACTTTGAATGCAATATAGAAAAAACACTAATCCTTTAAGCGGTGTTCCACCTGGGGAAAATAAAATTAAAAGTCAGCAGCTACAAATACTGCAGCTGTTGACTTTTAATATACTGTATGGGCACTTACCTGTCCAGGGAGCCCGTGATGTTGGCACCGCAGACGATTTTCAGATCGGGTGTCGCCAATCGTCGTAACTACAACTGGCAGTGAAGCCTTTCGGCTTCACAGCCGGTTCCCTACTGTGCATGCGTGAAGCATTCTGCGCTTTCTTACTGGCGGCGGTGGAACTTCCAAGGGGCGGCGCCATCTCCCAGAAGTGGGGAAGGGTACCTGTCAAAAACACATCCCTGTTCCCCCCTCCCCCCTGAAAGGTGCCAAATGGCACCAGAGGAGGGGGGAGGAAGCAGATAACCGGAGGTTCCACTTTTGGGTGGAACTCTACTTTAAATTACATGGTTGGTGTATGTTTTTAAGCTATATGTGGTGTTATGGAATATTAACATTTTCAACTACAGCTTCAACATATGCTGGCATCACATAATTTGGATGTAATCGATTTTGAAATTTTGAAATTTAGCTTGGAGAAATACAGCAGCTGCAACCCATTCTTATTTTTTCAACTTTAAAAAATAATTTTTATGGTAGTTTTGGCTGCAACAGATATAAAAGCTATAGGAAAGTTTACTATGAATATAATGCTATTGCCCTCAACTATCCCTCAGGTTAAAGTGAGAGGCAAACATTCTGCAGGGAAAGAAGTCTTACCAGGGGTTTCAGAGACTTAGAGCATTCCAATTTAAGCAGGGAATGGGGCCATGGGCCTGCACTTACAGTCAAATTACAGCATGAACCTCTGAAGAATTCTTCTACACCCACCTATCATTTCCAGCAGCATCCTTTTCAAGGCAAGTGTGTCTTCTACAGCTACAACCACTCTCATGCGCAGTATCTTAATGCTACCTTGGATTTTGTAGCTTCTCCAATTTCAGCTTGTAGAATCAGCCCCCCTAAGGCCTGTGCTACACCACAGTGGAAAATACCCAGCCACCATTATCTTTCCCAAAGGGCAATCTCGGCCTTCCATCAACATGTGTAATGTAATGTGTCTGTGTTACTGGACCATGCTGTCAGCGACAGGGTACACATGACTATGGACACATGGTCTAGTAATCATGGGCAAACACTATACATAACCTTCAGGGCAACGCGGGTGCCAATCTTGCTGTGGCTGGGAAGGATGGAGGATGGACCACACTGCTGGAGCTGTTGGTACCATCATGGGCCTTGTGCAATGGTGACAGTACAGTCATCTTTACCACTTCGTTTTTGTTGACTTCTTCCTCCTCCTCCCCTTACTCTTCCTCTTCTTCATCCCTTACCTCTTCCTCCTTCCCCTTTTCTACCTCTTCACCTTCTTACTTAACATCTTCCTACTCCACCTCTTATGATGATGCAAATTAAGGACTCTAGACCGCCGCACTTTATTGGTAAAATGTTGAATCACACAAAAATTGGTCACAGCAAAGCAGGAAAATAGTTAATAGCTACTCCACCTCTTATGCCTCCTTATTTTTTATGGCAAGTGGGGAGGCTCTGGGGAGCTGGGTTTTTTCACCCCGCTTATTATGTGCACTATTTTACCTCTCTTGAAAAGGTGACTAAAATGATGAGCTGCAATGAGGTAGGGTATAGTGACACAATCATTTCTGTTTTCTTCCTACTGCACACACTAGCCTAATAGATGGAACCACAAAAAAAAACATTGCAACTTCTCCCATTAATTAATAGGTTAATTAATTGTATATTCTGAACTGTATAGTAGAGACTAAGAGCTTATTGAAAAAAGGTGTGCAGACACAATATAGATCTACCATGAACTAAGCTAATTAATAACTATTTAAAGTGATAATAGTGAACCACATTTGGTTACTCATACATTACAACCATTATAATGTGAATAATAAAAATTGGTTAGAGTGTGTTTATACAAACAATAATAACACCAGACACCTAGCGTGACCCAGTGAGGTATAAATTAATTATTACCCCAAAGATAATTAACACACAAAATAGAGCTGACCGAGCTCTATTTAAATTAAATAATATAAATATAACAGACCCTGTACCTTGTATCACAATGTGTACAACGAAAGTTAATGATCAAGCACTTATGCCCAATCTAATATATAAAAAGTGCAAACCAACAAATTTGGCAAATATCCCAATATCTTGGGTACATCCAAAAAACGTGAAAAATATTATTAATATAAATTAGACAGTGTTAATTGATATAACGCAAAGTTCATGTAGTATATAAAAAGTGCAAGCCAACAAAATTGGCAAATAATCCCAATATCTTGGGTGCATCCAAAAAACGTGAAAAATATTAATATAAATTAGACAGTGTTAATTGATATAACGCAAAGTTCATATAGTAGTCCTTGCTGCAAAACGCCACAATCACTCCTGTAGCGCCCCTCATTTAATTAAACTACCAATTAAATCATCTAGATTTCATAGGGAGCAGCTGTACTGGGTTTACAGTATTAATATTAGTATAGACCCTTTTGAATTATCCTAAGCGCGGAGCTAGACAAGCCAATGTGAGTGGCCGTCTACAATTCTTCAACTTCTCCCATTATTAGCGCAAAGATTTGGACCTATTCAGTGCAAAATTTACAAATCCCCCACCATCACTTTTGGGTCATGGATGGCAATTTAAATACATTAACATTGAATAACTGAAAGTTGTGTTTCCAGGAGGTTGCAAAGGAATGTGACCACTTTAGTCTGTTCAATGTGATCAGTTGTTGAGCATAACTGCCATGGCACAACACTCTAGGATAAGCAAAAAGAAAAACACGTACCTAAGGCTTAACCACTTCAGCCCCGGACCAATTGTCAGCCAAAGGACCAGGCCCCTTTTTGCGATTCGGCACTGCGTCGCTTTAACTGACTATTGCGCGGTCGTGCGACGTGGCTCCCAAACAAAATTGGCGTCCTTTTTTTCCCACAAATAGAGCTTTCTTTTGGTGGTATTTGATCGCCCCTGCGGTTTTAATTTTTTGCGCTATAAACAAAAATAGAGCGACAATTTAAAAAAAAATTGCAATATTTTTTGCTTTTTGCTATAATAAATATCCCGATACGTATATTAGGCCGATACGTATTCTTCTACATATTTTTGGTTAAAAAAAACGCAATTATCGATTATTGATTGGTTTGCGCAAAAGTTATAGCGTTTACAAAATAGGGGATAGTTTTATAGCATTTTTATTAATATTTTTTTTTTTTACTAGTAATGGCGGCGATCTGCGATTTTTATTGTGACTTCAACATTATGGCGGACACATCGGACATTTTTGACACATTTTTGGGACCATTGTCATTTATACAGCAATCAATGCTATTTAAATGCATTGATTCCTGTATAAATGACAGTGGTAGTGAAAGAGTTAACCACTAGGGGGAGGGGAGGGGTTATGGGCTGTGACGTGTTGTGTTTTTTTACATTAGGGGGCGGGGCTGACGTCTGACATCATTGATCGGCTTTCCCGATGACCGGGAACAGCCGATCAGTGACAGGCAGAGTAGGAAGCGTGGGGAGAGGTTTGTTTACACAAACCTCTCCCCGTTCTTCAGCTCTGTGACCCGATCGCGGGACACCAGCGGCGATCGGGTCCGCTGGTCCCGCGGCCGGGGTCACGGAGCTCCCGACCGGGTTGCGAGCGTGCCGCTGGCGGCGCGCGCGCGACCCACGGGCAGGCAATTAAAGGGCCATGTACAAGTACGTGATTTTGCCTGCCCGTGCCATTCTGCCGCAGTATATCTGCGTGAAGCGGTTAATGTACATGGGACGTTTCACAACCTCTCCTGAACGATTTACCTTGACAGATAGTAACCAACGTTTAAAAACCTACGTTTTGCCGCGTTTACATCCCGCGCTTAGCCACGTTTAGCCGTGTTTGCGTTTAGATTCGTTTTTTTTTTTTTGCAAATAGTCAAAAATTTAAAACGCCTGTAAACGTTTTGCGACTAAATGCAAGTTACCGCATTTACACATGTTTACTAGCTGTTACAGGCGTTTACCGTTTTGAATGCCTCTGAACATCTGTCCTGAATGCATTTTTTTGCTTTCCAAAAAATACTTCTAAACTCAACTGCCTAGAAACTACTATAAACGACCCTGTGTACATGTACTGATAAGATAACAGAGGAGAGTTAAGGGGCAGCTGAAAAAAATGTCCAACTGCTCCTAAACGTCCGTTTACCAGCAGCAGTGTACACAAAGCCTGAGTCATACTTGGAGAATACATGTTGCAGAAATATTTTGATTACTCAAGAAAGCATTCACTCTAACTTATTTAATGAAAAGTTCAAGTCAAGCAAACAAGGGCAGGGACAGTGATGCAAAATGGGTACAAATATTGGCAGCTAGATAAGGGGACCCAATTGGATTTTGTAGGGCCCTCATATTTGGTTGGAGACTAATTTCACCCCCCCCCCCCCCCCTTTGGACCGTATTGGCCTTTTCCTGTAAGTTCTTTTCCTGGCCCAAGGAGGGTTATGGCAGCCATTAGCAAAAATAATGAAATCCTATGGCCAATGCTTGCTTGCCATTCCGCAAAATAAAGCCTTAAAACCATCACTCATGTGTAGCCAACCTGCCATCTTCAGTAACAGCATTTCCATGTCCGATTTTTGCTGAACTCCCCAAACCTGCCTCATGTCCAACAAATGTATGCCAACTTGGCACTTCAACGTATTTCATACCGTCTGGTGAAAACAAACTTCTTTCAAGGGCAGTCTCACATTAACATTTTTTCCACCTTACATCTTTATTTTCATTATTTTTATGTATTTTTTTGTTATACATTTACAAATTACATTTCTTTACTTTTATTTTTTTAAATTTTTTTTTAACAATAACATTTTTATTGAGTATTACAAGAATAAACAATACAAAGAAGTGCAATTTTTAAATCTAGAATTTACATTTCATGAAATTAGAGTGTAAAGATAGGAATGGAGATGATCTTTTTAAGCTGAGACCCACAGCCATATAATTTAAAAAGCAACGCAATTTCAGGAACTTTAAAGTAGGATTGATGTCAGTAAGATAATGAAATGAAAAATAAATAAATGTACAAAAAATTAATGGAATCTCACTTCCATAGTATAGACATCTAAATCGCTTGTACAAAATGAAGTCTCAATAGGAAATGTTATCTATTATTAGAACATACAATGTAACACAATATGGGCATTCTTAGGTAGTTGTGTCTGAGATAGTGAAAGATAAAAAAGATCATATGGAAAATAAAAAAAATGAAAAAAGCAAAAAAAGGCATATATTAATAGGAGAGGTGTTACAATTCATTCCTAAGAAGTGGTTATAAACAGGGTCAGCCAATCTATTGACATTTAAATTCAATAAGACTACAAAAAGGAAAAATGTCAGGTTAAAAGATAAACTCTACAATCATATTAGAAAATACTGGTGTTGTGCCCATCAAAGCTTTATATGCATCAGACTATATGAAAATAAACCAGCCTGTCCAGATTTTATGATATTTGGTCAGTCTTTTATTTTTCATTTTTTTTTTAACCTTGTAAGGCTGTTCCTGCCCTGATCAAGCAAACACTGACAGGGACAGCAAGGCTGTAACTAAAACGAATTCAGTCTGGTGAACGCTGACATTAGTTTGCCTAAAGCCCATGGTGGAGGCAAACCCAAACCTTATCCCACTTTTTTCCCACTGATGCACTGTGCTTTCCCCATTTCAATGCAAAGGCCTATAAAGAATGGGCACCTTATGCAGTAATTACTTTTGAGGGTAGCACTGGCCATCACAATATATTGATTTCAGTGTAGCGCTGTCTTATGATATGTGATCAAAAATGCTCAAAATATACCAACAACATCAAAATAACAAATGCCATCAATAAAATATTCACCTAAACAACATGCATAATGTGCTTCTTTATAAACAAATGTCATTAATCAATCAGTAAGTGCTATGCAGTCTGTTTAGCTCAAACAATTAGTGCTGATATATAAACGTGCCAATGATGTTAATCAGATCCTAATTAATTCATGCATATTGATCAATTAATTTGCAATCCTTATATTACACTTGTGATTGTTCCACCAACTGCAGTGCTCTTCTCTTCACCGACAAATATATACCCTCACCTCCAGTATTTGGCCCAAATGAATATTAGGTCAAATCACACTTATCCCTTTAAACCGGTTAGGTGTAAGTTCAGATGTTTCTGCAGATCCAATTCTCTCAGGAATTCAATTCATCTCCACCCTCCTTCATCATATCATATTTCTTCCACCAAAAATGTCTGTGAGCTTCTGGAGAGGATGAAGGACATCAGCTTACTGAATCGGATGCAGACCCCCAACTTGGAAGCTGTATGCTTACACCTTCTCTTCCTGCAGCAGCCACTCCTGACCATGGGGACATTTTTTTAGTCCATTATACTTAATTTCTTCTCTCGTTAACAATGGAAGTTTATCATCTGACAAATCCGGGCTCTGCCACAATCGTCTCCTTGCTCTCACTCTCAGAGGCTCCAGGGACTTTTGCCGATCTGCTTTGCATTGGTTACTGTTGTAGGTCTATTAGTTTTATCCCACAACTGTTACAGAAATGCCTTCTGGCCTATACCCTGCCTAAGGATGCAGATGCCTAAGGGAAGTGAAAACAGACCTGTGGTGTACCCAACCAGACCACCCAGTGTCTATTGGAAGCTTTACTTGTATTCAATACGTTATCATACATAACTTTACTATAAAATTATCTTGTATGAATGATGTTAGTTTACTAAAGCCCTCTGTATCATAAACAATTGCCATGTTCTTTATAAACTACGTACTTTTTTTAACCCTTTATTATCTTTTTGCACTTCAGCTCTGCTGATCTCCTGCAGCAGTGCCACCTGTAAACTTGGCATTTAATTTGTCGTGGCATGTGAATAGCCTCCTGCAGATGTGGTTTACACTTTAGATGAACACCTATCTGAAAGAGGCCTAACAAACTAATTATATATGATACATTTATACTTTGTATGCACAAAGATGTATATTAGAATTTTCTTCTCAGGGATAAATATTTCTTAATAGTGTTATTTTTACTTGTAGCTTGTATATTTAAACAGATATCTTATTGGATTGTTGGTTAATAAATGATCACATTTCATTGTAAGTAATCAATTCTGCCTAAGATGTGAGCATCTTAGCCACAATTTTCTGGTTACAATGCACTGATATTAATAACAATAATAAAATAACTTCCATTCATATGAAAAACATCAAGTGATAGAAATGCATATCAAGTTTAAATAAAAGTTTTGCGTTGCAAACTCAGGAGACTAAGGGCCCTCTTACACCTATCTCCTCTGCCACGTGTTGAAACGAGTTTTTCAATTTGAAATTGAATGGGATGCGAAAGCACCAGAATGGACCAAAACATTTCCTGTGATTTTATTCTGGTACAGCGCACCATAATGTACGGTGGTGGTACATCACTGTGCAACAATACAGGTGCATTGTGGAGGTGTGTTTAGGTTCCATTCAAAATAAATGGTACTACAGTAAATCAAGGTGTGATAGATGTTTTGCCAAACAGGTTATCACAGTGCAAAAGTGTAAAGCCAGCCTAAAGCCCCATACACACGCGCGGATTATCCGAGGACCAGGTCCGTCGGACCATGTCCGTCATACTTTGTCTGATGTTGGTTTTGCGTACACACGGTCAGACAAAGTTGTCGGAAAATCCGATCATTCTGAACGTGGTGACGTTTGTTGCCTACGACGGGACTACGTAGAGGCTAGTAGCCAATAGCTTTGGTCTTGTAATGTGATCTGAGCATGCGTAGCACTTTGTCCGGTCGGACAACCGTACACACGATCGGATTTGGTGTGATCGGACCGTGTTGTCGGCAAATCTTTCCAGCAGGAGATAAGACTTTGTCCGTCGGACAATCCGACGTACACTGTCCGATGGTGCATACACACGGTCTGATTTTTCAACAACATTGTCCGATCGGACAGAATCCATGAAAAAGTCCGACCGTGTGTATGGGGCTTAAGACTTGACATTCATCATGCTTGATTAGGACTAATCAAAATAATATTACCAGTCCTGGGCCTGACCTAAACTACTTATCTAAGCACTCTCTTTTTAAAAGTTGAATTCTATGAACATTTTTTGGATAGTATAGGTATGGGTAAGATCCTCTGGGTTTTTGTATTGTCTGCAACCCCATTAGGGAAATTTCACCTTGCTTCCTGTTCTGGTGACTGGTGCAGTAGTCAACAGTAAAAACACTTTTTTTTTAAAACACTTGTTTTGTTTTTTTGTTTTATCACTCTGGGCACTCTGGGTAGACTTCTAATTTGCAAAAATCAGGTTTCCTCTTCAATGCTGTCTGAAGCATAAGCTAAGCACTGTTGTTCTTCACAGTACTAATACTTTATCTGGTGTGTTCTTTGTGTAAATATATATACTGTATACACACACACAAATTTTAATGTATCCTTTTGTTGTATGTATTCCTAACGTACATGAAAGTTTGAAGTGAACACACATTCAAAATGGGGTGAATGTTTGCAAACTCTTATGTTTTTCTCATTTTAGGACAATGAATCAGTAAATCATCTCAAAGGTTGAACTTCAATTAACATACAAATAAACAAGGTCTAATAGGCAGTAATAATACAAGGAAATGTAAAAAAAATCAAACCGCTCACCTGATGACATACCTACCCTCACCCGTTTCATCATGGCAATGCCAATTTAAAAATAGTTTAACATTAGGATGAAAATATCAACTCCTATTAACTATACCAAACAGTGTTCTAATTACTGCAGATATAATAAAGTGTCAAAATTCCTTAAAAAAAGAACATTCACTTGAGAAACATATATTTCTACCTCAAAAATGTGAATTAAGTTTCAAAATAAAATTCTCCTACATCCAATATGGTTAGCTGAGGACAATGTATAGTACACACATACTTTACATATATATTATGTTTCTTAATTCATACAACAGAAATCAGACTAGAAATTACTATTGTCTCTTTAGCTTGTTATGTTTATATCTCCTAAAGTCTCATCAATGACAAGAAGCATGAATAGATCTGGAAATGTCTATGGTTTATATACTTGAAATAGTTACAGATTAGCAGTTATATTACTTATAATTGCCACAGCTGGTTCCTTTTAGCCTCCCAAATCAATGCTTAATATAAATACATTTCATAATGGATGCATAGTTTATCACCGGCATGGGGTCACTTGTATGATAATTGGTTTGCTTGGTGAAGTCCGATTATTTTTGTGCCTGGCAGACAAATACTAATCTTTCTGGCAAATGTCTTTAGTAAACAAGACTTATATGTTTAAATTATGTTTTATGACTGTGGGCTGCAAAATGATTTTACAAGTATCAACTAATGGACTTGTTTCATGAGTGGATATTGTATTTCCACAACTACATTTCGCTATTGCAAGCGAAAATCTATCTGCACTAGGCAAGGCTTTCTGAACTCTGGCAAACCTTTTAGTGAGGTCCTGGCCAGCAAAAACATTCTCTTGCACAGCTGTACAAGAAAAAGTGAGACAGGCATTATAAAGAAAGAATTAAGAGAATTGGTTGTCCTTTAATCAGCCAGCATCATTTAAAAAATTCCAGTGATGTTTTACAAATATTTGTTTGAAATATTATTACCATAGCAGTCATGTTATTGTACCTGGATTTAAATGGCTTTCTTGAAATGTCTTCTTTAAAAAAAATTCTTATGATTTTTTTTTTTAGGTGTGGTTGAGTACCAAGCACTGAACTGTGATGCTGTGATGCCACTTTTCCAAGAGTTACAAGGGGGACAGGTTCAATTGGTATTGGCAGCAGTAAGCTTTGCATAAAAAAAAAAAAAAAAACTCAAGAGGGTGCCTCGATCTAGGTGTTATTAAAAAAGCAAAAAAGACAAAAAAAATGCACTCACTAGATAAAAGTAGATTAAGGCTTGTCCTAGACCCATATAGACCTCCATAGGATCACTGTGAGGCTACAGAGCTCAGCAGGCATGTAGTTAGTTGAAGCAGAGTTCTTGAGAGAAGTGCAGCTGTCAGACTTCAGGCTAGAACATAAGCATCAGCAGCTTCCACAAGTGGCAAGATGGCTGCAGCTCCAAACAGCACCTCTCTCGGCTGACTGATGACAGGAAGTGAAGGGGATGTGGTTACATGTTTCAGGGCATTGGTTTGATAAAGGGACCTGCTCTTAAACATGCATCCATTCAACCTAAAACCAGTTGGTTGGCCTAATTGCTGTGCATTACTATAGAGTGGTAGCTTACTAATGCTTAATTGACACAGGTGTGAACAGCCTCTAACCTACAACCAGGTGTGTCAGAGGGGACTGAGCAGCTTTAAGAGTTGTGGCAGAACAGAGAACCCATCATCACCAGTGGCTCCTGAGGGGATAAGTACTACACTACAATTTGCCACCTGTCAAATTCCTAATTAATAGGCACACATCCTTGTAACGGGAGTCCCTTTAGGCGGGTGGGGGGCTGCCATTGTGGGTAAGGGAACCCGGCAGTGTAGCCTTTCAGCTTTGCCGCCGGGTGCCTACTGCACATGCGCGAAGCGAGCTGCGCTCTCTCACTGGCCCGGCAGAAGGGGAGGGTGGAGGAAGGATGGGGGTGTTGAGCTGCTGACGTAAGTCCCCTGGAAATGGGGACAGGTACTTGTAAAAAACAGGTAACCGCCCCCCCCCCCCCCGAAAAGGTGCCAAATGTGGCACCAGAGGGGGGGGGGAATCAGATAAGCGGAAGTTCCACTTTTGGGTGGAACTCCGCTTTAAGGGTTAATTAACCCACTGTCAGCTATTAGCTGCTAGAGGGGAGGGGGACCTTTCTCCTGCAGCCCTTCCTAAACTAAAGACTGTCTACTGTTGAAAAGGTTGAATGTACCTGTGTGTCTCTTGTTACTGAATGTATTTTTACCCCGCCCTGAGTCATTATGCAAACAAGGGGGGATTGTCCCCTGAGTGTATATCTCTTTGCGCCTTACCACCCTACACAGATGTCTCGACAAGTGACTTGGTGGGCTAAGAGATCTTGGATCATGCTGGTACCGGGCAAGGGAAGCTTATACGACAGACATACTCCTTTTGGGTACGGGGACCGTCACATTGGTGGCAATCAGTGGGATAGTGCTTCCTACCTGTGAACACGTCCAAACCACCACCTGGATCCAAGATCGGGATAGCAGACTTCTGTCGCCACGGCGGAGATATGGACCTGGCATCAGAGTTCCAGGGGCTTCTGCAGGTCACCCTTTCAGTAATCCCCAGGACTGTGTCTGCGGATCAATACCTGGAGATCAGGCAGCAGATATGAGTGCAGCTCTGGATTGTAGTCCTCCAGGTCACTGGTATACACCAGGGCAAGTGCTTTCCAACTCCAGGGCAACAGGCCAGGGACTAACGGGAGTTTTGGATGCCATTCCTGGGAGAGCTTAAACCTGACCTGGAATATTTGCTAAGGAAAGAACAGCATCTGGAATGGGCATACAGGGGACTGTTAGAATACATTCAGCAGCATGCCCCAGAATTAGCAGCGGAAACTCCAGCAATTGCCACCCCCAAAGCTGAAGTGCTGACAACTGGGCAGAGCTCTGCTAGCCGCTGCCCAGCACGATAACATCTTCTGGGTTCCACGGACATGAGATGGTGAACCTCTATCCCCAGACACCAGTTGCAGAGACTGGAGATTTCATAGGCTTTTCTGCTGAGCAAGAACTTCAGAGCATGGCACTGTTGACCTCTGCATACAACAATCGATGGCTCTGAAGGATTTGTGCAAGGCCACCAACTTTTAAGTTTACTTCCCAGTGGAACAGCTGGCAGCTGGGCAGAATGCTACTGGCCTCTGCCCACAACAATCAACTCTGCATGAGCTCCAGGGAGAAAATGCAATTGGCACCTCACAACTGCAGCCTGAGCTGATACCGGTGAATGAAAATTGCTGCAAATATGCCTATTACCAATCGAGTTTAGTGATGGGCAAATCATCTAGTGTCACAGTACTACTACAGTGAGCCCACAGGCGAGCAGGTGATACGGGATCCCCCAGGGTGTGGAGTCTAAGGGCCAGTCGGTATTCTGCCAGGGACCCCCTTACGAGGGTTTGGGCTTAGCTGCGTGCTGACCCCAGGTCACGACCCTCGGATTCACCCTGCTTGCTAGGGGAGTACCAGAAGACACTGTCAGACATGGATGGATGGATGAAGCAAAGGAAAGCCGGATAGTGAGCCAAGGTCAGGGCGGGCAGCAGACAACGTAATCAGGAGAACTAGCCGAGTCGGTACACAAGAGATCAGTTCATGAGAGGTCAGGTTAAAGCAGGTTACACAAAAGGAAGCTCAGAAACAAGTGTTGCTCAAGCAACCAGAAACTGGTCTGAGTGGAATTTAAATAGAGAAGCCCATGGGAGGCTGGACAGGAAGTAGCAGGAAGGAAGTATATAAAAGACAACAGGTGAAGCCGGCGACACCCATAACTGCTGAGTGCAGCAAGAGCTGAACACAAGCTGTGGAACAACAGGAACCAGCCGACTTACAGCAGTAAGACACAGATCAGCACCACAGCCGATCTGTGACAGTACCCCCCTCCCCGCTTACGAGGTCCCCCTACATGTCTAGGGGCTGGCTTAGAGGGAAATTTCGGATGGAATATGGTCACCAAGCGTGGGGCTGAGAAATTGGTGGCAGGAACCCAAAACCTCTCCTCCGGACAATAGCCCTTCCAATCAGAGTAGCTTCCCTCGGGAGTATTTGGAGTCCAATATTTCTTTAATCTCATACTGATCCGTGGTATCAGTCACAGGAGCGGGGTGAGAAGAAGGGCGAGAGAAGCGATTGAGGACCAGTGGCCTAAGCAGGGAGACATGGAAGGCGTTGGGGATCCTGAAATGAGAGGGCAGACAGAGCTTGAAAGCAACGGGATTGATCTGATGGAGAATGGGAAATGGACCAATGACACGAGGGGTAAATTTAATTGAGGGCACCCAGAGTTGGATGTGCTTGGTAGAGAGCCAAACTTTAGCGCCAGGCAGGAACTTAGGAGCCGGACAGCGATGACAATCTGCTGCCGTTTTATGCCTGGAAGCAGCTAGATGAAGATTCTCAGAGACTTCTTTCCAGATTGAGTTGAAGGACCTTTGGGTTTCAGCTGCTGCTGGTACAAGAGAAGAAATGGTAACAGGAAAGGGAACAGATGGATGCTGCCCGTAAACAGTGAAGAAGGGAGATTTTCCAGAACTGGCATTGGAGTGATGGTTTAAGGAAAACTCTGCCCAGGGCAAAAGGTCCACCCAATCATCTTGGTGGGCTGAGATGAAGGCACAGAGAAAACGTTCTACATTTTGATTGACATGTTCCGTTTGCCCATTGGACTGGGGATGAAAGGCAGATGAAAAATCCAATTTAATCCCAAAGAAGCTGGCCAAGGCTCTCCAAAACCGAGCAGTAAATTGAACTCCTCTGTCAGAGACGATATGTGAAGGCATCCCATGAAGACGAAAGATCTCCTTAATGAAAGTTGTGGCAAGACTGGGAGCAGAAGGTAGGCCTGGGAGAGAAATCAAGTGACACATTTTTGAGAACGATCCACCACTACCCAGATGACTGTAGAACCTGTTGAGGGGGCAGATCCGAGATAAAAGCAGACGTGGAAGATTTGGATAGTACACAAACCGTACAAGCTTGAATGTACTCCTTGACATCCTTACGAATAGAAGGCCACCAGTAATGACACTGAAGAAGGTCACAAGTACGAGGTATGCCAGGATGTCCAGAGAACCTGGATTCATGTGCCCAAGCAAGGAGTTTGGGACGAAGTGGGGGAACTACAAAAGTTTTACCTGGAGGAGGGTGTATAGACCGGAGCTGAGTAGTGGCTAGAATATAATGCGGAGGGATGATGGGACCAGGATCAAGGTGATTCTCAGAATCATTGACATCAAACGACCTGGACAAGGCATCGGCACAAAGGTTTTTGGCACCAGGATGAAAGGTAATGTTGAAATTGAAGCGGGCAAAGAAGAGGGCCCAGCGAGCTTGGCGGGGGTTCAAGCATTTTGCGGATTGTAAATACTGCAAATTTTTATGATCCATATAGATGGTAATACAATGGGGAGAACCCTCTAATAGATGTCGCCATTCTTGAAGAGCTAGTTTAATAGCCAGTAGCTCCCCAATGGTATAGTTCCTCTCCACATCTGAGAACTTCTTGGAAAAGAATCCGCAAGGCTCAGACTTGCCCTTCTGAGCCTGGAGTAGGACGGCACGGACTCCTATTGAAGAGGCATCAACCTCAAGAGAAAAGGGTTTTGTAACGTCTGGACGTAGGAGAATTGGGGCGGAGAGGAAGGCTGCCTTGAGTTTGTGGAAAGCATTAAGTGCTTCAGGGGACCAGATCCAGGCCGTGACACCCTTGCCGGTGAGAGATGTAATAGGAGCTACCAAGGTGGATTAATTACGAATGAATTGGCAATAGTAATTGGTGAAGCCCAAAAAGCGTTGAGTGGCATTAGGACCAGAGGGCTGGGGCCACTCAGAGATAGCTTGAAGTTTGGATGGGTCCATGAAGAGGCCCTGATACGAGATTATGTAGCCCAGGAATGGAACTTGTGTTTTTTCAAATAGGCATTTCTCCAATTTAGCACATAGACAATTGTCCCGTAGTCGTTGAAGCACAGGTTTCACATGAAGACGATGAGTGAGTAAGTCTGGTGAGAAAATAAGAATACCATTCAGATATACAATAACACAGACATACAGAAGGTCGCGGAATATCTCATTAACAACGTTTTAGAAGACAGCTGGGGCATTGCACAAGCCAAAGGGCATCACAAGATATTCATGGCTTTGCTGCCTCAGCGTTTCTGCCCCAGGATTTCTGTCATTGCATTTCTGCCTCAGCGTTCAGTCTCAGCGTGTTTCTGTCATTTGCGTTTTTTTTAAATATTTAATCTTTATCTTTAGTCATTTGCATTTCAGCCCAGGTTTTCTGTCATGGCTTTTCTGCCTCAGCGTTCTGTCATAGCGTTCTGCCCAGGATTTCTGTTGTTGCATTTCTGCTGCAGCATTTCAGTCTCAGCTTTTCTGCCCAAGGTTTCTGTCATTTCACTTCTGTCATAGCATTCGGCCCTGGATTTCTGTCATTGCGTTCTGCCTCAACGTTCTGTCATAGCTTGCCCAGGATTTCGGGCATGGTATTTCTGCCCCTGGATTTCTGTCATTGCGTTTCTGCCCCTGGATTCTGTCATTGCGTTCTGCCCCTGGATTTCTGTCGTTGCATTTCTGCCCAGGATTTCTGTCATTGCGTTTCTGCCCCTGGTTTTCTGGCATTGCGTTTCCGCCCAGGTTTTCTGTCATGGCTTTTCTGCCTCAGCGTTCTGTCATAGCGTTCTGCCCAGGATTTCTGTTGTTGCATTTCTGCCGCAGCATTTCAGTCTCAGCGTTTCTGCCCAAGGTTTCTGTCATAGTGTTCGGCCCTGGATTTCTGTCATTGCGTTCTGCCCCTGGATTTCTGCCATTGCGTTTCTGCCCCTGGATTTCTGTCATTGCGTTTCTGCCCAGGATTTCTGTCATTGCGTTTCTGCCCCTGGTTTTCTGGCATTGTGTTTCTGCCCAGGTTTTCTGTCATGGCTTTTCTGCCTCAGCGTTCTGTCATAGCGTTCTGCCCAGGATTTCTGTTGTTGCATTTCTGCCGCAGCATTTCAGTCTCAGCGTTTCTGCCCAAGGTTTCTGTCATAGCGTTCGGCCCTGGATTTCTGTCATTGCGTTTCTGCCCCTGGATTTCTGTCATTGCGTTTCTGCCCCTGGATTTCTGTCATTGTGTTTCTGCCTCAGCGTTCAGTCTCAGCGTATTTTCTGTCATTTGCCTTTCTGCCCAGGATTTCTGTCATGGCATTTCTGCCTTAGCGTTCTGTCATAGCATTCTGCCCCAGGATTGCTGTCGTTGCATTTCTGCCTCAGCATTTCGGTCTCAGCATTTGTCATTGCGTTCCTGCCCCAGGTTTTCTGTCTCAGCGTTTCTGTCATTGCATTTCTGCCTCAACGTTCTGTCATAGCTTGCCCAGGATTTCGGGCATGGTATTTCTGCCCCTGGATTCTGTCATTGCGTTTCTGCCCCTGGATTCTGTCATTGCGTTCTGCCCCTGGATTTCTGCCATTGTGTTTCTGCCCCTGGATTTCTGTCATTGCGTTTCTGCCCAGGATTTCTGTCATTGCGTTTCTGCCCCTGGTTTTCTGGCATTGCGTTTCTGCCCCTGGATTTCTGGCATTGCGCTTCTGCCCCTGGATTTCTGGCATTGCGCTTCTGCCCCTGGATTTCTGGCATTGTGTTTTTGCACACAGGTGTACACCTGAAGTTCGACTCGAACATCAGGCTCATCCCTAGTAGTGACCATTCATTTTTACATTAGTGTCAGTTTATTTTGTAAGGGCAGGTTTACTGCAGTATAGTTCAGTGTATTAGTGCACATTTAACCACTTCAGCCCAGAGGATTTGGCTGCTCAATGACCAGAGCACTTTTTACAATTTGGCACTGCGCTGCTTTACCTGGTAATTGCGTGGTCATGCAATGCTGTACCCAAACAAATTTGCATCCTTTTTTTCCCCACAAATAGAGCTTTCTTTTGATGGTATTTGAATGCCTCTGCAATTTTTATTTCCTAGACCTCCCCATGTCAACCTACTATGGGTCAGCTCTGCCCCTTATGACCCCTCCAGGACCACCTTTTTCCTAGCCAATAAAAGGGCGGCTGTCTGCCCACACCAGTGTTCTTTTTTCGTCCTCGCTCTGGACGCCTTTTAAAGTTTATTTTTATTTTTTTTTTTTATATTTTATTTATGTATTTATTTATTTTTTTCTCCATCCAAAATCCATCCTGTCCGGGTTAAGCCTTTCCCGGATCAGAAGACCCCCCCATATAGGCTGTAAATCTCCTGAGGAGTGTGGATTCCCGTGGTGCTGGGATTGTATGGTACAGTATAAATGACTGTGTATTACTAGCAAAGGTCACTAGCAGTATAAATGACTGTATACTCTCTCCTTCCATGTTTTTGAGTGTTCATGCAGTGGTTTGGCTCGCTGGGACTTGTAGTTCACCACCTCCACATGTATTCCTTTCAGGAAGCTCAGAGTTGAGCAGGTGAGATCAGAGGTAGCTTCCTCTTGGGTTACCTAGCAAACACCAGAATGCTCACTGCTGATTTGCAGCAGACTCTGTCCTCTAGGCTAATCTCAGCCTCCAGCTGATCAATCTGTTACTCTGCTCTGGTAAGCCTGACTTCCAGGACTCTCATTACTTACTGCTGTGTTACTTGTCTGGAGTGTTTTTATTATCCTGTGCCTTTATAGATCTGGGGAGTTTTGCCTGCCTGCCTAGCGCCTTAGCACTGAAGATTCGGATGGAGAAGTTTATTTTATTTATTTATTTAGTTACTTAATTTAATTTTTTTAAAAAGAGAGCACATCCTCTGTTTTACAGAGAGAAGGGCCCAATGTGAGCTAAACGCCCGCAAAGAAGTTCCTAATCAGCACTCCAGCCTCAAAGGAGTAAAAAGGAGACTAGACATGACAAATTGCAGAGTCGCATGCAGCTGGATAGACGCCTGTTGTCACTGCATTCCAGATCTCCCTCGCCCTTACCTCACTTACTTACTACTCACCCGAGCCAAAAGAGGTCAAGACATCAGAAAGCCTCTAGAAAGAGCAAATTCAGGCGCAGACACAGAAGAAGATCCTCTTCTTTGGAAAGGTCTTCATCGCCAGCCCAAGCAGAAGAAGGATCCTGTTGGGCCTGCTCAGCTGAGGTCATCAGAGGAAAGCGGGTATGTGCATCTTGCTTCAAGGAGGCGGCTCAAGACAATGCTGCGAATGCACGCCAGGTTAAATCCTACATTAAGGACACAGTCAAGGAAGGGTTAAACAGACTTTCAAGGAATCCTGCTCATCCTGCTGTATCTTTAGCATCTGCAGATTCAGATCATCTGTTTTCATTGCGTTTTAACTCTGAAGTCGATAGCGATTCGGATCCATCTGAGGCTGTGATGGTCTCGAAATCGCATACTTTGATTTTTGCACTGGTTCCCCCCTTGTCGGAGGCTGTTAAGGATGCGATGAAGTGGCAGGAAGAATTGTCACCTCCAAAGAAACAGCAGATATACTACCCATATTTAAAGAAATCGTTACCTTCCTTCCCATTCATTTCTGGAATTAAAAAAGTATTTGATGAGTGGGCAGGGCCTGAGAAGAGGCTCAATGTGCATAATAGAGTATCGAAGCTGTAACCCTTGGGACACTACGCCTAAGGTGGATGCTTCATTACGTAGATTTGCCTGCCACATTCCGCTTGAGGATTCGGACTCCTTTAGGGATCCTATGAATCGCAGAATAAATGCAGACCTAAAAAAGGTTGTATAGTTTGGCCGGAGCAGCCTGCAGGCCGGCGGTAGTGCTCACTTCTGTGCTTTTTGCAGTTTTGCGCTACCGTTTATTTACCATGGTCTCCTATAGGACGTGTTCTGTGGTGCGGGTCTGCGGAATACAGGGAGCGCTGGGAGTGCATGGGTGTGAATCCAGCCTTAGACTGTGGGTAGCAGAGCTGGTGGATGGATGTTCAGATGAAAGTCTGAGAAGTGGCAGTTCTTCTCTTTTGCAGTTTTCAAGACTGCTTTAGAGTTTGTGGCTGAAGTGGCTGTTGACCAGGTCAGGAAGCCGGTTCAAAAGATGACAGCAAAGATAATGGCTCATTCCATCACAGCCCACAGAGCCTTATGGTTGAAGCATTGGTCAGCCGATAAGGCTTCTAAGCACAGTCTATGTTCAGTTCCATTCGACGGGAAGCTACTCTTCCGGAAGACTTAGAATCAGCAATTCAGCGGGTTTCCAGAGGCAGATCTAGCCTAATCCCGCAGAAGAGAAAAAGACAACAGCAGCCCTTTCGGTTTAACAAGAGATCCAAAGAAGGATTCAGAGGACAGTGCTTACAGACAGTTTTTCAGACAGTGGATGGGAGCCGGTTCAACCTTCCAGAAACCTTCCAAGCCCAGGGCCAACGAAGCTCCTAAGGCTTCAAATAATTCCTTCTGAATGTGTCTCCACTTAACCCTCTCAAGTAGGAGCAAGACTATCCCAATTCTGGGGGGTTTGGGCGGACAAATTACAGGATGCCTGGATTGTAGCCATCATTTGATCACGTTATCGTCTCAAGTTCAAAACATGGCCTCCTCAGACCTTGTTCGTAGAAACTGGGCTTCCTACAGATGTTTGTGAGGAGATATAGGGGAGCTGTTGGCAGCAAGGGCCATCCTTCCGGTTCCAAGGCACGAATTGGGGCAAAGAGTATGTTCCCCTCTGTTTTTGGTCCCAGAGGCTTCAGGGAGTTTTTGACCTCAAAGTCCGGAATTCTTACATGAAGGTACCACTATTCAAAATGGAGTCATTGGAAACGATCATTTCAGTTGTGGACTCAGGAGACTGGATGGTTTCCATTGATCTGGCGGGGGCGTATCTTCTTGTTTCCATAGACGCATCTCACCATCATTTTCTCAGGTTTTCCGTGGAAGGCTCTCATTTTCAATTTTAATGTCTCCCATTCGATCTCTGCACGACTCTGAGAATGTTTTCAAAGCTACTGTATGCTGTCATCACGACTCTCGGGGTCAAGGGAGTGCAAATATTTCATTATCTAGATGACATGCTACTTCTGGGTCCGTCAAATGAGCTCCTTCTACTTCATGTGAATTTCCCCTGTAAAACACTTGCTCGTTTCGGTTGGTTGTTCAACTTTCGGAAGAGCCAGATGCATCCGACCCAAATGTTGGAGTATTTAGGAGTACAATTCCACAGGGATCAGGGTGGTGTTTCTCTTCCTCAGAGGAAGGTCCAGGAGATTCAGTCTTAGACAAAAGCAGTGATAGCCAGGCCTTCTATGATGGTGAAGGAATGCATGCAGTATCTGGGGGTTCTATCAGCCACAGTTCCAGTAGTCCCGTGGGTCAGGTGGCGCAGAAGGAGGTTTCAATGCAACTTTCTTCTTCAGTGGGATCATCACTCCTTGTTCCAGAAAAACTATCTGCCAATTCCGATAACCTGGTCCCTGGTTTGGTGGTCAGTAGCTCGCAATCTTTCTCGCAGAGTTCCGTTGAAGGCCTCGGAACGAATAGTGGTGACGACCAGTGCCAGTCTGGCAGGCTGCGGGGCACACTAGCTGGGACAGCAGGTTCAAGGCCAATGGAACTTTTGTGGGGCAAAGAGTTCAAATTTCCTGGGATTGGATGCTGTCAGACGCTCTCTCTTAGCGTTCCAACCTATGTTGCGAGGTCGAGCTGTCAAGATTCTTTGAACAACTATGGTGGCTTATGTGTCTCATCAAGGGGGCACAAGAAGTCGCCCTCTCCTTCAGGTGGCATGTCAATCTTCCTATGCGCAGAGAATAATCTCAGCTCTCTTACTTCATCTTATCTCCCAGGGCCTGGGAATGTTTTAGCAGATCACTTGAGTCAAGGCTTTGAGGATCACAACGAATGGGGCCTCAATCGATAGATCTTATGGCATTGGAGGAGAATTGTCAACTGCCTTGCTTCTTCTCCCGGACCTGGCATCCACAGGCGTTGAGTGCTCTGTCCAGGTCTTGGAACTTCCCCTTGGTGTATGTGTTCCTGCCGCTTCCATTGGCTCTCAAAATCCTGCTGAAGATTCAGCGAAAAAAGATCACAGCAATAGTAGTCTTACCTTACTGGCTCGGGGAGCCGTGGTTCCCTCTAGCTTGGAGGATAAAGTTGGGCTCACCAATCCCACTGCCTCCTTGTCAAAATCTCCTTCTGCGGAGTGGGGCCTGACACCCGAACCACAGGAGGATGAAGTTAATAACTTGGAAGTGAGAGGGAGGCTTTAACTGGCTTGGGTCTCTCGGGCGGTGTAGTGGAGTCATTATTACAGGCTCGTAAGAGGTCCACGAATGTAACCTATTACCTGATCTGGAATACTACAGAAAGGGTTTGGGACCTTGGATCTCCTTCAGTATCTAACATTTTGGAGTTTCTGCAGAGTGATCTCTAGGGTTAGCTTATAATTCCCTGAAGGGTCAAATCCCCGCTTTGTCGGCTATGTCGTGTACAAGATATGCTCTACATCCTTTGGTGATCTGATTTTTAGGGCCAGCCATAGAAATTAGACCTCCATTGAAATAGTTTTTTCCAAAAGAGAACTTAACACTAGTCTTGGGAACATCGCTGGTTACTCCGTTTGATCAAGCTTTCTCTTGTTCATTATTTCTTTTAACAGTTTTTTTTTTTTTTTCTTTTACTAGCCGTTGCCTCGGCCAGAAGAGTCTCCGAGTTGTGCGCCTTCTCATCTAAAGAACCATATTGTTTGGTGCTCCCAGACAAGATAGTCCTTAGGCCGATACCAAGCTTACTACCTAAGGTTGCCATATAATTTCGTATGAACTGGGAGGTCATTCTCCCAGCCTTTCCGGCGGATACAGCTGATGAGTGGAGTAGGTTAGACCTGGCCTCTGCGGTTTCAAACTACCTGTAATGGACTAAAAGCAGATCAGCTGTAGTTTTTCCCAATGGGGCCTAAAATGGTATGCAGGCAACATCCAGAGTTGTGTCTTCCTGATTTGTCGAAGAGCAGCATCCTGGGCAGCATACGTAAAGGTCGCCCCTGAGGTAGTTTGCAGAGCAACAAGCTGGAGTGCGCCCAACACCTTTTATTAGGCATTACAGGCTTAATTTGGCTTGTCCGCCTGAGGAAACATTTGGCTCTATGGTTATTACGGTGGCTGTTGCCCATTAAAAATTTGAGTAGCATTGCATTGAGGGTTTGGCTTATTTTTTGTCTTCCCTGCCTTTTTAATGTTGCTTGGTACATCCCATAGTAGGCTGACATGGGGAGGTCCAGGAATAAGGAAAATTGTTATCCATACTTACCGTAATTTTCCTTTCCAGGATCCTCCCCATGTCAGCCTACTATGGGTCCCCTATTCTCTTGGCCCACTTCCCACAGCTCAGCTGTCTGAGCCTTTTTTAGCACATGTGCAGCCGATCGCACTGTTGCAATTTGCAAACTTTGTCTCAAGCACACCAAGCATGGCAAAACACTAGCCATTTGGGTACCACATGCTTGACAAGGCATTTAACCTCCCAACACTCAGCCCATTGGCAAGATTATCTGAAAGACACACAAAAGGGATGCAATTCTGTTCCTCCTCCTTATGCACCTCAGTCTACCCCTGCTATACCTCATGACCTCTCAGCAGCCTCCACTGACAGGGTTGATGGTATAGCGTAGGGTGTCCCAGATCCAGTAGCACACCACCAGCTGTAGACTATAGTAGGCAAATTCTCTACCCCATCTGCTGCAGTGAAAAAAAAATACAGTCTAAATGTAAGCTTGTCAAAGCTGCTGGCTTTACAACTTCGGCCTTTCAGTCTGATGGATTCTCCCCCCTTCCATGAATTTGCAGAATGTGCTGTACCACAATGGCAGGTTCCCAGTCACTATTTATTTTCATGTAAGACCATTCCAGCTCTGTACCATCACAAGGAAGGCAATGTTTTGGCATACTTGGGCAAGGTAGGCAGCCACAAAGTTCATGTTCATGTTACTGCTGACACGTGGTCCAGCAAGCATGGTCAGGGACGTTATATTTTGTTCACAGCACACTGGATAACTCTGCTTGCAACTTTGAAGAATGCAGGATACAGCTCAGTGCTGCAGCTTGTTGTGCCGCCACGTCTCTATACAGTTTGTGGTGATGATACAAGATTTTCAAGCATTACCCCTCCTCCTCCTCCATGCCCTCCTCTGCTGAATTGTTCTATGAACCACAAGTACCCACTAAGCGTTCAAGGGGCTATTCAATGGGTCAGGCTTAAAGGTGTGATGCAGTGCTTCAGCTAGTGTGTCTAGGGGACAGGAACTACACTGGAGCAGAGATTCTAGTAGCTCTGCAGGGGCAGGCCCAGAGGTGGTTCACGCCAAGGCATCTGTAGCCAGGAATGGTGGTGTGCGATAATGGCACAGACCTTCTGTCTGCCCATAGACAGGGAATGTTGACACATGTGCCATGCCTGGCACATCTCTTCAATTTGGTGGTGCAGCATTTCTTAAATAGGTACCCAGGGTTGGAAGATATGCTAAAGCAGGCCAGAAGAGTCTGTAGCCATTTCAGGCGGTCATACACAGCCAGTGCTCAGTTGTCTGAAATTCAGTGGGAATTCCACATGCCCATAAACGGCCTGATTGGTGACCAGGTGGAACTCGATTTTGGCAATGCTGTAGTGGTTGCACATGCAGCAGAGGACCGTTTAACGAATACCTGTGTGAGTATGGCACAACGACATGCTTAGGCCAGCTTGGCTTCATTTCCCCTAGCTAATGGCTGTTGATAAAGGATGCATGCACTGTACTGTCACCATTTGAGGAGGCCACGAGGATGGTGAGCTGTTACAATGCATGCATCAGTGACACAATCCATGTTGTGTTCCTGCTGGAGCAGACTTTGTGTGGCATTATAGACAGGTACCTCAAGGCAGAACAGTGGGAGGGAGAGGAGGACTTCCTTTCCTCTCAATGCCCGCTTTATGCAGACACCATTCTTCCTACACAGAACACACAACAGGAGAATGAGGAGGAGGATTCTGGCAGTTTTGGAGGAATTGAAGCAGAGGAAGACATATGTCAAACCTTATGAGATGGTTTTCCATCCCCAGAACCCTTGGGAGTAGTAGGTGGCTGGCAGTTCCAGATACTATAATTCACAGTGACCCAAAGGAGTCTGCTTCTCATGCCTTCGCAAACTTGCAGTGCATGGGCTCACTCAAGCTTTCAAGCCTGCGAAAAGACCCAAGAGTAGGTGGCATCAAGGAGAAAGATCACTATTGATTGGCAACCCTCCTTGACCACCGTTACAAGGGGAAAGTCTCAGAACTCATCCCGTCCCCACAGAGGGTGCAGAAGATTAAATCTCTTGAGGACACCTTAAAGCGGTGTTTCACCTGAAAAAAAAATAATTTAAAAGTCAGCAGCTAAAGAAAAAGTCGCTGCTGACTTTTAATAAGTACACTTACCCTCCCAGGGCGCCCGCAATGTCGTTCGTGGAGGCCGAGATGTCCCTTGGCGAACCGGATCCAGCGCAACCATCCTCAGTAAGGGAAACGGCTTCCTGTTTCCTACTGCGCATGCGCGAGTCGGCGCGCGGACTACTGCGCATGCGCGAGTCTTATTTGTGAATGGGGAACGCGGTGTGTTGTGGGACACAGTTCCCACAACACACCGTGCCCCATTCACTAGAAGACGGAAGGAGAGAAGATCACCGCGGCGCTGGAGGAGGCAGATTAGGACGATCTGCCTAGCAACAGCCATTTCTGGTTTTAAATTGTTACTAACATTTTTTCAAGTTTTTGTTTTCAGGGTGTCCCACCACTTTAAATAGGAGTTTATCTAACGCAAGACTTCCAAGCTGCCTAGCATTGTGGGTATTGATTTCACCTGGATGAATTTTTTTGGTGTAGGTTTCATGAGCACAATTAACACCCAAAGACCAATTTTGCCACACCTGTTTGACAGATGCATATCATTGACATTTTTGAGAGCAAGGCCAATTTTTGCTTTCATCCAGAGTACCTCTATAGGGTTACGGTGTGAAAGAGGCACTGACACCCGAAGACCAATTTTTCCGCACCTGTTTGATATGTGCATATAATTTTGACAGTAAGGCATTTCTTGCTTTCATTAAGAGTACCTCTATAGGGTTATGGTGTGAAGGCACCTCTGACGCCCAAAGATCAATTTTTTTGCATATGTTACTTCTATCCAAAGTCTGCAGAAAAGGCACCAGAATTTATCCAAAAAATCTATAATCTTGCTCCCAGTGCACGACATTGTGGCCTCATCATACTGACTGGCTTCCCAAGTCGTTGTTTTGCAAAATAAAGAAAACTTGCAAGGAACATTTTTTTGGCTTTATAAATGCAATTATTTCTGCAGCAGCTTCTATACAAAGTACAGATGTGCCACTTTACAGGTAAACTAAGGGGACCCCCCAGGCACTATATTGAAAATTATTTTTTAGTTTTATTGTTATTTCTCATTTTTATGCTTTCTCTTTAAGCATCGGTAAATCACTGCTCATTTAAAAATGAATTTTTTTACAAACTTTTTTTTATTGATACATGTCCCCCAAAACTATTGTATGCCCAATTACTTGCATATAAGCCTTCAAAATGGGCACTTTTGATTTTTACAGTTCGGGTCCCATAGACTTCAACGGGGTTCGTTATTCGGTTCCGAACTTTTGCAATGTTCTAAAGTTCTGGTGTTAACTGAACAGGGGGTCATTCAGCCCATCCCTACTTGACACATAGGGGTTTATTTTCTAAAGCTGGAGAGTGCAAAATCACACTCACTTTTGCATAGAAACTAATCAGCTCCTAACCTCAGCTTGTTCAATTAGGCTTTGACAAGAAATGCATGTTTTCTATGCAGAAGTGAGCTTGATTTTGCACTCTCCAGCCTTAGTAAATAAACCCCATAGTGAGTCTTTTGAATATGTTTTTTTTGCCATAAGTTTTTGGAAAATGCAGGAAAGAAAAGTAAAATGTTTTCTTTTTTTACACAATACTGTCAATTTTTTTTCTTAAAGGCTTTATTTATAGTTTTTATTTATAAATATAGTAAACAAACAAATGCCATCCAAACATGGCAATGGCAGTAGTGTTAGCTACGCAGAGCCCATCAAAAGTACAGACCAGGATTATACGTACTAGACCATTTTTTGGAATAGCATTTCCATTGGTAAAAATATTCCAAGAGATTTTTACAACAAACCTGGGCCAGCCTTAGCAACAATATTGTCAATTAACCACTTCCCCCGGGTGGACATCATATGAGGTCAAGTACTTTGAGTGGAAATATCTGAATGATGCCTTCAGCTCAGGCATGAAGTGTATTTTTTCCAACAAAAATTGCGTTTGAAAAATTGCTGCGCAAATACTGTGTGGCATTAAAAATTGCAACTGTCATTTTATTCCCTAGAGTCTCTGCTAAATATATATATATATATATATATATATATATATATATATATATATATATATATATATATATATTATGTTTGGGGGTTCTGAGTAATTTTCTAGCAAAAAAATTATGATTTTTACATGTAGGAGGGAAATGCCAGCATTGGCTTTGGTGGCGAGTGGTTAATAAGATATTTCTAACTAACAGTATAGGAATACTTAGAAATAAACCTCAAAATACTTTCTGCTACTCCTCCCAAGTATGAGGGTACCACATGTGTGAGACTTTTTTACAGCCTAGACCCATAGAGAGGCCCACAATCTAAAGACCACTTCAAGGCCTTCTAGGGGCATAAAGTACACATCTATCGCATTTTTGTTGCTGCACCACTAGGGCTCATTCACACGTGAAGTTAAGGGGACAGTAAAACGTTGTGGTTGAGTTGGGGTTTTACCGTACCCCAAACACTACCCCCTTAGCTGCAGAGATAGTGGTCAGAAGTGCACAAATGTCAATGCTTTACTTCCAAGCCATGACAGAAATTATACTCCCTGTCATCTTTAGCTGCCATAGCACCCACTGTTCATGACCCATTTAAGGGAATAGGGGCAGTTGTGTGGGGTCCAAGGGGTTAAGCAGGTGGCGAGGAGGTGATACAACACGTCCTCACCACCCGTCAAATTCTCTATGAAGAGCAATCAGTATACAGAATGCTCTTCAGAGAGCACGGCACATGTGAACAAGACCTTATGGTGACACTGGGACTGGTGTGGTTGTAATTGGGGACACTGTGACTGGCAGCACTATTAGGGCTCATTCACATATGAGGTTGAGGGTGGTAAACCCTTCTTGAGTTGTGGTTTTATTACTGAGTAAAAAATATCTCTGAGCACATAAGGGGACACATCTGAAAGGAGGCACATGCTTTCCTGTTACCTTTATTCCTGGTGGAAGAATTCCCTAAGCTTTTTACATTCCCTGTTTTTACGACACAAAGAAAATTACTGAAACTAACCTTATGCACAGTTGGTCACGGCTAAAAACAATTGGTTGCTAGCTTGCTCATCATGCACAGTAGGCAGCAGGTCAGGACTGACCAGTCAGATCTAAACTCTATAAATGGATAACTCACAGGTGTCAATATCTCAAGCAAATGCAGGACATCTCAGCAACTTTAGTTGCTTTTAATAGACATATGGGTTATATCAAATATCAAAAACTATAGCCAAATATATACTTTTTACAGTAAAACAGCTAAAAATACAGCTCAAATACAATACTGTTATACCTGCCATAGGACTCATTTTAAACAGTCATCCTTATGACTTGCACACCTTTGGCAATTAGAATGCCATCCGGGTATAGTATCATTGCTTCCTAGGTCAACTCTCTGTCCATTGAACAGAGAGTATGATGCTTATTCATTCTCCAATAAAAAGAGGCTGGGGGTGGATTAGTGACTTGGAAATGGCATTGGTATACTAGAAGTCACCTGCTTTGCTGTGGCGTAAGGTAGACATTATTACAAAATTAAAAATCCTTTTTTCAGGTTAAATAGTAATTATATACAGTACATTTTTTAACTGTGTATTTAGCTTTTTGCCTGCAGTCTTACTTTATGTCTTATCCAGTGACAATTTATTTCTGCACTGGGACAGAGGTTTAAAAAAAAAATTTGGAATGCTTCAAAAATTCCTTGTTCCTTGCGAAATGTATATTCAATTATTATATCTTCCTCCCCTGCAGTTATTTATGCTTTGCAACATCCCTTGTGAGAATTCTCTAAACTGAGAAAATTATGTGGGAGAAAGGAGTTCATCCTTATCATAGACATTAAACTGTTTTTATTTATCTCTCCTAAAAAAAAAATTGCAGTTGTAGACACATTTTTGGATCAGCTTGGAATATGGAACAACAAAATCAAATCATGCAGCAGGTTTAACTCTCTACCCCACGCAAGGCAATAAACTATAGTAGACTGGCCTGCAGAGTAAGAGAATAGTTAGAAAATGCAATTGTTCTGGAGATAGGACAATCCACATGAGTTATCCTGAAGTTCTCACTCCCTTTTCTCAAATTCATTATATTTAATTATGATTTAATGCAGAGCTCTTCAGGTTTTCGCAGAAAGGGGCCATATATGGTAACAGCAAGCATGGAGTCCAAAACAAGATAATATTAGAAGAAATTTTATAATTAAGGTCATAGGCCTTGTGTACATGCATTCCGTGTAGGTGTGCAATGTGTTCTAGCATTTAAAATTATTAAAATATTGCTGTTCGCTTGTGTACTCCATGGAAGTACTTAATAAAAAGTAATGGAAACAAAATATTGCTGTTCATTGTCTGATGCTAACCATGTGAGATGATTGAATCAATTCATGGATTGGGTAAATATGGTAAATTCACCAAATCTCACCATATTTGCAATTTACGTATGTTACAATATTTGTAAATTGTGAATTTGCAAACAAATTAATCTTGGTAATCAAGGCTAATAAACCAAATGATTTGCATGATTAGACACACCTAGATGCACATATACATGCAAACTAAAAACTTGTTATTTTTCCCAACGAAGAGGAGAGTCGCTAAAAAGGCCAATTTCTAAATTGATTCACTGGACAAACACAAACACGGGAAATACGCCTTGAACTTTCCTATATAAACTAAAACATTTTATACTGTATTTTAGGCATTCCACTTTTGTTTTGCCACATTTATTACACTGATTTGCATTAAGAAAAATACCATGCTAAAATTAATATTTATTATCATATTGTAAAACCATAAAACATGTAATGTCCATCATAATAGTTGCATAGCCACTTTGTCCTACCAAATATCTAATACAGAGAATGGATCTGCAAATCATTCAGAGACATAATCACATTCAATTAATCTAAGAAAATGATACAGGACTTAAGTGAGAACTGTATTTCTCAAAATGTTTCTTAGAAAATGCTTCCACTTCTGCAGGAGGTAAGTAGAGGCAGTTCTATGTTATATTGATGCAACTTATGTTCCATGTAAGTTAAAATATCAGTTTTGTCCAACAGCAGACAGACACTCAAACACCAGAATAAAACAAGGGACTGCAAGGGGAGCAGAAAAATCTGATGTCTATCCTAATATGTAAAAAGATACAGTAAACTCAATATACAATGGAACTAACATCCACAGCCAAAATGAGTCCCATATGTATCTTTCTAAGTACCCAAGAAGAGCTCCAGGTCCACCTGAAGAAAACACCTTTGCAGACGCTCATCTGGGCTGTAATCAATTATCACCAAATATTGGTGTTGCCTTCAGTTATCATCATATAGTCTCAGTCCCTATCAGAGTAGTGTGCTCGTTGAATACGTATACATTTTGGATGTACTGTGGGTACTGCTAATCCAATTATATTCACACATTCTACTGATATGTCAGCACTTTTGTAAAATGACTGCATATCGCAAATATTGTTTCTTCATTATGGGCAATCTCTATTATATTGTATATTCAGCACTCCAAAAGTATTCATTCATCCTACATACACATGCAAATTATTGCAAGCAATACAACATTTAGCAGATGACTTAAAGTGTTACTAAGCCCAGGACCCTGCATTTAATATATCTGGTTTCCCACAGTACACAGGACATGGAATTGCAATTATTTTTGTAAATTTAAAAGGCTAAATACCTTTCCTCATTAGCAATACATAGCAGTCTTGTGACTTCTATCAGTGTCTGGTTAAAGCTTGTAGGAGGAGTTTTCATTTTTCTTTGACTGTCCTATGAGGCTGCAGGACCCTAGACCCTCTGTCTGGACAGTGCTGATTGGCCCTGAGCCAATCACATGCACCCTCCCAAGGAAAAAAAAAACACTCTCTAGCAATACACACCAAACTGAGCATGTGCAGAGTGCCCCCAAGGCTCTGTTCTATCAGCAGACGGATTGGTGACAGTGGAAGAAGGGGAGGATTAAAGAAGACAGGATTTGACAGCCTTTTTACACAATGTAGAGGATCAACCTCTTAGGTTTCACAGTGAGTATAAGAAGCATGCTTTACTGCATATACAGACTGATTTTACTGTTGTGGGTTTAGTAACACTTTAAAGTGGCTGTAAACCCTTACATATACCCAGTAAAGTGACTGGCCTCCGGTGACAAACAGAGGTGAAACAAATCTTCCTACATAATTTGTACCTGTTTGTCCGCAGTCTTCTCTACATCCGTTCAAAGTCCAGAATTTATAAAGCTTGTCTGAGCTGTCAGAAAAAAGGATGGGTAGCTGAAATTACACACTGCAGAGCTCAGTTAAAGCGGTTCTGCACTGGGGTTTTTTTTTTGTTTTTTTTTTTGGGGAATATGCTCAGGATTAATAGCAAAATTGGGGGACTCACCTGTTCCATCGCGATCGCAGACGGTTTTCGTCCGATAAAGTTCTTTATATTCTGTTTTTCTGCTGGGGGCCATCTTGCCTGTGGGCATGGGAAACCCCACAGGCACTTTAGATGGCCCAGCATGCACCGCCGTTACTGCGCCGAGCTCGCGCGTGCGCAGTAACGGCAAAGTGCAGCTCACGTTCTCCGAAATCTCGCGAGATTTCGGACACATCTTCCGAAATCTCGCGAGATGTGGGCAGATGTGCCGACATCTCGCGAGATTTCGGAAGATGTGTCCGAAATCTCGCGAGATTTCGGAGAACGTGAGCTGCACTTTGCCGTTACTGCGCACGCGCAAGCTCGGCGCAGTAACGGCGGTGCATGCTGGGCCATCTAAAGTGCCTGTGGGGTTTCCCATGCCCACAGGCAAGATGGCCCCCAGCAGAAAAACAGAATATAAAGAACTTTATCGGACGAAAACCGTCTGCGATCGCGATGGAACAGGTGAGTCCCCCAATTTTGCTATTAATCCTGAGCATATTCCCCAAAAAACAAAACAAAAAAAAAGATGTGGAAGATGTGGCCGAAATCTCGCGAGATTTCGGAAGATGCCCGCACAGACTCCTGGGATCAATGACACCAGATCCCAGGAGACAGTGCGTCGTGACGAGGATCCCCGCACAGACCCCGCCCACCCCCGCAGAGACAGAGGACCGGAAGTCATCGATTACAAGGTAAGTGAAAAAAAAAAAAAAACACATTTCATTTAGTACTCTTTGCCTGATTTGGAAGGCAAAGAGATTTACTAAATGAAATGTGTGCCGAACCGCTTTAAGAAAAACATGCACATCTGATTGGAGGGAAGGGACCCTCTTTACACAGCGCACAGGAACAGAGCTGAGGCTGTCAATCAGCTGCAGCTCCCTCCCCTGTCAACTTTTTTTTCTTGGTGTCATGAAAAATTGTCAAAACTGATTCACGCTGATAGCAGAGAAGCGAAGAAGCAGACAGAAATTATACTTAGTGCTCTTAATTGAAACAAGTACACGCTATAGAAGGATATGCTTAGTTCTTATATAGCACAAAAATTAAACATTTTTTCTTGTGTAATAATGCAAGTCGTAAATAAGCTGAATGCGCTCTTGAGGTTCTTCTACCCAGAAAAATGTGAAAAGGCAAAGGAGCAGTTCACTGCAAGTGCACACAACAAGTTTCCACATTATCAGTTTTGGCAGTCAGCAAAAGAAGAATCTAACTCAAAACCTGCTTCTAAGCTAATAATAAAAAAAATAATGTGCAATGTATTAAGATCAATCCTAATGATTTAGTTTTATGTTTTTTATAGTGAAAGGGAGCAGGCAATCAGGTTGTCTTTATTATAACACATTGTTTAAGGGGGAGTTAGCATGTTTTTGCATAAATTGGCTCCTACCATCAGTTCTAGCTTTCTATGGCCATAGAATGGAAGATATGTCCCCGAGAATGACAAGCGAGGATTGGTAGACTTGATATCAGCTTTCAGATTCCAAGATGGTTATCTTTTGGCATATACCTTCCATCACCCAGAACAAGGGAAAGCCTGCAGTTGTCTAACTAGTAATTTAAAAAACAAAATAAATACTATACTGCTTAACTTTCCTAATTTTCCCCCATCACCTAAGACATAAAACACTGAACACCAAGCCTAAAACGAAACTACGCTTGCCATTCACAGCTTGAATTACAGCCAATTCCTGCTTAATCTGACAAAATCGAAGTTGTGTGTGGCAGTAGCGTTGGCACCACACTATTTGACAAACTTCAACTTAAAACTTAAAAAGGTGCTAGGTGGTCAAATTCTTATTTAACCACTTAAGCCCCGGACCAATTTGCAGCCAAAGGACCAGGGCCCTTTTTGCGATTCGGCACTGCGTCGCTTTAACTGACAATTGCGCGGTCGTACGACGTGGCTCCCAAACAAAATTGGCGTCCTTTTTTTCCCAAAAATAGAGCTTTCTTTTGGTGGTATTTGATCGCCTATGCGGTTTTTATTTTTTGCGCTATAAACAAAAATAGAGCGACAATTTTGAAAAAAATGCAATATTTTTTACTTTTTGCTATAATAAATATCCCCAAAAAATATATAAAAAAAAAATGTTTTTCCTCAGTTTAGGCCGATACGTATTCTTCTACATATTTTTGGTAAAAAAAAACGCAATTAGCGATTATTGATTGGTTTGCGCAAAAGTTATAGCGTTTACAAAATAGGAGAGTTTTATAGCATTTTTATTAATATTTTTTTTTTTTACTAGTAATGGCGGCAATCAGCAATTTTTATTGTGACTGAAACATTATGGCGGACACATCGGACATTTTTGACACATTTTTGGGACCATTGTCATTTATACAGAAATCAGTGCTATTTAAATGCACTGATTCCTATGTAAATGACAATGGCAGTGAAGGAGTTAACCACTAGGGGAGGGGTTACGTCAGTGTGTGTGTTTTTTTTTACACTAGGGGGCGTGGCTTTACGTCTGACGCTTTGACGTCACTGATCGGCTTTACCGATGACAGGAAACAGCCGATCAGTGACAGGCAGTGTATGAAGCACGGGGAGAGATTTGTTTACACAGACCTCTCCCCATTCTTCAGCTCTGTGACCCGATCGCGGGACACCAGCGGCGATCGGGTCCGCTGGTCCCGCGGTCACGGCGCTCAGGACCGGGTCACCAGCGCGTTGGTGGCGGCGCGCGCGTGACCCACGGCTGGGCTCTTAAAGGGCAATGTACCTATACGTTAATCTGCTCAGCCGTGCCATTCTGCTGACGTAAATGTGCAGGAGGCGGTCCTTAAGCGGTTAATCAGATGCAGTCATTGTTCGGATGACAGCCAAAAGGGGAGATTCCTCCACGTTGTTTAGTGTGGATGGAATAATTGAGTGGTTCCTCTCATTCAGGTCATGGGACTGACCATGATAAATCTAATTTAATGTATGGCTAGACGTAACCCCTAAACTAAGCTCTAATGAATAATAACCCCCACTGTACTCCATTATCAATTTATCTTGCACCAAAACACTTTTACTGATGGTATGCAGACCCTGCACTGGAAGCATGCAGAAGATCCCAGCTGTAGGAAAGCCTGATTAAGGAGCAATAATCTAGTCCAGTGTTTCTCAACCCCAGTCTTCAAGGCGCCCTCAACAGGCCATGTTTTCAGGCTTTCCATTATTTTTCACAGATGATTTGATCAGTTTCACTGCCTTAGTAATTACCACAGCCATTTCATCTGAGGGAAATCCTGAAAACATGACCTGTTGGGGCACCTTGAGGACTGGAGTTGAGAAACACTGCTCTAGTCAATAAAGCTCCAACCCAACCTCAATCAATTGCCTGATCATGAAAATAGTATATACTAAGCGCATTTTTTTTTTTTTTGATCTTCTACATAGAAGAAGAAAGAATCAGACTCATTATTACGTTGATATTTCACTTATGTTATGAAATTTCCCAATGTTAAAAAAAAAAAAACTGATTGCCAGTTCACCCCCCATGAAAACATACCTACAATGTGTATATGTAGCCATATTTGTTAAAAATGTAATACCTAGACCTCTGTGAGTAGATGTTTATGGTGTTTTTTTCTAGGTGTCTTAGTTAGCAAACCCTCCATGTCACAGAAGTGTCAGATTTGCTCCAAAACAAAAATCCCAGAACACCACCAGAGCTTCTGGAGTTGTGGATGTTATTGTGCTAATTTTCCAGGAATCAACTCACAGAGAGTCCAGCAGTGACAGCTGGCTAGCAGGCAACCAGTTGTGGTACCAAATTGAGAGGCAGAGCATAGGTGAACAGGCCAGAGATTGAGGCAAACAGAAGCATGGTCACACAAGCAAAGCGTGAAAGTAAGTGGAAGGCAGAAGCGGCAGACTTTAGGGAGTTCTGACTTCCCTATATAGGTGATTAATGAGGGTCTGGAGTGAAAAGATTACAATAGACAGCAATTACTGCAACATAAACTGGAAACTGTAGCCATATGCAATTTGCCACCTAAGCATTGGTGGATCATTATATATATATATATATATATATATATATATATATATATATATATATATTGTAACATCAGGAGTCCACACCAGATATGCCGTTTTAAGGGCTTGTAGGCCCACTTTTATTAAAGAAAGAAAATGTCCAATAACAGAAGAGTTGCCCACACAGGGGTTTCAGCTTTCCACAGCAACAATGTAAGTAAAACCAAAAATACCAAGCCACCTGGCTCTCTTTAGCAGCACTGCTGCTCAGACTTCAGCCCTCTCGGCTCTTTAACAGAGTTCCTGTACACCCAGTACCTCAGCACTCTTTTCCAGCTTCCTTTTCCAGCCCACAGGCTTGGACCCTATGTCTGCTCTGACAGACAGACCTGTGCAGACATGCACACTTCTCCCTTGCTTGCCTGGACTCCTCGGGAGGGTGGAGCCCAGAACCATGGTCAGGTGTCTACAAATAGCCCAGCACACACCTGACCAGTCAGCATGCTGGTGGATCTCAAAACTTGGACCCAGGAATGGGGATTTCATCCCACCCGGATTGTTACGAAATCCCCGGGCTCCAGATCCCAAAACTGATTTTTGTAAACAATGAGGAAACTGAAAAGCCAGTTTCCTCCCTAATAAGCAAATAAACTGGAGCCCCTCAACCCTCTCTGGTTGAGAATCCTCTGTCCAAACACTGGTGGGGTACCTCACTACCGCAATATATATATATATATATATATATATAGATAGATAGATAGATAGATAGATAGATAGATAGATAGATAGATAGATAGATAGATAGATAGATACCTATATCTATATATCTATATATATCTATCTATATATATAAATAGATATATTTTTTATAATTTTTTCTGTGCCTTTCTATGCATTCAACATAGAAAAATAGAGCAGGTGCCTAACTGGCAGAGGCAGTACAAGGAACAATGTTTTGGAATAGTCATCCTCAAGTTTTTTTTTGTGCAGGGTTTACATTGATTTACAATGGTGCCGCAAGCACAAATCAGAGGTTACTACTTTACTTGAGGTAACAAAAACAGTAGCTTGTGGATAATTATAAAGTGTTTCCATTTATCCCTGAGAAAGTGTGGATGGAAATATTTTTAGGCAATATCCCTTAATTTAGGGACTAATAGCTGCCACTGATTAGTTGCCAAAATTTCCCACACAAGCTTCTTCTAGCCAAACCTTTTTTGAGGTTTATCATCACTCTTTTGCAGTTATTGATGGCGGATAGTACTTCATGATCATTACAATAACCTGATAGTCATAATTATGCCAGGAGGCAGGCGCATAAAAGTCAGCTTTGCAAGGTAATTAGAAAAATACTTCACATTTCCTAGCAGAAAACAAGTCATTTCTTCCCCTCTATTATAAACACATATAAAGCATTTTTGGCAATGGCGGCCTGTAACTGAACAGACTTCACAGAAAATACGCTTGGTTTTGGGTGTCTTGGGGCCAAGAAAACCTAATTTATAAGGTTCAGTTGTAACCTACAGTGCTTTTGAGCTAACAGAGAAATTTAATCTGTTTTCTTAAGAAACCTGGAAATTAAATCTTTTAGTAATATTTCTCCAGAAGATGGTGGTTTTTGTGGAATCTGAAATGATTGTGAATTGCTTGGATCTTGCTCCTAGCAATATTATGACTGTCTGAAGTTGTGTTATTGGTCAAACTTAATGAAAATAATGAAAGGTTGTTAATGATTTTACATAGGAGACTGTCCTCTTTCCTGCAAACAAAGTTTTGTTATGTTTTGTACACGGCTGTCTCTGGTCTAAGTTTTTCTAGGTAAAATTGTGCTGGAAAACATTTTTGGTTTCCTCTTTAGATGCAACCTGCAGAAATAAAATCTTTTGGATCATTTTTATGTATCCAGTTTCAGAAAAAGGCACTGTCCCCCTAACCAACAAAACCAGCCATAGGTGCACAAGCACCAAAAGGGTACATCTGTCACCCAAAGTCCAAAGTAGAGAAACAAAGGCCACACAACATGAAAACAACAATGGTGGTCCCATGTGGTGTGTACCACTCACCAAACTGAGCTACTCCAATGACACCTTTTACCCAGTGATAGGGCTTCACCATAGAGGCCTAATTTTCAGGTACATGTAGTGAAATCCTTGCAGGAGCAGCTGGTTAATTTGAGTCATCTGCTCTTGTCCAGCCCTAGGTGAGGCCCCAACCTCTCTGACACCACCAGTATACCTTTCTGTAAACATTAGCAGGCACACAAGAATTAGACTAACAACTTTATAAAAGAAGAACACAGTGTATTGGCAGGTTAAAATCATAAATGAATCACAGAATGTATCATGAATCATGAGTGCAATCTCAGCTTCACAAAGTCCTTTACAGTGGCTTTAGATTCCAGCATCTGCTGTGACCTCAATGGCATAAACAGTAGCTCTCCATTTGAGATGAGCCACTCCAAGTGACCAACAAAAGTAACAACACAGACCAAATATGCTACTCTAAAGCTCTCAGACAAAGGGGCTGGGTTTAGGCTTGAAGGTTAAAAATTTAAAGTTGAACACATGTCTACCCTCCGGATAAAGTTTTTAATGTGAACCCTCTTCCAGCTAAGTTGGGGCCCTTGATGACATTGACATGCAGGGGAAAAAAGGGTATGTCTGTAGAATAGGCATTGCAATATTGTACCTGGGAAGTTAATTTGAGCAATGGAGAGGAGTCTTTAAATACAGTAGAGTGCTTAGATGGAAACACTTTCATATTAGCGTTCACACAGCTACATCAGTTAGGTGTTAGGGTGTGCACAGTTGCAGCAGTTAGGTGTTAGGATGTGCTTAATTGTAACAGTCAGACATTAGGGTGTACACAGCTTCAGTACTCTGAAGAGTAGAAAAGGTAACTTGGCTGCACTGGACCAAGCCTAGCAACAATATCAACAGTTAGCACAATGATGGGTGCTAACTGCAGTTCCCTGCAAGTGGGGATTGACAACATCAAAAAGGGTTCAGCTTAACTCTCTCTCTCTCTCTCTACCTCAGTAGTTCTCCTGTATCAGTTGGTTTGATGAACGAAAGTGGCCCCCTTTTTGTCTGTTGACCACAACTTATGGCAGATGGGGAACACCTTGGAAGTTCACTCATGTGGTTCCACAGTGGGCCTGGGTGGCAGTGGCCTGAGTCACAGATTTAAGCTTTGTGGCAGGCACTGGAGCAGCTGATTTCACACTCAGGTCAGTCCAGCCACCTTGCATCAGAATGCAGCAGAGTCCAGTGAACCTCACACAGAACAGTACAGCACAGCACTTCTTCTCACAGCCTCTCTTCAGTTGGTGTTCTCCCAACTGTCTCGGTCCTTCCCAGGTTTTTCCTTTTATCAGACCCCTCCTGCTCTTAGGTATCACTGGGTATTGTAGCTAAAGTGGTATTAAACCTTCTTATAAAAAAATAAACATGTTATACTTACCTGCTCTGTGCAGTGGTTTTGCACATAGCAGCTCCGATTCTCTTCTTTTCGGGTCCACCGCCGGTGCTCCTGGCTCCTCCCCCTCGAGCAGTGCTCCCAGAGAAATCTGCTTACACTGGGGAAACTGCTGCAGGCTCGCGAACCACTACTCTAGGTGTCTATTGCCACGACTTGCCCCCCCCCCCCCCCCCTCTTTCTCCTCATTGGCTCACTGCCTGTGATTTACAGTAGTGGAATCCAATGGGCTCCCACTGATGTCCCACTGATGTCTTAGCCAATAAGGAGGGAGAGTCTCGGGACAGCCGAGGCTACTGTGAACATCGCTGGATCGGAGGGAACTCGGGTAAAGAGGGGGGGGCTGAGAGGGCGCTGCACACAAAAGGTTTTCTACCTTCATGCATAGAATGCATGAAGATAAAAAACCCTATAGCCTTTAGATTAATAACCAATTCAAGTTCCCAGTGATGCCCATGGCTCGGATCATCCTCCACACTACATCTCCCAGAGTACCACAGCCCAAAGTCGGCCACAAGCTAAAAAAAGTGCATTTACTACTGCCATCTTGTGAGAAAAAAAAGAGTTTTGCAGCCAGTAATATTACCTTCTGTTGCATACATCACAATTGTTTGGATGGGTGTGTGCTTTGCATGGGCTTTGTAGGTTAGTAGAATAAAGGTAACCATAGAATGAAAACATTTAGCATCAACACTTGTTGGTCACTTGTTGGTCACGTAAACCAGTGTTGCTTGATTTTAATGTGTGTACTTCATAAAAGCCAGTACCTTTGGTGTGGTCAAATTAATAAAGTATACCCCTTGACATGGATACTCCCTAAATATTTATATATTTTTTCATTCTCTTGTATTTGCAGATATCGCAAAACACTTAAATTGTATCCATGGTCTAAATGTAAAATTATATATTATCATATATTTATTCCCAGTCCTCCCTATTAATACACTTTTTTCAGTTTGCAAATATCTGAAAACACTTAAAACGTAGTTCCACTCAAAAGTGGAAGCTCCGCTTGTTTGCTTCCTCCTCCCCTCTGGTGCCACATTTAGCACCTTTCGGGGGGACAGGTACCTGTTTTTGACAGATATTTGTCCCCACTTCTGGGAGACCTGGCTGTGGTGAGATGCAGCAAGGTCCCCTGGAAGTTCGGCCCACCTCCTCCTTCTTCATCTGCCGGGCCAGTTAGAAAGCGCAGTGCACTCCGCACATGCGCAGCAGGGAACCGGCCGTAAAGCTGAAAGGCTTCACTGCTGGTTTTCCGTAGCAAAAATGGCAGCGGCAGCACCCAAGAGCTGTTTTAGAAAATCGTCTGGGGTGCCGACATCACGGGATCCCTGGACAGGTAAGTGTCCTAATAATAAAAGTCAGCAGCTACAGTATTTGTAGCTGCTAACTTTTCATTTTTGGATGGAGGGCTGGAGCTCCGCTTTAAAGTGTATCTGTGGTAAAAATGTAAAATCATCTATTAATTTCCACATTTCATTTCAATTATTTATAGCCCACTCCTTTTAATCTAAACAATCTTGATTTTGCAAACTTATTTTAAAGTACTTGTAAAGTTCAACACACATTTACTGCCTTGAATCTGAGATGAGATTTTAGAACATCATAAATATTAAATAACTAAACTGTGGAAGCTCTGCCCCTAAAAAGGGCAGGCAGAGGGCAAAGGAGTTTTAACCAGTATTTTTTATGGTCACTAATCTGTCCTCTTTACTGACTTACCGGGGTAGATTTACTAAAACTGGAGAGTGCAAAATCTGGTGCAGCTGTGCATGGTAGCCAATCAGCTTTTACTGTAATTTCAGATTGTCCAATTAAGCTTTGGCAATAAAACCTTAAGGCTGATTGGCTACCATGCAGAGCTGCACCAGATTTTGCAGTTTTGGTAATTCAACCCCACCATGTCTTGTTTTTCACTGTATATCTGTAGGGAGGCAGGCACCTTGGTAGAGGCAGAGTTTTGTATCCTAATTTTAGAGCCTCCAGCATAAAGAACAGTGAGCAGCACGATAGTGACATCCCATCTTACTCCAAAGCTAAAAACTTGTTTCAAAGTACAAAAAAGGTTTGTGCAGCATGGGAGTTCAGTGACATTATATTATCTCCGTTCACATGCACATTAATACCTAAGTACTACATCAGTTTTGTTATGCATAACTATAAATAAATGATGCATGTTTTTGCCAGCAGGCTATGACTTGGATTACAAACTATAAACATGGACTATGCAAATATTCCTAGATACAATAAAAATAAATTATGAATATAAATACATGTTAAAATTGTATTAAAACATGAACAACAAAGTAACCCGATAAACAAGATTATTTAGATGAGCAGAAAAGTATGTAGACCAGTTTCCTAATATCAACCTATTTTGAGTTTATAAAAAAATAACTTAGAGTAGGGCAATTTATAATTTTTAATATTTAGATTATGACTTTTTAAGAGGGTAATTTTACAAAGCATCATTAGCCACTTGCAGACCACCCACCGCATTTTTACTGCTGCAGGGCGGCCCCCGCTGCGCCAGATCACTTACACGTACGTGAGCTGGCATTTCTGGGTAGAGGGCACATGACTGCCACTCCGTCTGTGTTGTGATTTGGTACAGGACAGGCGGATCAGCAGGTCACAGGCAATTTTTTATGGTCAGGACCTGCTGATTGGCTTAGCGAATCACAGTACAGAGTCCTGTGTTTACTGACAATACAGTGCTCTGTACACGGAGCAGAAATGTGGCTAAAGTTTTCCCCTGTGAAGCAGGGAGAAATATCTAAAAGCAGCACATAATACAGACATTACACTTGTTAGGCACACAGTTAACCCCTTGATCACACTAGATGTTAACCCCTTCCCAGACAGTGTCATTAGTACAGTGATAGTGCATAGTATTAGCACTGATCACTGTATTAGTGTCACTGGTGATGTCAATGTCAGTCAGTTCCCACTGAGCGTCAATTAATGTCAGATTGACCACCACACTATCACAGTCCCACTATAAGTTGCTAATCTCTGCCATTACTAGTATAAAAAAATAAATACAAATTACATTATATATACAATCATTTGTAGATGCTATAACTTTCACACAAACCAATCAATATACACTTATTGGGATTTTTTTTTTTTTTTACTGAAGCGATTAGCAGAATACATTCTGGCCTAAATTTATGAAAAAAAACACCCAATATTGGGTGTTTTTTTTTTTACTTTCATTTATATATTAAAAAAACAAACAAAAAAAAAAAACAATTTTGATCAGATACCACCAAAAGAAAGCTGTAAAAATTTCATTTGCGTACAGTGTTGCATGACCGTGCAATTGCCAGGTAAATTATCGCAGTGCCGAATGGCAAATAATGCCCTAGTTTAGTTAACCGCTTCCCGACCGCCTAACGCCGATGTACGTTGGCAGAATGGCACGGCTAGGCAGAACCACGTACAGGTACGCGGCCCTTTAAGAGCCTAGCCGCGGGTCGCGCGCGCGCCGACCCGGTCGGGAGCTCCGTGACCACGGCCGCGGGACCAGCGGACCCGATCGCCGCTGGTGTCCCGCGATCGGGTCACAGAGCTGAAGAACGGGGAGAGGTCTGTGTAAACAAACCTCTCCCCGCGCTTCCTACTCTGCCTGTCATTGATCGGCTGTTCCCTGTCATAGGGAAAGCCGATCAATGATGTCAGACGTCAGCCCCGCCCCCTAATAGTAAAAAAAAACACACACGTCACAGCCCATAACCCCTCCCCTCCCCCTAGGGGTTAACTCTTTCACTGCCAGTGTTATTTATACAGGAATCAATGCATTTAAATAGCATTGATTGCTGTATAAATGACAATGGTCCCAAAAATGTGTCAAAAATGTCCGATGTGTCCGCCATAATGTCGCAGTCACAATAAAAATCACAATAAAAATCGCCATTACTAGTAAAAAAAAAAAAAATATTAATAAAAATGCTATAAAACTATCCCCTATTTTGTAAACGCTATAACTTTTGCGCTAACCAATCAATAATCGCTAATTTCGATTTTTTTTTTACCAAAAATATGTAGAAGAATACGTATCAGCCTAAACTGAGGAAAAAAAATGTTTTTTTATATATTTTTTGGGGATATTTATTATAGCAAAAAGCAAAAAATATTGAATTTTTTTCAAAATTGTCGCTCTATTTTTGTTTATAGCGCAAAAAATAAAAACCGCAGGGGCGATCAAATACCACCAAAAGAAAGCTCTATTTGTGGGAAAAAAAGGACGCCAATTTTTTTTGGGAGCCACGTCGCATGACCGCGCAATTGTCAGTTAAAGCGACGCAGTGCCGAAACGCAAAAAGGCGCCTGGTCCTTTGGCTGCCAATTGGTCCGGGGCTGAAGTGGTTAAAAAATTGTTAATTTACGGCATCGCAATCACTGTTGCTTAGATAATTCCAAGGTGTTCAATAGCAAAGACAAAAACAAAATAAAAGGTCAATGCAAGATTCCTGGGGAAAAGTATTTTGTATGCAAGCAGGGTTACTATATTCACATAAATTTAGAAGGGCATTTATTTCAAGTTACACTTGGCTTTTCTTTGACTACCATGCAAGAAAAGCCAGGATTTGACCTAGGGAAAGGAGAGGTTTGGAGAATGAAACACTTTGGCTATGACATGCAGGGAAATGTAATACGTTTATTTGAAAATAATCATTATACAGAAATTCTTGTTTAACCATTTCTCTGCCAGACCCTTTTTTTTTCCATTTTGTACACACATGGCAAAATAGGCTTTTTTGGCCTGAAAAATACCTACAGTATAAGCCAAAATATTATACCGTTTCTGAAAGCAGAGAATATAACAAGGTGGTAAAAGGTGGTTAATAGTTTTTTTGTTTTTTTTGTGTGTTTTTTAAAACTGACAATTTATATTAAGATAGATTTTCACAGAAAAGATCACAGGATATTCACGCAACAGGAAAATAGCATCATTCAAGCACATAAAACATCACAATACAATAATCAGAACCACCTGACACTTTCATAGTGAGTATTCACAAGGCTAACAAGAAAGAAGTAGTTGTACATACAAAAAATACAGGAAATACGGTAGCTATAAAAGCCAGCGGAAAAAAAAAATACGTAGGTATCAATTAAACAGATCACAATATTAACCAAGGAGAAAAGATCCTAGCATATACAACAGGGATATAAAATCAAATGTGCAACGCCATACGAGGATACCTGTGGTGAGTATAAAAAAAATAAAAAAACAAAAAAAAGAAAGAGGAAGGGAAAAGGGGAGAGAAAGTAAGGGTAAAGAGAGAGACATGGAGCCCAGACCATCAGCCAAAGCCATGTCTAACCTTCTCTAAATGGTTAAACTCAATTAAGGTCCCTGGTGGGCTGAAGATTTGTCAGCAAAGGGTTTTCCAGATAATTCCAGAGTTCCCAAGCCCAATTATTTATCCAAGGAATTGTTAAGAGAAGCTGTGGGGTATTCCATCCTCTACATCCCAGATTCTGGTGTGGAGTTCTATCAGGGAATGGGGCCCTGTACATTTCCATTTGAGGGCAACCAAACATCTAGCTGACGTTAGTATAAGCGTCAATAAATTTTTGGATGATTTCGAGAATGTATGAGGAGGAAGCCCAAAGAGAAACATTTTGAGAGAGAAGGGAATCCAGGACCCAAAGAGGGAATGTATAGGGGAATGTATAGCCTGCCAATAGGGGGAAGATTGGACAACTCCAGTATATAAAGCTGTAGATTACCTAGTTCCATCCAGCAGTACAAACAATGGTTATCTGCAGCAGAGTATATCCATGTAAGCATTACCGGGTTTAGTGTCAGAGCCAGCCCTACCATGGGACCCAGTGGGCCCATGGTCCCAGGCAGCATTTTAAGAGGGCAGCAGCCTCCCGAGATCTGCCTGTGGGACTGCTGTGAAAGGCTGCATCCAATGAGTGTGCAGTCCGTGCTGCCTGTGAGACAATTTCATACTGAGCAGATTTCACACAGTGCCAATCAGTGCAACCTGTCAGTGACAATCACTGTTTCCAATCAGTGCCACCTGTCAGTGCCACCTGTCAGTGCCACCTGTCACTGCCAGTGTTTCCAATCAGTGCCACATGTCAGTGCCAATCAGTACCATATGTCAGTGCCAATCAGTGCTAATCAGTGCTTCCACCAGTGCCACCTGTCAGTGCCAATCAGTGCCACCTAATATCAGTACCAACCAATGCCACCTATCAGTGCCAGTGTTTCCAATCAGTGCCACCTACCAGTGCCAATCAGTGCTCATCAGTGCCACCTATCAGTGCCTCCTATCAATGCCCATTAGTGCTGCCAATTAATGCCCATGAGTGCCACCTATCAGCGCCCATCAGTGCTGACTATCAGTGATGCCTATCAGTGCCCATCATTGCTGCCAATTGGTGCCCATCAGTGCCACTAAATGCTGCCAATCAGTGCAGCTTATCAGTGCCAATCAGTGCTGCCTATCAGTGTCATTAGTGCTGCCGATCAGTGCCAATCAGGGCCCATTAGTGCTACCTACCAGTGCCAATCAGTGCTTTCTATTAGTGCCAATCAGTGCCGCCTATCAGTGCCAATCATTGCTGCCTGTCAGTGCCGCCAATCAGTGCCACCTATCAGTGCCAATCATTGCTGCCTGTCAGTGCTGCCAATCAGTGCCAATCAGTGCAATGAGTGCAGGAATGGGGCAATGAACTCAGCAGCCAGGCACATTGTCCATGGGGGAGGGGGGTCACCTGGTGGGGCACAACTGAAATCCATTGATGTTTATTAATTCCACTTGCCGATCTTTAGTATAATAGATAATCACCACACTACTATTTACAATAAACTACTGGAGGTAAAATAAAAAAAAGTGTCAGTAAAAGGCCTGCCCACACCACAAAAAAAAGTGCAGTGCTAACTTACTGATCAATAACTTAAAGGGGTTGTAAAGGTTCATTTTTTATTTTCTAAATAGGCTCCTTTAAGCTAGTGCATTGTTGGTTCACTTACCTTTTCCTTCGATTTCCCTTCTAAATGTTTTTTTTTCTTTGTTTTCTTTGTCTGAATTTCTCACTTCCTGTTCCTCCTCAGTAAGCTGTTCAGTAAGCTGTTCTGGCTGACTAAACACAGCTCAGATGATGGTGTGAAGTTTACTGAGGAGAAACAGGAAGTGAGAAATTCAGACAAAGAAAAAAACATTTAGAAGGGAAATCGAAGGAAGAGGTAAGTGAACCAACAATGCACTAGCTTAAAGGAACCTATTTAGAAAATAAAAAAGGAACCTATTTAGAAAATAAAAAAAAATAGAAACTAAAAAAATAACCTTTACAACCCCTTTAACAATAATGGTGGAATCCTCTGTATGGAAATTTCAATAGGCTTCAATATTACGACAATACCGGTCTCTGATATGCAACCTCACATATAATACACATCAGACTGAAAATAATATATTGTATAAAATGAAACTTAGCTGGGATGGTGGAAACCCCTCCTATAGATATTGGCTATAAAAAAAATGTCTTCATCAGTTTATGCCAATATGTACTCTGCTACATATTTTTGGTTAAAAAAAAAATCGCAACAAGCGTATACTGATTGGTTTACGTAAAAGTTATAGCGTCTACAAAATAGGAAATAGATTTATGGCATTTTTAATCAGATTTTCTGATAAATTTTATTGTAGTTATCATTATATAAACTAATGAATGTGGAGGGGCGTGGCCTGACGCATGGAGAGGTGAGACGTGCCTGCACACAGCTCCCGGCTCCCTCGGCTCCACGGACCTCATAACGGCCAGTAAACCGGCCACAAAGCATCCTCATGGGGAAAGATAAGCCCAAGGCACCTAAGGGCAGCGGTGGACATCGCCCAGGAGGGGATTTAGAGGACTATTTCAGCCGTGGAAGATCATCCTCACAGCGCCGGCCGGAATCCAAGATGGCGCCGGCCCCTCCATCCCCAGCGCGCTCTGAATCAGCTCTGCAGTCCCAGGTGAGCTCACACAGCCTGCTCTTACACCCTGAGGACACTGATTTCTCCCCCAGACTGACCAGAAGCCGCTCCAATGTCTCCCTAGGATCAGGGGAAGGGTGGGACATGGAAGCACAGATCAGATCCCTGCACAGCTACATGAGGTCTCTACCCACTAAGGCTGACTTTGAACACTGTGTACACAGGATTGAAAAGACATATAAGAAAGAGATCTCTGACCTAAGGAAGGATGTGGGGGCACGCTTTGATGATGTTGAACACACAGTAGAAGGCCTCCGGGACACGGTACAGTCACATGACAGGATTCTCAACACCCACACGGTCATGCTACAGCAACTCTCATACCAGCAGGACGACCTCGAAAATCGCAGTCGCCGCAACAACATACGCATACGGGGGATACCCGAGACGGTGGACCCCAAGAATTTACCCGCGGCTGTGACGGCCATTTTTAACCAAATACTTCAACGCCCCAAAGACGACCTGATCGAATTGGACCGTGTGCACCGTACCTCGGGCCCTCACACCCTTGACCCCACCTTTGTGCGCGACACCCTATGTCGCATCCACTTTTACAAAGTTAAGGAGGACATCATGAGGGCCGCCAGCACACAGGAGTCAATCCTCTTCAACGGCACACCCGTCATGCTTCTCCCAGATCTCTCCCGCCAAACACTGGCTATGCGGAAATCACTGAGGCCCCTCACGCAACTCCTGCAAGCAAGGCAAATGAAATACCAGTGGCGTTTCCCATTCCACCTCCGAGTCCGCCACGAAGGTAAAGTCGCCATATTCCGCACGCTGGGTGACCTGCCGACATTCCTCAGCACTCTTGAACAACCTCAAGTCGCACTACCCGACTGGCCGTTTGCACCGACTACCCCGGGCCTACCCTACATCCCACATTGGCAGAAGCAAGGTCGCAGACGCACACCTCGGTCTCCACAGCACCAGGACCCCAATGACTGAAACACTCCAGTGGGCCGCCTCGGGCCTGTTGTCCTCCTCTTTTTTGCTAACCCTCCTTTTCCTACAGGTTTTATATATATTTGACATGTTTTCTTTCCATGTATCCCCTCCCCCCCCACTCCGACAATCGGAGTGCAGCACGGGGACTTTCTCCTCTACCAATGCACAGGTTCCAGGACTTGTCCTTGCACCCCATCGCCTGCTACAAATCCCCCTGTGTTGTGTTGTCCTCACCGAAACTTTACAGTTACTGTTATGCTCAGCCTGTTCCTTGCATAAGGCCTGATGCACACCCATACCCCCCGTGCAACGTAAATGTGATGCCTCTTTCCTGGTCTTTTTTTTGTTTTTCTCTTGTTTCCTTAAGCCGGTTTACTGATGTACTTTTTTGAAGACCACTAAGATAACCTTGATTAAGAAGATGTTTTGTACAATACTCAGGTCACAATTGATACTGCTCCATATGTGGAGCCGAGGCGAAGGGAGCTGCCCTGCTCCGTGGTCTCGCTTTGCACCCCCCCCTTTTTGGGTTTTTTGTTTATCTATCACCCCTCAGTGATCCAACAGACACTGAGGAGCGCACTGACATGTGCCTTTATAAAAGGCCTTTTTCTTTTTCGTTACTTGCCTTTTGGAGCCACCTAGTGGCCTTTTTTGTTTCTTTTTTGGTTACTCCTTTTTCCTGCCTGATCCACTGGGCCCATCTCCCACGATTGGCTCGCAACATTTATGAGTTACTCGCTCCCCTGGTTATTATAGTGGGAGAAAGTGGCCATGTCTATGACTGCTGGTACCTTCTGCATGAGATTACTTTTCTACCTTCTCTATTCCTTCTCACTTTTCTTTTCTCCTCATCTTCTCTTTACCTGTACCTTCCTACCCTCCCCTCCCTCCTTTACCCTCCTTCAACAAGAACTAACTCCCGCCCCCTGCCCCCAGAAAATTTAATCACAACGCCACCTATCAAAGTGACCCTGAACCTCACTCTCATAACTTCCCATGGCTAACGACGGTTCAATAACTTTCGCCTCCTTTAACTGCAGAGGCTTTAACACACCCGAGAAGCGGAGCCAGACACTCTACCATTTTCATAAAAAACGCATTAAAATTTTGCTCCTCCAGGAAACGCATTTTCGTGCAGGAGCAACCCCAGCCATACGCAATAGGTACTACTCGCAATGGTTCCATAGTGTCAACCCCCAATCCAAATCTAAAGGAGTGTCTGTTGCCTTCCATAAGTCTTTTAACCCGGAGGTTCTGGATTCTCTTATAGATGACTCTGGTCGCTACATATTTTTGAAACTGAAACTAAACGATTTTCTCTTTACAGTGGCTAATATCTATGTGCCTAATGCGGGCCAGGCTCGGTTCCTCTCAACGGTCCTCACCAGACTATCCTCCTTTGGAGGGACAGCTCTCGTCATCGGAGGCGATCTCAATGTAGCCCTATCCCCACCCGCAGACACATCCTCTGGTAAGTCCTCTGTTCCATACTCCACCTTGACACGCATCAAATCACTATTTCATTCATCCCATCTGGTGGATGCCTGGCGGATCCAGCACCCCACAGATAGGGATTACAGTTACTTCTCAGTGGCACACAACTCTTACAGCAGGTTAGACCATTTCCTCATCTCACAATCGCTGCTTGACACACCTCTACAGACCTCGATCGGTACCATACTGTGGTCCGATCATGCCCCCGTCTATTTGACTCTGGTTCGCCCCCCCCGCTACCCGCCGGGGGGCTAACTGGAGACTTAATGACAATTTGCTATGAGACACTGTATGTGTAGCGGATGTCTCCACAGCCATTAGGAACTTTATAGGAGACCACGCATCTGACACGACCTCCCCACTGAACCAATGGGACACACTTAAATGTGTGCTACGGGACACCCTCATGCAGCACGGATCCCGCCTAAAGAAGGCCAGAGCTCACGACATACGCAAACTCCTCACCACAATAGCAGAACTTGAACCCCTCCACAAGCGGGACCTGGACCCTGCCGTATATGTCCAGCTCTCTAATGCCCGCAGGGATTTACTCCAGCTCCTCGATGCGCACTCCTTAATCGCCAGAGACAAAGCACGAAACCACTTCTACTCACTAGCAAATAAATGTGGTAAACACCTGGCTAGGATCATTCACCCTAGACCCCCACGGCATTCTATTCCTTTTATCGTTCAACCGGACCAAACGAAAACATTTAACACCTCAGGGATATCTGCATCCTTCAGGCAATACTATTCACAACTATATAATCTCCCTCGCACAGTCCCTAACGCTCGGTCCCCCCTTCCCAACGACCCTATACAAGAATACATCCTAGAGACAGCCCTGCCCACTGTTGACGAGTCAGACGCGACAGCCCTTGACGAGCCCCTGGACGCCTCTGAATTCCTGCAGGCCATCAAAGCTCTTAAAGTAGGCAAATGCCCGGGCCCCGACGGCTTTACACCCCGATTCTACAAAACCTTTGCCCCACAACTTGCACCACTACTAACAAAGGCCTTTAACTCAGTGGAGAGCTCCAACCTCCCCTCGAAAGATTCCCTATCTGCCAACATCTCCATTATCCCTAAACCAGGTAAAGACCCTTCCCAATGCAGCAGTTATCGGCCCATCTCTCTACTCAACATAGATATCAAACTATTCGCAAAAGTTCTAGCCACCCGTCTATCCCCCATACTACCCAAAATTATCCATAACGACCAAGTGGGGTTTGTCCCCGGAAGAGAGGCAAGGGACAACACCACCAAAACGATACACCTTATCTCCCTGATACAACGTAAAGGTCTAAAAGCTTGCCTATTATCCTTCGACGCTGAAAAGGCCTTCGATAGGGTCAGCTGGAGGTTTCTGCAGCTGTCCCTAGCTCAACTCGGTCTCGGGGTCCCCTTTATTTCTAAAGTCATGTCCCTATACTCCAGCCCCTCAGCTACGGTCCTAGTCAACGGCACCACATCAGCTCCCTTTAACATTACCAATGGCACCAGGCAGGGCTGTCCCCTATCCCCCCTCCTTTTTGTCATAGTAATCGAACATCTGGCTTGCGCCATACGTCAAAACCCCTCCATTCTCGGTATTCAAACCCCATCTGCCCACCACAAACTCTCCTTATATGCAGACGATCTCCTAGTCTATATCCAAAACCCACATACCTCTCTACCATCCCTTCTCCGAGAATTCCAACGTTTTGGCACCCATAGCAACTTCAAGGTCAACATAACTAAGACAGAAGCACTCAACATTTCCCTCACCCCATCCACCCTATCCCTCCTAAAATCCAATTTCTCTTTCCGTTGGCAGGACAAAGGGATCTCTTACCTGGGAATCATTATACCCTCAAACCTAACCAACTTGTTCTCCCTAAACTATATCCCCCTACTCTCCCGCATACGGAAAGACCTAGAGGAATGGGGAGGATCCCCTCTGCCGTGGTTCGGCAGGATTAACACCCTAAAGATGGACACCCTACCCAAACTCCTGTACTTATTCCAAACGGTTCCCATCCACGTCCCCAAATCCTATTTCACCTCCCTACGCTCGCTAGCCATTAGATTCATGTGGAGCCGGGGACTCCCCAGAGTTAAATTTAAACTACTCACGCTTCCAAAGACATTGGGAGGTACAGGCCTCCCTGACTTCGAGACCTACCATACGGCCACTCTTATGGCCCGCACACTAGAATGGTTCCCCCGTTCTTTCTGCAAGGCCTCGGTGACAGTTGAACAAGACCTCTCCCCTGTAGACCTCCGGGCCCTACTATGGGGCTACAAACAAGAGTACACTCGTCTGACATCCCTATCACCACTGACCCTAGCCTCTCTGCAACTATGGTATAAGAAAGGACTCAACACTACCCTTTCCTCCGACCCAAGCCCCCTGACATCCCTTTTTGACCACCCCGCACTCCCACAAGGAATAGGGGCAACCACCATAGGGTCCTTTAAACGCTCTGAGTGGCCACTAGCTCGTACATTTGTACACTCATCACAAGGGACCCCGGTAACTCTGGCAGGCCCCAGAGATTGGCTCACAACCTTACACATGTCTACGTTTACCAAACACCTATATTCCTCCTCTCAAATACACCGCAAGCTCACCAGTTTTGAGGAGATATGTTCGCTCCAAGAAACTCCCAAACACCTCCTTTCCTCCTTATATAACCTACTACTGACCCTAACACATGATCAACTCCCGCACTATACCAGGATGTGGTCTGCGGATCTGGGTGAAGACATCTCTGCGCCGGAATGGCAAACATCTTTTTATTTTACGCACAAATCTACCATCTCTTGCTACTCCCAGGAAAAGAATTACAAGCTCCTGTCTAGATGGTATAGGGACCCTGCAACCCTGCACAAAATCTTCCCATCAGCTCCGCCCACCTGTTGGCGCTGTGAAACCTCTATTGGAACTTATATGCATATCTGGTGGGACTGTGAGAGGATCCGCCCCTTCTGGACGCAGGTATTTGAATGCTATAATCTCGTGGCTGATAGACCAGTTCCTATCTCCCCGAAAATTGCGCTACTCTCCATATTGCCCGGGTCTTTAAAGTCGCAGAAGCAAAGATTGCTCCGTTTCTTTATGTCCTCTGCTAGGCAACTGATACCCGCTTACTGGAAGACAAAGAACACCCCTCCACTGTCACGGTGGGTATCGATTATGAATGACACCATGAGAATGGAGGAGTTGCTGGCTCTAGATAATGATACATACACCAAATTTATAGCTCAATGGTCAATATGGCTCCGCTTCTCTTCCTCTGATACTCTGCTGAACAAAACCGCGGACATATAGGGACATACTAGATCCCCTCCTACCCTACCCTCCCTGGACATAACCGTGATCCTCCCCCTCCCCCTGCCTCCCCCCTCCCTACCTTCCTGCCCACCCCCCCCACCACCCCATCTCTTCTCTACTTTACTCTATTCTTTTCTCTCTGCTCCTCCTATCTTTCCTTCTCCACGTTACTTACTGTATATTGTTACATATAGTGAATCATGAACTGCTTTCGCTAGCACTACCTCCTGGACCAGAGAACAGGTTCTCTTCCCCACCCCCCGAGCATGTGGGCGGAGGTCGGCTGTGGACGATAGTCGTTGGTTGGCCTTCCGCAATTATCCTTCTGTTACCGTTCTTTGTATACAATTACCTCAAGTTGTTCACTGTTTTACTGTTTTCTTTTTGTGAAATACCAATAAAAATATTTTCAACACTAAACTAATGAATGTGGGGGGCCTTTTGGTGGGTGTGATTTTTTTTTTTTTTTTTGTGAGGGGGGGGCAGCATTTCATTCTTGGGCCAGCCTTGGTTACTGTATATACCAAATGGAAGAGGATTTTGTACTGGTTTTCCCTATATACAGTACAGATGGAGCTCTTGGAAGCCTGAGACCATATGGCTTGCCAGGTGGGAAGAGGTAATTTCTCACCTAAAATTAGTTCCCATTTATACATATAAATATCCTTAAATGTAGGAGGAAGGGAGATAAGTATCCTATATATCTGAGAAATCAGCCATTTAGAGGATGGACCCACCAGACAGGTTATTTCAAAGGCTGTAGGGAGGATAGCTAGTAAGAGATTGAGCGTAATGATGGATTTGTAGATAGCTGAAAAAGGCTTGTCTGGGGAGAGCAAAAGCCTCCTGAAGGTTGTTGTTTATTTAATTTATTTTATTAGGTTTTGTTATTTTTTTAAAACACATCTCTATTTTAATTTATTTACTTAACCGAAATGCTATCCCCTTCTGATAGCATAGTGCAAGTGGCAAAATTAATAATAAAACAAAATAAAAGTTTCAAGAACCTTTGACACCCCTCACGTTAGCATGCATATGCACATATCCACCTAGAACCTACGATTGTAAATGCCAATTGCGCAACACATGTTAGGCATTACCGTGCATAATAATTTTAGGGCCATCATTTATGGTTAACCACTTCAATATCACACACTTTCACCCCTTACTGCCCAGGTAAATTTTGAGCTTTCAGTGCTGTCGCACTTTGAATGACAATTGCGCGGTCATGCAACACTGTACTCAAACTAAATTTGAAAAGAAATATGTTTTTCTTAGTTTCTGTTATAAAATTTAGTTTTCTCCTTCATTGATGGGCACTGATGAGTCGGCAACGATGGGCACTGATGAGTTGGCTCTGATGGGCACTGATGAGGAGGCACTGATATGTTGAATTGATGGGCACTAATAGGTGGCACTGATATGCAGCACTGATTGGCACTGACAGGCGGCACTGAAGGGCACTGATAGGCGGCACTGATAGGTGGCACTGATTGGCACTGACAGGTGGCATTGATGGACACTAATAGATGGCACTGATGGGCAGCACTGATTGGGCAGGTACTGACAGGTGTTAATGCTGGGCACTGATTGGCACTGTGATGGACACTGATTGGCACTATGGTGGGCACTGATTTGCACTGTGGTGGGCACTTGATTGGTCACTGGCAGGGGGTTATGATGAGGCACTGACTGGGCACCAATTGGAAGCTTATTGGTACACTTGATAATCAGCACAGACCCCCACTCTGACAAGGAGAGCCGCCAATCGGCTCTCCCTGTCAGCGCAAACCGAGAAATGCCGTTTACCGGTACTTCCCGGTTCACGAGATGATCAGCTGTGATTGGTCACAGCTGATCACGTGGTAAGAAGCCTCTGATAGAGGCTTCTTATCACGATTGGAGATGCGGCGCGTAAGACTGACATGCCGCACTCGCGATCGGCGCGTGCCAGCATGTTATCCTGACTGGACGTCGTAAGACGTCCAGTCAGGATAACAGAACCACTTCCTGGACATCAATCTGTTATAGGCCGGGCGGGAAGTGGTTAAATGGAACTATGGACAAAATATATATATATATATATATATATATATATATATATATATATATATATACATATCAATACTAGGGATGAGCCGAACACCCCCCTGTTCGGTTCGCACCAGAACCTGTGAACAGTCCTAAAGTTCGTGTGAACTTTAGAACCCTATTAAAGTCTATGGGACTCGAACGTATCAATGCAAAAAAAAGTTAAAAAAAGTTAACAAATTGTCAGTTTTTTCAGGAGCAGTGATTTTAATAATCAATGCGGCCTGCCAGGTTGTGTGCTCGGATAAAGGGTCTGGTATGGATTTTTGGGGGGAACCCCACGCCATTTTTTTTTTTTTAATTTGGCGTGGAGTTACCCTTAAAATCTATACTAGACCTGACAGGCCTGGTAATTGAATTTAGGGGGAACCCTACGCATTTTATTTTTTTTTTAAATCAATGACTTTCAATGACTGTTATATATATATTATAGCTGCGAGTGCTTTTAAATGACTTTTTTTCCTGCAAAAATTACACTTTGTGCAGGGACAGTTCTAAGCACGGGAAACATGCGCCCCTTTACACACCCCCTAGGTATGAAATTTAAAGGAATATTACACTTTTATTTTTTCACTTTATGCATTATTAAAATCATTTTTTTTTTACTTTTTTTTGCATTGATACATGTACCCTGGGGCAGGACCCGGTCCCCAAACACTTTTTATGACAATAACTTGCATATAAGCCTTTAAAATGAGAACTTTAGATTTCTCCCATAGATTTTTACAGGGTGTTTGCAGCTTTTTCGAATTTACCGCGAACACCCCAAATTGTTCGCTGTTCCGTGAACAGGCGAACAGGCAATGTTCGAGTCGAACATGAGTCGGCCTACACACGATCAGACTGTCCGGCGGACTCGAGTCCAGCGGACAATCCCGCGGGAAAGTCCGATCGTGTGTACGGGGCATAATGGTACCCTCTCCTCAGGTTGAAAATGCTGTTGTCCAAGGGTGGCTACAGTGTAGGAGAGAGTGAGGCCTCTGTGTGGTCACCAGATAAGAAGAAAGGCAAAAAAACAAAACAAATGCAGTTATCGCATCTAAGGATTGTTTTAACTCTAATTTTATGAGCTGTAGGGGTTTTTAAAAGCATCACCCATCACATTGCATGAAGGAACAATTATGAGTATTTTTAAAATGACAATGTCAGTAAAGAAGATTTTCCTATTATAATAGATTTAAAAAAAAAATTATAATTAACTGCTACATTTTTCTATTTTTTGTACTTACCGGTATATAGAAGAAAAGACGTAGAGAACAATAGGTAAAAAATACTTTTTTTGTTTCAAAATAATAAACATGTTGTACAGAGCAGCCCAGATCCTCCTCTTCTCGGGTCCCTCTTTGGTGCTCCTGGCCCCTCCCTCCTGTTGAGAGCCCCCACAGTAAGCAGCTTGCTAGGGGGCACCTGAGCCAAGCGGCAGCTCCAACCCACCCCTCTCTCTCCTCATTGGCTCACTGACTTTGATTGACAGCAGTGGGAGCCAATGGAGCTTCGCTGCTGTCTCAGCCAATGAGGAGGGAGAGTCCCGGGACAGCTGAGGCTATTGCAAACATCGCTGGATCAGAGGGAGCTCAGGCTGGAGGGGGGGGGGGGCACTGCACACAGAAGTTTTTTTTTTACCTTCATGCATAGAATGCATGAAGATAAAAAACCTTCTGCCACTACAACCACTTTAATAATTGCAAGAACGGAATGACATCAGACATCGACATCTACAATGTAGAAATAACGTGTTGAACAACCCAACTGTATAAGCACCCTCAGTCGAGCTTAACCCAGATCTATGGTATGTCTTTAAGTGTAATTAAGTGTGGAAGCTCTGCTAATTTCCATCATCCAATCGTGTGAAGGCAAAAGTGCATCCATCAACAAGTGAAGTGCAACATATAAACCAAAATGTATCCCAGTATTGACTGTGTCTTCTAGCAAGCACCTTCTACAATATACTAATAAATCTTATATACATACTCAAATCAACACAAAATATACATCATCTCTTTTACATGTGACATATACTCAACGCTCCCAACTGTCCCTGATTTCGAGGGACTGTCCCTGATTTGGAACAAAGTCCCTCTGCTTCTCTTTCCTCCTCATTTGTCCCTCATTTTGGTCTGATCTATATAGTTGTATATAAAATACACTTTTTATCTTTCAAAAAGTGTTTTCCAATGCTAAACCTTTCATCCATTTTCTAAATTGCTGCATTTGTAATTTAAAAAGCCAGTATAAAGGACTTGTAGTGGTAAAAAAAAAAAAAGACTTGTGGGTTTAACTAATCAATTTTTTTGTATTATTTTCCTTTAAGGGGGCTTGACAGGGGGTGTGCCCTATGCCTACAAACTTTTGCTAAAACGTTGTCCCTCAATCCCAAGTATAGAGGTCAGGGCACAAAGAATACACCAAGTTCAATTATGAGCAGAGTTGGTTCACGGGCTGAGTTTGGTAACAGTTGAGCAGAAAGGCACCAAATCATAGTCAGGATCAAGGCCAGGAGCAAGCAGAGGTTGGCAACAAGTAGGCATGTTTCACACGAATTGATGCACTTTAACACTTCTTTTTTCTTTCTCCTCACGCTGACAGCGCGAGGAGAAAAAAAGCTGATCACCGGCTTATGTGCAAGGGACATCAGTCCTGAAGAGGAAGGAGGCCTCATCTGTGCCAATCAGTACCCTCTGCCAATGCCACCTGCAATTGCCACCTGCCAGTGCCCACCAGTGCCACCTATCAATGCCCACAAGTGCCACCTATCAATGCCCACCAGTGGTGCCAATCAGTGCCTCGTCAGTGCCACCTAGCAGTGATGCCTATCAGTGTAACCTACCAGTGCCGATCAGTGCCCATTATTGCCACCCATCAGTGCCCATCACTGCCACCCATCAGTGCTCATCACTGCCACCTATCAGTGCCCATTACTGCCAGCTATCAGTGCCAGCTATCAGTGCCACCTATTAGTGACACTTCTCAGGGCCCACCAGTGCCACCTATCAATGCCCTTCAGTGCCACCCATCAGTGCCACCCATCAGTGCCACCTCTCAGTACACAACAGTGCCGCCTAACAGTGCCCACCAGTGCCGCCTTATCGGTGCCCATCAGTGCAGCCCATCGGTGCCCATCAGTGCAGCCCATCGGTGCCCATAAGTTCAGCCCATCAGTGCCCATCAGTGCAGCCTATCAGTGCCCATCAGTGAAGCCTCATCGGCGTACATCAATGAAGGAGAAAAATTACCTGTTTGCAAAATTTTATAACAAAATATACAAAATATACGCAGAGGTGATCAAATACCACCAAAAGAAAGCTCCTTTGTGGGAAAAAATAATTAATTTGGGTACAGTGTTGTATGACCACGCAATTGTCATTCAAAGTGTGACAGCGCTGAAAGTTGAAAATTGGTCTGGGCAGGAGGGGGGTTTAAGTGCCCAGTAAGCAAGTGGTTAAAGAGGAATTAAACCCTGATGGGTTTTACTTCCTCCTTATTTTCCTGCAAAGGCAAAGCATAATGGGCTACTATGCACCGCATTATGTGTCACTTACCTGAAAGGGAAGCCTGCGATGTGACCGCTGTCCCCACTAGAAGCGATCGTCCATCTTTACCCCTCTTCCTTCCGGGGGCCACAAACTCTGGCTCTGTGACTGGCCGGAGTCACGTGACGTCACTCCCACGCATGCGGGCGGAAGCCACCAGTCACGGCATGAACCCCTTTAGAAACTGCACAATCTGCCCTTTCTAAAGTGCACATGCGCCGTAGACATCGGTGCGCGGCTTTATTGTAAATATGTCATGTGTTATTACTATCTCCTGATGTAATCCATGTCATTCACAGTGTCCATCAATGTAATCTACATCAATCACAGCATATGCACTGCTGACACTGTCAGTAAAAATCATACTGTTCCATAACACCCTGTTTAACCACCTCCATACCCCATATTTTCACCCCCTTCATGCCAAGGCCCATTTTCATCTTTCAGCCCAGTTGTGCTTTAAATGACATTTACGCAGTCATGAAACTCTGTAACCAAATTGAATTGTTATCATTTTTTTTAGACAGCTAGAGCTTTCTTTTGGTGGTGTGTAATAAGCTTTGGATTTTTTTTGTATTTGCTATATAAACCAAAAAAAAAATACCAAACATTTTCTTTGTTTATGTTATAAATCTTGCAAATAAATAATATTTCTTCATGAATTTAGTCCAAAATGTACTTTGCTGCATTTCTTTGGTGAAAATAACCCAAATAAGTGTATATTATTTAGTCTGTGTGAAAGTTATAGAGTCTGCAAACTAGCGTATATTTGAAAATTGATCAATCCTGATGTACTGACAGTCTATCTAATTTCTTACAAACCTTAAAATGCAGGACAGTACAAATACCACAGCTTGAGGGCTCATTCACACTATAAATGGCATAACCTCACCCCCTCATTACATATTGTAGCGTAAATAAGGTGTTTGCTATATGTGGGTTGCATTGTGGGATGGGGGTGTTAAGAGGATGGTGCATAGGGAACAGCAAAAAACACTTTTACCTGAGTAGACAAAAATCCCTGTGTCACCATAATGACACTGTACTGCTCTGGGAAGGTGATCAGGATTTTTTTCACCATGATTGTTTGTTCCAATGATGATCTAATCACTGTTATAAGCAATAATTTTTACAATTGGCATCCATTCATGTGCCATTGTGTACGACTGTGATAGCTGTGATTGGCCACAGCTATCATATGGTACAGGTTCGCTGTGATTGGCCCCAATACCATGGTAGACACAGAAGGATGAGATGGCACACCACTGCATGGCTCCTAGGGTGCATACAAAGCGCCCACCTACAGGAGGTCATGTGACTTCCAACGGAATAGTAGTGCTCCTGCCCAGCCATCATTTTACAATAGGCAAAGTGGTTAAAAGACGTGCGTATTTTCAAAATTGCCCTTTAAGCCACATGAAAAGAACTTCTCACCGATATCTACAAATGTGACAATGACTAGGTATTGTCCATTCTTTGAGCCTTACAGAAGCCTGTCAGGACATAATCAGAGGCATATGACATCCACTCTTTCCTCTGATTACTGTATTACACTAATGTATCATCAATGGGCAAGGCTTGGAACAGGACAAGCTGCCTGGTTATAGTTTTCACCTCCACTAATATGGTTGCTGCTTCATAGCAATTGTTTAAGAAGTGAGTCTAGGCAAATAAGCAGCTACAAAAAACCTTTAAGTACTGTACTCAAAACGACTGTTAGAAAGTTAAGGTTGTAAATCTGGGTCTGCTTTAAATACAAAAATAGAAAAATATATGTAGCACAGACACATGGTAGGAAGCAACCTATATTGCACATCTACCTGCTACTTGGTGGCCTATGCACTCTTCCTTTTTTCACCCTTTTTACAAATATAATCAATGGCCAGCCCTTCCTAATAAAGGCACCGGAGGACAGTATGTATTTTACAATAGTTGTCAGCGGAGATATAATGCTGCCTTACCTTGTGGTCATTGGAGAAGGGTCCTCTTACACCGGTGGTCAGTAAAGTTGTGCTCCCTTAAACTTGTGATTAGAGGAGAGGAAGTACGCCCTTTACATTACCGATTACCTAAACGGTGCCCCCTTGCAATGAAAGTTAGTGCAAAAGAAGTGTATTCCCAACATGCTAGTCACAGTGGTGAAGGATCCTCTTATGAAGAAATGTCCCCTTACTTTAGTAGTCAGTGAAGAAATACCACCTTGTAAGGTTGATCATTGGAGAAGGATCCCTTTACATCTGTGATCAGTGGAGAAGGGACCCCTTACATTGGTGGTTAGTGAAGAAGTACCCCTAAAATTATCAGTGGAGAAGAAGTTTCCCTTTACACTTGTGATCACTAGAGAAACAAGCACCCTTAATATTGTTTAAATTAGAGTAATGCCACTTTATATTGCTGGTCAAAAGAGAAGTGTCCTTTTAGACAGGTAGTCAGTAAAGAGGAAGTGCTTCCTTACATTGTTACATTGTTGATCAGTATATGGATGATTATTGTAGTGGAAATTCTCCCTTGTATTGATGATCAATAAAGAGAAAGTGCTTTCATAAACTGGTTATCAGTGAAAAATAAATGCCTTACAATGGTGATTGGTAGAGAGAAATGTATTCCTTACATTGATGATTAATAAAGAGGAAGTTATTCCCTTGCATTGGTTATCAGTGGATTGTAAATGCATTGGTTGGCTCTCTTTAGAAAAATACAATGCATTTGATGAAAAATAGGGCTCAACACAAAAAAGGTGTCAAAAAAAGACCAAAAAAGGGGAACAATCTGTAGAGATTCCCCTGTGTAAAGGCCCATACACACGATCTGACTTTTTGACAACAAACATGCAAATTAGCTGTTTTAAGGCAACATCCAACCGTGTGTACGCTCCATCGGACAAACTTTTTCAGTTTTCATCAGACTTTTGTTGGCTGTGCGAAGGGACAAACTTTCCGGCAACAAAAGTCTGATGGAGCAAAGTTTGATCGTGTGTACAGAAAACCATAGGACTTTTGTACAAAGTACAAACACGCATGCTCAGAACCAATGCAAAAGATCAGACAACAATACAGAAGTTGACCAAAGGTGGCGGTAAAGAGCAGAAAAAAACACGTGATTTGGTAAAAGTTGGCTGAAAAAGTCCTGCCGTGTGTATGCAATACAAGTTCACGGGCCGACGCCCTTTGTACCAAAATCCACGGGAAAGTTTGTACAAAGTCCAATCGTGTGTATGGGCCTTAAGAGTGACAAAAAAAAGGACCAAATCAAACTTTGGTTTATTAACATGTGATCTCAGACTGTCATTATCTGGTTTTCAGCACAGACTGTCTTGTGTTTTAACATTTGAACTATTGTTTACTAGAGTAAAAAACATTATATAATTATATTACATTATATAAGTAAAAATAAAGTTAACCAGTATCACAATAATAATTATATTTACCTCATGGAAATCTGTATTTTGGCTGTATTTTTTATTCATAATAAATACATAATTAAAAAATATGGATGTGCATTGCATGATATTATTTATTTTCATTTTAAAATGTAGCACCCTCTACATAGGTAGGTGCTAGATTAGGATTTTTGGTGAGTGTAGGAAAATTTTTGTCAGGCTAGGCTGGTAGCCAGGCCTGTTTGTTTTGGTTTGTGTGGGCTGGGAGTGGCTCAGAGCTAGCAGCTGATGACTCACAGGCAGCGTCACTGAAACCTCCCTCATTCTCTTAGCAGTGTACTGGACTAGGCTAAAAACTTTGAATCCCTTTCTTTATATGCTCTTATATGGCACTTTTACAATTATCATTGTGCATCGATCAATTTTTCTACCGATGTTGATATTAATACACAGTCTCAAAATGTAATGAAAGTCTAGTAAAAAAAACAAATTATTTTATTTATATATATATATATATATATATATATATATATATATATATATATATATATGTGTATACATATCATTTCTGGTACTCCAGTGCATTTTGCCAGTCTGTTTCCGGCCACCTTGTGCCACCAGTAAGCTCATTTTCACCTTTGATCCCTTGAAGCTCTGACACACTCTCTGGAACTTTTACATATCCATTCCAAGCAACATACCAATGAGCTCCAGATCTGGTTGTTCCTGGGACCACAGCAGGGCCATTTTTAGATCATCCACGCTTACGCATGAGTTTTTTCTACATTTCTGTATACCTTACCTGTATATACATATCGTACTATTGCAGGACGGGTCCCTTCAAGAAAGCGTGAAGGTTCTGGACAGGAGGCACAGGGGGAGCAAGAGAGGACAGCAGGAGCTAGTACTGCCAGGCAAGTTGAAGCCAGGGGGGCTGGTGAGTGACATGTGCAGTCAAGAGGACTGGGTGCAGTCAGAGATGGGTGCAGGGCCAGTAGTGAGAACTGCAATGTCATGGGCAGTGGAGTCGGGCAGCTGCAGCCATGAGGGCTGGCAGGGCCTGAAGAGGGCTGACTGGGAACAGTAGTCCATCAGTAGGACAGCTAGCACTAAAGACTTTCTATTTTCTACTACACCGTAGGGGCCCACAGTCCCTGCCTGCAAAGGACAATTGCTGAGACCTGGCCAGTGTCAGGCCTAAACATATGCTAGCTGGTCCTGAGGATTAAGAGTTGTGCAGGAGGAAGGAAGAGGAATAGTCTGCAAGCAAGGAACGTGCTGGAGGAGACTGAAGTAGTAACTTGTACAGAGAAGTGTACATAGTTGTCCCAATTGATATACAATCCACCAATTGATTGATATACAATCCACCAATTGATTGATATACAATCCACCAACTGATATGCAATTCACCGGGCATCCCATATTTCCCTTACCCCATCCAAGTAAAATTCCCTAAATAAAACAAACAAAAACAAGCACATGGACTGTTGATTGACTTAGGCCCCTTTCACACTGGGGCGTTTTTCAGGCGGTACAGCGCTAAAAATAGCGCCTGTACACCGCCTGAAAAAAAACGGCCCCATTCACTCCAGTGTGAAAGCCGGCAGGCTTTCACACTGGAGCGGTGCTCTAGCAGGACGGTAAAAAAAGTCCTGCTAGCAGCATCTTTGGAGCTGTATAGGAGCGGTGTATTCACCGCTCCTATACCGCTCCTACACATTGATTTCAATGGGACACCGCGGTAATACCGCGGCAATACTGCCGCTACGGCAGCGCTTTGCGGGGGATTTTAACCCTTTTTCGGCAGCTCGCGGGGGTAAAACCGCCAGCGAGCGGCCAAATACCGCGGCTAAAATGACGGTAAAGCAGAGCTAAATATAGCGCTGCATTACCGTCGCCGCGGCTCCCACCCCAGTGTGAAAGGGGCCTTAAGGTGACTGAGAAGTGAGTGCCAGGCTGGGCAGGGTGACAGGTGGGCCACGTCACTTAGCAGGCCCTACGGGGGTACCGCTACAAAAATATATAAAGCAGCACAGACTGTTTAGATGGGAGCTTCTGTCCAATAGATTTACCACTTTGAATTTGAAGAAGTGGGAGATAGTTAGTTACAGTGGTGTGAAAAAGTGTTTGCCCCCTTCCTCATTTCCTGTTCCTTTGCATGTTTGTCACACTTAAGTGTTTCGGAACATCAAACCAATTTGAACAATAGTCAAGGACAACACAAGTAAACACAAAATGCAATTTGTAAATGAAGGTGTTTATTATTAAAGGTGAAAAAAATCCAAACCATTATGGCCCTGTGTGAAAAAGTGATTGCCCCCCTTGTTAAAACATACTATAACTGTGGTTGTCCACACCTGAGTTCAATTTCTCTAGCCACACCCAGGCCTGATTATTGCCACACCTGTTCACAATCAAGGCATCACTTAAATAGGAGCTGCTTGACACAGTAAGGTCCACCAGAAGATCCTTAAAAGCTACACATCATGCCGAGACCCAAAGAAATTCAGGAACAATTGAGAAAGAAAGTAATTGAGATCTATCAGTCTGGAAAGGGTTATAAAGCCATTTCCAAAGCTTTGGGAATCCAGCAAACCACAGTGAGAGCCATTATCCACAAATGGCGAAGACATGGAACAGTGGTGAACCTTCCCAGGAGTGGCCGGCCGCCCCCAAAATTACCCCAAGAGCGCAGCGACGACTCATCCAAGAGGTCACAAAAGACCCCACAACAACGTCCAAGGAACTGCAGGCCTCACTTGCCTCAGTTAAGGTCAGCGTTCATGCCTCCACCATCAGGAAAAGACTGGGCAAAAATGGCCTGCATGGCAGAGTTCCAAGGAGAAAACCACTGCTGAGCAAAAAGAACATCAAAGCTCGTCTCAATTTCTCCACAACACCTCTGGATGATCCCCAAGACTTTTGGGACAACATTCTGTGGACCGATGAGACAAAAGTGGAACTCTTTGGAAGGTGTGTGTCCAAGTATATCTGGCGTAGAAGGAACACTGCATTTCAGAAAAAGAACATTATACCAACAGTAAAATATGGTGGTGGTAGTGTGATGGTCTGGGGCAGTTTTGCTGCTTCAGGACCTGGAAGACTTGCCGTGATAAAAGGAACTATGAATTCTGCTGTCTACCAAGAGATCCTGAAGGAGAATGTCCGACCATCTGTTCGTGTACTCAAGCTGAAACGAACTTGGGTTCTGCAGCAGGACAATGATCCTAAACACACCAGCAAGTCCACCACCGAATGGCTGAAGAAAAACAAAATGAAGACTTTGGAGTGGCCTAGCCAAAGTCCTGACCTGAATCCTATTGAGATGTTGTGGTATGACCTTAAAAAGGCCGTTCATGCTCGAAAACCCTCTAATGTAACTGAATTAGGACAATTCTGGAAAGATGAGTGGGCCAAAATTCCTCCAGGACGCTGTAAAAGCCTCATTGCACGTTATCGCAAACGCTTGGTTGCAGTTGTTGCTGCTAAGGGTGGCCCAACCAGTTATTAGGTTTAGGGGGCAATCACTTTTTCACACAGGGCCATGATGGTTTGGATTTTTTTTCACCTTTAATAATAAACACCTTCATTTACAAATTGCATTTTGTGTTTACTTGTGTTGTCCTTGACTATTGTTTAAATTGGTTTGATGTTCCGAAACACTTAAGTGTGACAAACATGCAAAGGAACAGGAAATGAGGAAGGGGGCAAACACTTTTTCACACCACTGTATAGCAATAACAAATTTAAAGTACTGACACTAACCTACAAATTCCTCTAAGCCCAGCCCTCCCACAGTTCCGATCTACTCATAGTCTATAGTCGGCATGTGCACTGCTCTTTTGACCTACTAATGCTTTTTTCTTTCAGAGTTGTCCCACGCACAGCTTCTCTTACACATGCTGCACAGGATAGTCTTCTGCACTCACACAGTAGCAATCTACAGTTCTTTCTACAGTTCGGTTATTTGATTTGACATGTTTTTGATCCAAAAAAAAAATTTTTAAGGTTTTTTTGAGTTTGAATGGTTACTAGTTTAAAAAAACAAAATTCTATAAGGTTTTATTATTACCTTCTACTTTTAAAACCACTTTAAGCAACGTGTCCTATTGGAAAGGAGTCTTACATGTATCACTCAGAGAAACAATCCTTTTTTTAACTTATAAGTGAAACATGTTTGTTAAAAACCTAAGTGAACAAATAAGCAAAGGTACATGTATTGCTCTGCTGTCATCTGGCAAGCCATATATGTTCTTATGTCTTGCATATATACTATTGTTTGTACCAACTCATCCAAGGTACCCCTCCTCTGCCAAGACTCTTACTGAGTGTACCAGGAGTCCAGGGGGTTCCAAAGCTTTTTTTAGATAAACACAATACCTGAGCCACTGTGGAGTTTTTGAGATCTCCAAATGTTTTTCTTTGGGTTACATAGGCTTTTCATAACCCCTGCTATTTGATGGTGCCTACAGCTAGGCATACACTTTTAGGCTCCATGGACACTAGGCTTTGTCATAAGCTCGAAAAAAGCTAGATAAAAAAGGCTGGATGAAAAATGCTGATATCAGCATTTTTGTGCCAGCTTCTAGTAGCATTTTAGTCGATTTTAGAAGCTTTTATGAGCATTTAGGATAGCGGTTCTCAACCATCGGGGGTCAAATGACGATTTGCCAGGGGTCGCTAAATCCCCATCCGCAGACCCAACTCCTGAAAGTGACCTCATCGGCTGGCGAAATGTCACTTCCGGAAGAGGAGATACCGCGCCGGAGTAGCTTGTAAGGTAAAAAGCTTGTTGATCAGACTCACGCTGTTTGGGAACTTGGTGTGGTCGGCTATGATGTCAATTTATTTACCAAGCTATGTGGCTGAGCACATGGATTTTTGAGAGGGAATTTAACTTACATAATTCTGTCTGTAAATGTGTAAGGCAAGAGACATGGGTGAGATCTTGGGTTGGGGATGCCTTAAGTGTTAATAATATTACATTACATGTGCTTGATGCTGGAATGAGCAGTAAGTAGGGATGGCGTTTGGTCAGAGCCATATTGGATTTGAGGTGGAGCTCATGATTTGGCGAAACTCAGAATTTGTGGCCAGAAATTTGCACTTTGAACCTATAATGCACTGCATAACCATTATCCTTAGCCAGATAGGTCCCTAAGAGCCAGTAATCATAAAAAATAGACAAGGGTGGGCTCCCAGCAGCCATATAGTTCTCAACATGTGTTGGAGTTGGTTAGGGAAAGCTGGTAACTATGTATGGATATACAGTTTTTTTTATATATAAATATATATATATACATTTTTTTTTTTATCACTCCAGATATGTCTTAGGCGCCGACAATTTTACGTAACACTTTGCACACGTTGAACGTGTGCACGTTCACAGATTGTTTTTATGATTAATCACTATGCTTTAATTATGTTAAATTTGTAAGAATGAAGATACATCCTGCATATCAGATATTTATATTTTGATTCATAACAGTAGCAAAATGACAGCAACGAAGGAGCAACAAAAATCATTTTACTGTTAGGGGTCCCCACAACTTGGGAAATTTTATCAAGGGGTCACGACACTACTTATTTAGGAGCATTAGCGTTTTGCAGTACATTAAAAAAGGCTGTTGGAGTATTTTAGTAGCATTTAGAAGCAGTTAGGAGCAGTTAGGAGCATTTAGGAGCATTTAGGAGCATTCTACCTTTTTTTATGCTGGAAAAACTCCACTGCTGGTGGTTGTATTTAGACAGCTGCAGCACCCACAGGTGCCTGAATATCTGAACAGTGACTGCATCTGATAGGTTGTTGTCACTGTTCATTTAAAAATCTTACACCTGGCCCAGTAATTTTTTTAATAGATTTTTATTGAGTTTGGTGGTTCTGACAATCTACCTATAGAATTTTTGCCAAAATTCCATTTGTGTATGGCTAGCTATAGCCATCATCATATCACTCTGGGGTGGACCAGTTAAATTATGCTAAGCAGCTGATGGGGCTAGCTCTGTATCAGAGTCCAACAGAGAGAAGATGTGTCGCTGCTCTTATTTATTTATATGATGCTTTAGAGGAAGCTTGTACTGAGAGGAATACAGAATCCCTTCTGAAAATGTTAGGCGTCTGACTGTCTCTGAAGTCAATACCTTTTGAGTCACTGATTTTGAACAAAACACAATGCCAATGGTGTTAGCAGAAATTCAGTGCTCCAGATTTGCATACTTGTGCCAGGTTGGTAATGCAAAAATACTGAAACATCTGGGCAAGCATAACATTCAGTCTACTACTAACCAAAACAAACACCAACGTGATAACAAGGCTTTGTTGTTACCTGTTTCAGCCTTACAATGCCGCTTACTGCGATAGCCAGCTATAGATGAGGGTGGTGGCGAGTTTTTTGTTATCACGTTGGTATTTGTATTGGTCCAACTTTACAACACGACTTCCAGCGCGATTTACAACACGACTTGGGGCGACTTACAGCGCAACTTTAAGTCGCCCCCAGGCCAGGCGACTTTAATATAAAAAAAAAAAACGGCATGGGTTCCCCTCCAAGAGCATACCAGGCCCTTCAGGTCTGGTATGTATATTAAGGGGGACCCTGCGCCAACAAAAAAAAATGGCATGGGGGTCCCCCTCAAAATCCATACCAGACCCTTCAGGTCTGGCATGGATTTTAAGGGGAACCCCTCACCAAAAAAAAACGGTGAGGGGGTCCCCCTCAAAATTCAGACCCTTATCCGAGCATGCAACCTGGCAGGCCACAGGAAACGAGGGGGGGACGAGAGAGCGCCCCCCCTCCTGAACCATACCAGGCCACATGCCCTCAAGATTGGGAGGATGCTTTGGGGTCCCCCCCAAAGCACCTTGTCCCCATGTTGATGAGGACAAGGGCCTCCTCCCCACAACCCTGGCCATTGGTTGTGGGGGTCTGTGGGCGGGGGGCTTTAACAAGGGGACCCCCAGATCCAGGCCTCCCTCCCTGTGTGAAATGGTAATGGGGTACAAAAGTACCCCTACCATTTCACCAAAAAAGGTGACAAAAGAGTTAAAAATTACAGGAGACGGTCTTTGACAAGTCCTTTATTAAAGTCTTCTTTCTTCTGGTCTTCTTCCTTCTTCCTTTCTTCATCCTTCGGTTTCTTCATCTTCTTCCTCCATATTCTTCTTCCTCCATCTTCTTCTTCCTCCGATCCGCTTCTTCTTGCTCCGGTGTTCTCGTCCAGCATCTTCCTCCACGGCGTCTGTTCTTCGTTGTCGGGCCGCTCCGCGCAATGGGAGGCTCCCGCTATGTGACGCTTCTTTTCTTCTTCTCTCGTCCCCCCTCTTTTCCTGCGGCCTGCCAGGTTGTGTGCTCGGATAAGGGTCTGGTATGGATTTTGAGGGGGAACCCCACGCCATTTTTTTTGGCGCAGGGTTCCCATTAAAATCCATGCCAGACCTGAAGGGTCTGGTATGGATTTTGAGGGGGACCCCCACGCCATTTTTTTTTTTTTTGGCGCGGGGTTCTCCATAAAATCCATGCCAGACCTGAATGGCCTGGTATGGATTTTGAGGGTGACAACCACGCCATTTTTTTTTTTTTTGCGTGGGGTTCCCCTTAATATCCATACCAGACCTGAAGGGCCTGGTATGGAATTTCGGGGGACCCCCACGCATTTCTTTTCTTCATTTTTTAAATTTCTTATTCCCATTCCCATAGATGTGCGCCCGGTCAACTTATGCAAATGAGGGGGCGTGTCCAAGATGGCCGAGTGAACGGACGTGTTCCTAAGAGCTCTGCTACTGCATTAATCCTATCACCTATTTAAACCGGATTTACTAACCTGAACTGCGACCCACTCTGCAGTGAATGCCTTCTAGATTGCCTGGTCGAGGTAAGGTGGGGAAGAAATTGAAATTCCCTCCTGAAATACCGCCTGAAGCCAGTCCGGCTCCCTCGAGGCCTAGTGAACAACGGACGCCTCGTGTTAGTATGGCGTCGCAAACTGAGGCCCAGGAGGGATCGCCCTCCCCTACTCCTGGCATCCCTGAAGTAATGGCGGCTATTGCAACATGCCAGTCGGCAGTCGCCCTGTGCCAGGCGGCCCTCACCACCAAAATCGAAGAAGTACAGATGGACGTGGGGCTCCTCCGACAGGACCTGGAGAAAGTTAGATCCCGGATGACCGCGGCCGAACATCGTGTGAGTCAGGTGGAGGACGAGGTGCATGACAACACTGGCGCCATCCGTTCCCTGCAATCCAGGGTCAAAATCCTGGAACACAGAGCCGAGGACTCCGAGAACAGGTGCCGCCGGAACAATATCCGGATCGTCGGCCTGGCGGAGGGAGCGGAGGGTAAGGACCCCACTGTCTTTGCCGAGGAAATGCTTAGAGCCCTGCTCCCCGCTGCGCACCTGTCCCCATACTTCGCGGTGGAGAGAGCCCACAGACTGCCGCCACAACCAGGCCCCCAGGGTTCCCCCCCAAGAACCTTTATTATGCGGTTCTTGAATTTCCGGGACCGGGATGAGCTGCTTAGGGCTGCCAGGGCGGCGGGCGAGCTGACTTTCCGAAACAACCGCCTGATGCTATTCCCAGACTTTTCAATTGAGACCCAGAAGCTCCGCCGTTCGTTCGACGCGGTGAAGGCAGGCCTCCGAGCGAAGGGCATAAAATACAGTGTGCTTTTCCCTGCCAAGCTTCGGGTAATTGATGGAGAGACAACCAGGTTCTTTACATCCCCTAAAGAGGCTGCAAAATGGCTGGAAACCATCCCTCCACTTGGATGACAAAAAGGGACATGAAAAGGCGCACAACTCCTGTTTTGTTTTTCCCCCACTGAGGTACGTGGTCCCCTGATGTTACTTTGCTGACTTGTGCATGCACACTTGCTCCACCATATCTTAACAGGAGAGAGACTAGAAGACACAACCCGGAGGAGGCGGCTTGCCCAGATGGGTAGGGAGCAATGAGCTGCACAAGATCTCGGACCATTGCAGCATGCTTGCATACAACCAGGAGGTCAGATGTGCACCCTTGAAAGGAAAAGGAGAAAAGACCTTGCACCCTTACTTTTTTGTTTCTGTACACCCGTTTACATTTTGCTTTTAACCATTTTGCCTTTTTACCTCAAGCCGGAAGGCTGCAGTTGCCAGCACATTGCCCACAGACCTCTACCAGACCTGACTATGGTTGAACACATTGCTGCAATGTTATCCAGGTACCTCCTCTCTTTTGCAGTATCACGTGAAATGAACACACAAGCTAGTGCCCCTGGCATAGTCCAGGAGATCTTTAAAAGACCCGGTTTTATTGTTAATGTAGCATCTCTTTTTTCCCCCATGGATGCTTACTAGTACACAAGTACTCAGGACTGTCTTGATCACTTCCTCTGCTGAGGGTGGTCGGGAGATGTGAACTACCATCTTGATCACTACACACGCTCCCAGAACAGTTAGTTGCCTACGGGCGGGTTATTGGGTATGATGCAGTCTTACATTGGGTGGGACATGCGGGGTGGGGGGGGGGGGGGGTTTCGGCCGTTGCCGACAAAGGTTTGACCAATGAGTTGGTCGGGAGTTATAAAGTTTTGAATAAGAGTCTAATGTTTTTCCTTTTATTTTTGCATATACAACTGACCTGCATGGTTGATGGTCCTGAATGCGGTGTGGGGAGGGGGTGCAGGGGGGGCAGGCTGGCCATCTGGAGAGGAGGAGCCGTTGCATGTTTAACCCCTATTCTGATCCTACTTAAATTACCCATATCACCATGGCTCAGGTGACAGCGATTTCTTGGAATGTGCGTGGCCTCAATTCTGCACATAAAAGATCCTTAGTCTTTAATTTTCTCAAAAAGTACTCGCCACATATCTGTGTGCTCCAGGAGACCCACCTGGTGGGATCCCGGATACTGAGCCTCAAAAGGGCGTGGGTGGGGTCCCACTACCACGCAACGTACTCCACTTACTCCAGAGGGGTCAGTATCCTTATACATAAACAATTGCCGTTCCAGCTTCTGGATATTAAGATAGACACTGGGGGCAGGTACATTATCCTTCATGCACTTATTGCCAACAACCCCTGTGTAATTGTGGGACTGTACCTCCCCCCACCAGCTGATGTAACATTGCTTCACAAGATTATGCAGTTAGTCATTGACTATGGGGTGGAGGATGTTTTAATTTTGGGGGACTTTAATCTGACCCCGACGTCGGATCTGGACAGACTCCACTCAGCATCTAGATGGACACCCGGCCTGGCGGAGTGGGCAAATAGTTTTGCCCTGACAGATGTGTGGCGCAGCTTCAACCCGTCTGGCAGACAGTTCACCTGTCACTCCGCCACATTTAAGACTCTGTCTCGCATAGACCTGATGTATGTGTCGGGCTCTTTGCTCAGGAGGTCCACAGACAGCCGCATTTTATCACGAGGGATATCCGACCACACTCCTCTGCTGCTTAAACTGTCATTTGGGCCTCCTGGGGAAAGGATGTGGAGGCTGTCCAGATTCTGGATAGAGGAGGAAAGCACTCAAGAGGCGGTGCAGGAGGGGATATGCCATTACTGGTTAGAGAATGCTGTTGGCACTGACCCTCTAATTGCATGGGACGCCTTTAAAGCATGGACCAGGGGGGAGTACGTAGCCCGTATTGCGGCGGCCCGCAGGAAAGCGGCGCGCTCTCTGGAGGAACTCGAGGATAGGGCTGCAAGGAAGGAAGAATTATATATTGCTAATCCAAACAGGGAGGCTTATGGGGAGTGGCAGTTTGCCCTGCACCAACTCTCCCTCTGCAGAGTGGACGGGATGCATAAGTCACTACTTCATACAGCTCACAAGATATTTGAATATGGGAATAAGAGTGGCCGCCTGATGGCCTGGTTGGCGAAGGGTCAGTTCACTGTCACGCATATTGCTGTAGTTAAGGACATAGATGGGACCATGCTAAGGACCCCACAGGACATAAACCGTAGATTTGCCCAATATTATGAGCAGCTGTATTCCACCAAGGTGAGCTACTCCCCCCTAGAACTGACTGACTATCTGGACGGGATCCCCCTGCCGACTATTAGCGACCAGACATGCGAAGCTCTCGAAGCTGCCATAACACTAGAGGAGGTGCAGTCGGCGATTGCCCAACTCCAGGCGGGGAAGACTCCTGGGGCAGACGGGTTGCCCAGGGAATTCTACGCACAACACCTTGAACTGCTGGCACCGCGGTTGGTGTCCCTGTTTGCTCAATTTTTCCAGCTGGGGGCCCTCCCCGAGTCAATGTCTGAGGCGGTGGTGGTACTGATACCCAAGCCCGGGAAAGATCCGGAGGAATGCTCCTCATACCGGCCAATATCTCTCCTAAATGTGGACGCCAAGATACTGGCCAAAATTCTGGCCAACAGGCTATCCACAGCCCTTGAGGAAGTTGTTCATCCGGATCAGACCGGGTTCATGCCGGGTAAGGGTACCGATATCAACCTCCGCCGGCTCTTCCTCAATATGTCCATTACTCATGACAACAGTGGTGGAAGAGTTATTGCCTCACTTGACGCTGAAAAGGCGTTTGACTCGGTGGAGTGGACGTTCCTCTGGGAGACTTTGGGGAGATATGGGGTCGGGCCCCGATTTCTTCAGTGGCTCCGTATGCTCTACCGGGCACCTAGGGCTCGCATCCGCACCAGTAATAGGCTCTCTGCCTCGTTCCCGTTACAAAGGGGGACACGGCAGGGGTGTCCTTTGTCCCCGGCCCTATTCGCACTGGCTCTGGAGCCCCTTGCTACCCGAATCAGACATTCAGATAGGGTGATGGGTCTCAAGATAGGCACCTTGGTAGAAAAGATCTCGCTGTACGCGGACGACGCCCTACTGTATCTGCAAGACGCAGGGGACTCGTTGGCTGCGGCTCTCGAGATATTCGACATCTTCGGTAGGTTCTCCGGAGTGCGCATCAATTGGACCAAATCCAATATTTTCCCCCTGGACCCCCGGGCGCGTGAAGTCAGTCCCAACATACCACTTATTTGGGTTGATCAATTTAAATATTTGGGTATCCAGGTCAGAAGACAAGTGGCAGAATATAGGGAACTTAATGTACGCCCGGTTATGGCACAGTTGCGAACCAAATGTTCATCATGGAATACCTTACCCTTGAATCTTATGGGCCGTATAAACCTGTTAAAAATGATATTTCTCCCTAAATTTTTATATGTTTTTCGCAATAGTCCCATCTGGATACCCAAATCAATGTTTGCAGAAGTGGACAAATGTGTAGGCTCCTTCATATGGGGGGGGAAAGCCCCGAGACTGGCCAAATCCACATTAACCCTTCCTGTCCAATGTGGGGGCCTGGCCACGCCAGACTACCAGACATACTTCTGGGCAGCTGTCTTAGTAACAGTTAGGTGGTGGTTCGTCCTATCCAGGGGGAATGCGGCAGCATGCCTTGAAGCAGCAATTATTGGGTCACTACAGGAGCTGGGAAACCTGGTTTACAGGGGACGCAGGGCGTATACCGAGCTCCCGGCGTCCACTCTGACCACACTCAGGGTCTGGATGGCGGCCAGGAGAGGGAAGATAGACCCCCGGAACTGGTCTCCTCGATGCCCACTATGGGGGAACCCCAACCTCCCCCACGTCAGGACGGTCCCGGACCCGGTGGTTTGGGCGGGGTTTGGCATAAAGACTCTTAGTGACATTCTAACGAATGGCGCCGTGAGGCCATTCCTAGCACTCCAGGCAACCCTTCAGTTGCCGGACTGGATGCTATTTCGGTATTTCCAGCTGCGTCACGCCATTAGGGCCGAATTCCCTACCCCTATTAGACTGACTGTGGACCCTGTCGAACAGGTACTATCACAAGTGCAACTGGACAAGCCCCTCTCAACCCTATATCTTGAGCTCCTTAGGACGGACTCTGCCAAAGTGGACAGACTCTTTGACCATTGGAAAACTGACATTCCTGGGTTGGGCAAGGAGGACTGGAATGACTGCCTCGCAGACAGCGCCTCCCTATTGATTTCCTCCAGAGAGCGCCTCATACAGGTGAAGTTTCTCCACAGGGTCTACTTTACCCCCCAGAGGCTCCACAAGGTGTTCCCACAGCGATCCCCCGACTGTCCCCGTTGCCGAGACAATGTGGGAACATTTTTTCATATGTTCTGGAACTGTCCCAAAGTAGCTAAATACTGGGATGCGGTGTTGGAGTCCGTCAACGGCCGCCTACAACTGAATCTCCCTAAGTCACCAGAACTGATATTGTTAGGCATTCAAGATGACGATCAAAGGCCTAGATACACCAAATTACTACTGACTTACCTCTTCTTTTATGCCAAAAGGGAGATTGTACTTCACTGGAACTCCCCCTCCCCCCCCACTATCACTGCATGGGAAAAGTCCATTAATGATGTCCTTCCCCTGTACAAGTTGACATACATCAACAGGAACTGCCCGAATCAATTTAACAGAGTGTGGCAACCCTGGTCGGGATAGCAGGTATCTGCTCAGTAGAATTTTGGGAAGCTATGAGGAGTTGGGAGGGCGGGAGATTGTCTAACTCCATATATACGTTGCCTCTATAAACGAATGTTTACCCTGTCTTACTATTATCTTCACTGCACATGTTTAGGAACTCTCGTATGTATCTTCACACCAAGACACCTGTACTGTATATCTGATTCGGTCCATGTGGGACTTTTGTTGTAATCTGTAAATTATTCTGTTAAATAAAGGAACAACTTTGACTCTTAAAAACTTATGCAAATGAACCTACGTGGCTTGACATTTACTAAGATTTTGCCGGTGCAGTGAACCAGAGCACATGATTGGGCGAAAATGCCGCGTGCGCATGCGCAATACATAAATTGACCTAGAGCAGTTACAAGTGTATTTGCAGGCGCAGCAAGCCTGCTCAGAGAAAGATAATTTTTGGTTCTATTGTGGGCATGTTTGTTAGTTGGACAGTCATATACTATACTTCCTCACATCACCCACATCACCCCCATAATATTGCAACTTCCAGCTTCTTTTATTTTCTGAGTTGAAGAATGCTTGCGCCAGGTCTATAGCGGCGCACAGATCGCGCACGCCCGTGCACCGGCAACATGATAGTAAATGGAGAATTGCGCTGTGTTACAGGCGCAAATGCTTTGTGAATACGAAAACGGACGTTGCGTGGCGGCGTGCGCCGCAACTCATGGAGCAAATGCTTGGTAAATCGGCCCCATTGTGTTTTTTTTTTCAAAATTGTCGCTCTTCTTTCGTTTATAGCACAAAAAATAAAAACGACAGAGGTGATCAAATACCACCAAAAGAAAGCACTATTTGTGGGGAAAAAAAGGACATACATTTTGTTTGGGTACAGCGTCGCATGACAGCGTAATTGTCAGTTAAAGCAACGCAGTGCCGTATTGAAAAAAATTGCCTGGTCAGGAAGGGGGTAAATTCTTCCAGGGCTGAAGTGGTTAAAAGTGTTTTATGTGCTACAATTTTGGGTTTACATCAGCCCTTCATCAGACAAGAAACACATATGCAAACATTATAGCAAATGCAGTAATATATACACACATGGGAACCAAGAAATATAGTAAGAAGTTATTTATACGCATTAGCCAACTACATGTGGCAGGTGTATTCAATAGGTAGGGACTGCCGCTGCCGCCATTATAGAAAATGGATGACAGCATGCTCTTACACACTAGAGGTGCAGACATTGACTACACCACCAGAAAAAGGCATAATAGAGAGACCTATCATGGCGAGGATGGAATTGATTTTTGTACCATAGGCAAAATACTTAGATAAAATTCAGAGTCTTCTTATATGTCACACAAGATCATACATCTATGGCACTAATGTTTTTATATCACATCACAGTGCCACACAATGAACCCTCATATAGAATATCTCTATTTTTTATATTAGCATTCTATATGATTTGGGCACACTAGCAAATCATAAACTCCTGTAGGAGTCACTCATATACTGTATTATTATAATATTAATAATATAAACCTACTATTTTTGATAAGTTATTGTAGTTCTCTAGTTTCTATCTGCCTAGCTTTTTCAAGTCGGTGTCAGGATTTTTACTGACACTACTGTTTTGGAACATGTATTGAAATCTATGGGATATTCGCAAAATACACTTAAGATGGAGAGATCAAATTTTTCTGAAACACGGCCACCCCGAGAGACATTATTGCGACCTTAATTTCACAATGATATTTTTGCTATCATTAAGAAACCTTGGTCTATGCTTAGAAATAGCTATCCTAATATTCCTAAATGTGTTTGTCCGCCCTGTCTTTATTTAGAATCTTGCCAAAACCATTGCCTCTACCTTTCTTAGATTTTTATACAGTATCCACACCAGGGGTATCAATTTAAAATCAAGCTAAACCAGTTCTGTCATTTATATGCTCAAATGCCCTTGTGGACTATACCAAATGGGTGAGACCACCTAAAAAGCTAAAGATAGGATTGCACGTCATCAGTATTTCATCAGGGACAAGTTGCTAGACACTTTTAAGCCCCATACACACGCGCGGATTATCCGAGGACCAGGTCCGTCGGACCATGTCCGTCATACTTTGTCTGATGTTGGTTTTGCGTACACACGGTCAGACAAAGTTGTCGGAAAATCCGATCATTCTGAACGTGGTGACGTTTGTTGCCTACGACGGGACTACGTAGAGGCTAGTAGCCCATAGCTTTGGTCTTGTAATGTGATCTGAGCATGCGTAGCACTTTGTCCGGTCGGACAACCGTACACACGATCGGATTTGGTGTGATCGGACCGTGTTGTCGGCAAATCTTTCCAGCAGGAGATAAGACTTTGTCCGTCGGACAATCCGACGTACACTGTCCGATGGTGCATACACACGGTCTGATTTTTCAACAACATTGTCCGATCGGACAGAATCCATGAAAAAGTCTGACCGTGTGTATGGGGCTTTAGAATGTTCTCATTCTGTATCTCAGTTAAAATTCATGATTATAGATCATATTCTCAAGAATAGAAGGATCGAGAATTGTTTCAGTTCTTGGGCTTAGTGCTGGACCCTAGCTGTAATTGACAGCTGGCAGTTCCAGTGCTAGTGTCAGTAAGGACCTATAGAGCAGCTGCACCTGGGCACTTTTTTAAAAAGCCATTGAAAGAGTAGTTGCTGTCCCAGCATAATTTAAACTGTCTCGAAGGAATTTTTCCACATGGGCTGAAAAAAAGCCTAGTTGAATGTAAATTCGTAAAGACATTAAAAAATACATGTATTTTCTATTTGCTGCAATACAGAGGAGAATTGTGGCATCTCTGTAATCAGTCAAAAAATTGATTATACAAAGAACAAATGTTTCTGCATGTGGCTTTCTGCTCTTGATGTTGGTAATAGCTACTAGTTTTCAATAGGAAGCCAAGGGAAATAAACATAATCTTTAGAAGTACCTAAAATAACATTTTCTCTCAACGTACAGTATTTTGACATAAATATTCAATTGTAGGGGATCAAGAAATGGCACAGTAAAATTTACTTTATTAAAAATACATTGATATGCAAAGAAAGTATATCATAGACTTGAGGTTTCGAATAAACACAGCCCTGCTTATTTTAAATAATCATCAGATCAAACAATGGAGTGTATTTGGTACAGTTTGTTTAATTTCCTGTTCATAATGAAGGTATTACACATGCAATGGGGGAAAAGCATAGTAAGATGCTCATTATTAAGCATGTATCAGAGATTTTGGCCAATTTCTTATTTATAGTCTGGCCTACCCACTGCCAAGCATTAATTTGATTTATGTGAGCCCAATACAGATATTTGTTGACTGCTTGCTATAATCTCGCAGGCTCTTTTTCCCTGCACATTGCACTAACACTCAGATAAGTCTGATAAAGTTAAAGTTGGCTGGTGCATTGTTTTTACTTGGTTGGAATATGAAAAGAACAGAAACAAAGGTCATGGGGAGGATAAAACCGCCAGTGGTAAGTTGAAGGAAATCAGTCTATAAAAAAACTCTTTATATGCCATAGCATCTAACGTGTACAATGTGCTTGTTTGAAATCAATAGACATCTAAGCAACCACAGTGCACCTAATATGCCAATGGCTGAGCTAATGAGCCTAATAGGTTGTATATGTCTCGCCCCACATACGCAGATTTTAAACAGAATCAATTCAATATTTTATTTCTGGAAATGTAATAACTGTATTATTGCATATATTTGTGGTCTGCTTAAGGCCCACACATTTACAGCTCAGTATGGCAATGTGTAAACTGCTTGTTTCTCACTGGCAGGGTTGTTTTTGATACCCTTACATCCTTGATCTATTGTATAGATCACTAAATATTTAAACCTGCAAATAATAATAGGTTTAACTATACTCTGCTGAGTTGGTTATCTATAATGGACTGCAGCAAAAGATAAGAGATGCAAAACGTTGGTGATTTGAGTCCAGTTTGTAGATATAGTTATGACTTGTGTTGGAGAAACTATAAACTACTGGACTTAATAGAAATAAAAAGTTCACTTCGTCATCAGCTTAGATGCCTGGTTCAAGTTTGAAAGTTCAAGAAGATGTTTCTTGCTATGGTGCTGCTGTAATTCATAAAAAGTCTACAAAACATAGATTTTTTTTATTGTCAGCCTCTGTACCCAGTCCAGGTGCCTTGCTAAGCTATGGTGCTGCCACAACGTTAAAAAAGCGTTATTTTTTTTTTTTTAAATGTATTTATTTGTTTGTTTATTTTATTAAAAAAAAAATTAATTACCTGCCTCCTTGCTTGGTGTTAGATTCATGTAAACTGTTCTTTAATATGCTGTGGGGGTTCAATGTTTTTTATTTTATTTTATTTCTTATTATCATTACTATCTTCCCTACACAGGCCAAGTTGGCAATGGTTCCAGTGCTGTAGTGTATTGCCTTTTATTCTCAGTGAAAAACCTGTTAATGAATTCCATATTTGTATTATCATAAAGGTTAAGGGATTAATTTAAGCAGAGTATTAACCAACTCTTAGATTGGGTCAAGCAAGAGGATTTGACTGTAGTGGAAAATTGGTAGCCATGCCCAAATCAATTTGCCTGGAGGCTGTTTTTACTGAGTGTTTAACAATCAACAGTGACCTGTGACTAATAATATCACTAATTGTGAAACATAACATAAATCAGCCTAGATACAGTGGTTTATTTGGCCGCAGTTTTGGCAACCCATCTCTATGTTCACATCTAGAAGAGTTGGAAACTGTTCTACCCAACCATCCTAGCAGATGTCTCCTACGGCAAGGAGCCTGACTGCCTATATATTGAGAAAAATTTGACCAGCTTTTGTATGGTACCTCCACAACCATCAGTAGGAAATAAACATAAACTATTATGACCAATTTGACCAACAAAAAAATACACAATTCTATGACTACATTTCTACACTCAAGAAAATACAAAATAGTTATTTTTTAGCATGATTATGATGACTCGTTTACTTTTTTTTTGCATGCCATCAATATGCATAGTCAGCTTCTTTGGTTAGGCCCCAACTACCATTAAAAAAAAAAAAAAAACACATTACATGTTAAAAAACAAACATTAGGAGAAAAATAAAATAAATATACACTGACCTTATACCCCAGCATCTAATCACAATGCCTCGAAAAATACTTTGTTATGAGCATTTAAGATAATGTTAAAAATATTATTGATCTCAAATATTTTGAGATTTTAACATTTCCTGGATTGTGCCAGAAGGTCCGTTACACCACCCGTGCCTTGGGCCAAAGTGCGAGGTCAAGGTAAGGGGTTTTTTTTTCTCCTCAGATTAATTATTTTATTTACATGTAATGCAGGCTTTTCATGGGGGGTCTAATAAAAATGTGGACCACTTAAAGCAAAAATATATTAATATAGTAAAGTAATTCAGTTGACAATCAGTACCACATCCCGAAAAGGTCTATATCAGATGGATCTGAAGTCAGATAGAAAGGTTTGTCCCAAAAGAAAGGGTCCAATACATAGGGGTTTTCAGTTATGGCTGATTGGTCACATGTTTGGCCATAAGGTACTGAAACAGGGAAAGATGATAGATAATACACCACAACAAATATCCACCACTTCAAGCATTAGCTAACCAGTACTATAATGCGGCGTACACACGAAGGGACAATCCCGCGGGATTATCCTCTGGACTCAAGTCCAGCGGATAATCCCCTCGTGTGTGGGCGCCGGCGGACTTTTTGGCGCCAAAGTCCGGCGGACTTTTTGGCGCCAAAGTTTTAAGTTTGGTTTTAAAATTATCCGCTGGACTTGGCAGTCCGGCAGACAATCCCGCCGTTAGTAGGCAAGTTATTAAAGGGGGCTCCCAGATTCCGATAAGCCCCCGCCCGCAGACCCCGACAACCAACGGCCAGGGTTGTCGGGAAGAGGCCCTTGTCCTCATCAACATGGGGACAAGGTGCTTTGGGGTGGGGGGGGCCGTACGGCCCCCCTTTCCCCAGGGCACCCCCCATGTTGAGGGCACGCGGCCTGGTACGGCTCAGGAGGGGGGGGGCGCTCGTTCGTCCCCACCCCTTTCCTGGCCTGCCAAGCTGCGTGCTCGGATGAGGGTCTGACATGGATTTGGGGGGAACCCCCACGCCGTTTTTTCGGCGTGGGGATTCCCTTTAAATCCATGCCAGGTCACGGAGCTAGCGCGCCGGCACTGCCTACGCTAGCTACGTACCTGAAGTTACGTTCGAAATGAACGGACTGCTCCGTGTGTGGGCAAGTCCGTTCATTTTCAAAAGTCCCGCGGACTTTTGGCCGGCGGATTATCCACCGGAGAAGTCCGTGCGTGTGTGGGCAAATCCACACGCTCGGAAAGTCCAGCGGACCCAGCTGGAAAGTCCCGCGGGATTGTCCGCTGGACTAAGTCCGCCGGCAAAAGTCCGCACGTGTGTATGCGGCATAAGACATACCTAGGAGAAATCTCCTTTATTAAAATCCATACGCAAAAGGGTAGGCAGATTCTATTGGTCGAGATATACAGCAAAAAAGTCAAGTCTGGAAAAACATAGAAAGAACAATACTTGTTTGTATATCCAGAAAGCTATACATCTCATTTCATCTAATCCAATTCCAAGACAATTCAAAATACCTTGTTTGTAACAGGGAAAATGTCAAGACCAAACCATCCACACTATTTGCCTAGTTCGTGCCGGATATCACTGCCATCACAGAGAAAGTACCTCAAAATGATGACCCACAAGTGTTCATAATCATACCTCCCTTAAATAGGGTGGAATTTGTGCCAAAATCACCTCCCTATCACGTCAGGACTCAGCTGAATCAGCTGTGAACCTGACCTTGCTGAATATGCTACTGCGCATGCGCTGTCAATTCACACATGTGTGGTAATGGCAGGACATGCGGCCATGGCCTAACAGTGCCCAAAACGCAGCCTGAACCCATACATCCACATAGATGAGGGGAAAGGCATTCAGGGCACCGGGGCAACCAATAAAAAAGCAAAACTATAGCAAAACACATAAAATTGGAAGTTCCCCTTTTCCTCCTCCTCCCTTCTCTTCTACTATATTTGGAATTATTTATTTTTAGGGAGCAGTTACCTTATTTTAAATGGTACCCGCTCCCACTTCCACTTGGAATGGCTGGGTGATCTGAGCAGAAGTTAATCCCCCCAACCGCAACCTCCTGGGACACATCACAGGTCCCAGGAGGTTAGGAGTCCATTCACAGGGCATAGTGTGACTCACACATGTGCAGTGGGGTGTCGGCTATGAGCCAGTAGGAAGCCACAGCCAGCTTACCACTCAAGATGGTGGTGCTGGGGACCCAAAAACCGGCAAAGAACCAGCCTGAGTAAAGACTATGCTGGATTCCTAGGCTAGTGGGTACTTGTTTATTAAAGACAGCAGCTACAGTATTTGTTGCTGCTGACTTTTATTTTTTCTTGAAACAGCAGGAGTTCCTCTTTAAATTACTTGCTTACTTTCCTATTGTGTTTCTTCTACTGTTTCTCCTTAAAAATATCACATAATGTTCTACACTCCATTTAAGGGACACAAGTACAGTTTACATTGTAATTTAATTATTTTCATGTTTTTTTAAGAAGGTCAGGTCACCCCAGTATTTGGGTGGAAGACACCCCGGTCCCCTATGATATGCTGCATCGCCATTATGGATATACTTACATTTTCTACTACATCACAGCAATTCCACTAACATAGATGGGTTCTCTTTCCTTTTTATTTGTTTTTCCCCCTTTACACATTTTTATCACTCTTTGTCTCAGGCCCAGTGGGGGGTTGGAAGGTCTGCCTGGACCTGCTTTTCACGGGGTTGCGAGGCGTGCCCTGACACCTCCTTCCCTTCCCCGTCTCTGTCTCCATCCGGGGTGTGGGCGGGTGTAGCCACGCTGCACATCAACATCATGCCTCCACGCAGCAGCTCTGGTGTCGTGGTGTCAGAGCAACCGTTCTCCATCTGACGCTACAGGGTGGGCCAGTGTGACCCATTTCTGTATGCAGGATCACTTAATGGCCTCCTTTTGCTTGTTGGCATCTGCATGGCGTTTGGTGGAGTTCCACCCATGGCCATGGGGGTATTTACTGTCCTTTCTGATGGTGGTCATCAGGACCAATATATACCACTTGCTATAAATACAGGTATTACCCTGATGGGTGTTCTTTCACTCTCATCATATATTTTTTATACTTTTTACTTCGGGTTCTTCCACTACAATGTTTTGGCACTTGGTTTAATGGTCTGAGCCTTCTTGCTTTCTCTTTACTTTTTAGCCTATTTTCATTCATTGGCTACACAGGTGCTCACTCCACAAAATCATCTTCTCACCTTGGTGATTCTCTTGGATCTACTGAACACATTATTTGAGACCTACCAAAAATATTTTGTTACGCCATATACCCTAATATACACTTTCCTTTTAGAATTGCTTGGTCCATATGTGTTCATACACTCCATGTATTGCACCTGATGTCCTGGTTTATCTTCCAGCTGCTCCCCCCTTTTTGGTTGGACCTGGGCGGCTTATTCCCGCCTCAACCCCTGGGATAGACGTCTGTCTCGGCGCCTCCATTTCCCCTCCCAGATGCTGGGCCCATTCTTGACAGCTGACATGTAGGTAGTAAGGCTACCCGTTTTTATATTCTCCCCTTTTTTACATATTTACATGAGATCATTATTTTTACTTATATTCATAGACATCTTGTCGCATCAAACTCCTGATGAGTGGACCTTACTAGGATCCACGAAAAGCGTAGAGCTCCATAGATGCTAAGAAACATCTCCTCTCATTCACAGACCAATTGCGTATCCTACTACGAAATGTTTTTAACATTACCATATGTGTGGTGTTTTATCACATATGGATTCCCTAATGAGTATTGTACTGTATATGTTTGTATGATTGCTGCATTCTTTTTAATGTATTGTTGTACATCATGGAATTTATAATAATTCATTAATTGTATTCAAGTTGTAATTAGTGACCTACCTCATTCAAAAGTCCCATGACCATTTCCTTGTATTTGTATGTATTTCACATATTTCCTCTTAACTTTTCTATAATAAAAGTATTTCATTCCTTTTTAGTTCCTTTCTTAAGTTCTATAGAACATATGACATGGTTTATTTAAAAATGTTTTGGTTCTTAACTTGTATGAATGTATTCACTGGCATAGGACCAAATTGTTTTTGATATTGGCTTTGGTAGTAAAATGCCTTACACAAATCCTATAATTAGTATGTTGCTTGCTTTTACTTTACAAAATTTAATCAAAAGTATGAAAAAAACAAAAATTGATATTTGCCAAATAAGTTTTCACTGAAGTGTTACATATATAATCCTTTTTACTATGCCTGCCATGTTCTTGCCACTACTGCTAAAGAAGGCACCATTCCAAGAGAACAGCTCCTGATACGCACACACGTGCACTCTGCACTGCTTGGAAAAAATCATTCTCATAAAATTAAATGGCAAATACACTCATTTCGATTATCCGCTTGCCAAAATCTAATGAAAAAGTAAAAGCAGAAATCAGATTTTATTGCTTGTGAAACATTCAGAATATCCAATACATGTAACTCATTTTAATTTGCTAGCAAATTATGTTTAGAAAAAAAAAATACATAGCACTTTAGAGACCTAAATTCTCTTGCTGAAAATTGGCTGCCTGTTACAAAGGGAAAAATTGGGTTTTCTGCAAGGGGGAGGGGGAGCCATTCTTATAGAATGTTATAGAACACATTGTTATCAAATGTCTCAGGAGTGAGAAACTACTTTTTTTTTTTTAATACAGATCTCAGCAATGACCATAATGAAAAGAAATAAACTTTTTTTCCTGGTTGTTTAGCCAGCCAAAATAGAACATAATTATAAAATTATTTTTTAGAATAACAGTATTTTGTATTCAAATGTATTATTCAAACATGGATTCATATATAAAAAGACTGCCGTGTTTCTATTTTTAACAAAGGAACAATCCATATCCTGTAATAAAAAATGGGCTCCCAGCTTACCTCCTCTGGAACCTACCAGGTCCAAGCCTTCTTCAAATTGGTGTCTCACTGTTCACCCTGTCCTGAGCTAACCAATAGAGCTTCCTCCCTCCTTTTTGTGCTTGCTGGGGCACTCTTTCATAATGTAGTGCTGCGAATCTGCATGTGGCTGCATGTACAGTATCTCCCTTCCATGATTTTTAAACAACATAAAACTGTCTAAAAATAATTACAGTTGGTATACATATTTTTTTTTACACACGATCGGAAATGCCGCCAGCAAAACTCTGATGAGCGCTTTTTGACGGAAAATGCGACCGTGTGTAGGCTCCATCGGTCTTTTGCTGGCGGAATTCCAGCCAGCAAAAGATTGAGAGCATGTTCTCTATTTTTCGGTCGGGAAAAGTTCCTATCTGAAAATGCGATCGTCTGTATGCAATTCGGACGTGCAAAAAATCACGCATGCTCGGAAACAATTTGACGCATGCTCGGAAGCATTGAACTTCATTTTCTCGGCTCGTCATATTGTTGTACGTCACCGCGTTATTGACGGTCGACAGTTCAGAGAACTTTTGTGTGACCATGTATATGCAAGACAAGCTTGAGCAGAATTCCGTCGGAAAAAACATCCAAGATTTTTCGGATGGAAATTCCGCTCGTATGTACGTGGCATTAGTCAGTAATGGATATGTGTAATCTTCACATGCACACAAATTTTCTTTCGATTACCGTATTTATCGGCGTATGACACGCACTTTTTCCCCCTTAAAATCGGGGGAAAGTCGTGGGTGCGTGTTATACGCCGATCCCCCAAAAAAAAGTGACAAAAAAAATCGAGCGGCGCCGAAAAAGACCGAAGCGCCACCGAAAAAGACCAAAGCGCCGCCGAAAAAGACCGAGCCGACTGTTCGGCTCCGCTCGCAGTCCCGCCTTACTGTGCTCGCTCCCGAAACAGCAGAAATTTAAACGTGGGAAAGGCTGCAAATGACGCTGGCAAGCTGCAAATTACTCTGGGCAAGCTGCAAATGACGCTGGGCAAGCTGCAAATGACGCTTAAATGTACGTTTTTTTTTCCCTAAACTTCTTACTAAAACTTTTTTTCCTTAAAATGCCGTCCTAAACGTGTTATACGCCGGTGCGTGTTATACACCAATAAATACGGTAACAGTTTTATTGTTCAATTCAAAAAAATATTTGACATTACATACAGGCAGACAAGTTAGTATTCTCATAGGCAGTGGCTGTACTACATGCATGTTATTGTTTTATAGGTACACCTATGGATGCTATGTTGGTTTTCATACATTGTCTGGCTAGTAAATTGTGTTTTAACTCTTAGCATGAAACATATGAAATTACGCATACATAATTTGTGCAGATAAGGTCTGCAGTACAAAGGATGAAAGAAGAAAAAAATGGGGGGGGGGGGGGGTAGGGGTATAGGTATGTTCTTACTTCGGTTCCTGTAACGGCTTGCCTTTAGTCCTCCCGCAGATGCCACCTCTCCCAGACTGTATTATGTTAGTCCAGTCTTTCTCGAATCCTAGCTGTCATTTTCTCCATGAGTTCGACATCTTTAATCCTGGAGTATAGGGCCTCTTGTGAGGGTGGGGTAGTGGATTTCCAATTAAGGGCTATTAAGCACCGTGCCGCTGTCAGTATATGTCTGAGCAGTTTCTTGCTTGGTTTAGCTATTTTTGGTTGGGATAGGCCCAGTAGGAAGAGTTTGGGTGTCAATGCTATTGGCGTCTCAAATAAGCGTGTCAGTAACTGTCGGGTGTGTTCCCAGTATGGAGTTATGAGAGGGCACGTCCAGTATATGTGGAAGAGTGTACCCCTATGTTGCTGGCACCGCCAGCATCTGTCTGAGGTGGAAGGGTATATTTTATGGAGTATGGCAGGGGTCTGGTACCAAAAAAAGAGAATTTTATAGGAATTTTCCTTATATAGAGTGCATATAGAAGTTTTGGTCGCTTGCCTCCAGACCGCCTGCCATGCCTCCAGCGGGAGCTCTTCTCCCAGTTCTTTCTCCCATCTAGTCATGTATGAGTGTTTGCCCCTACTTGGAAATTGATATTCATATATAATTCTGTATATGTCCGAGATCAGTACTCTACGGTTTCGTCCTTCTAAAATGGTCTGTTCAACTGGGGAGGGTGGGGAAAATTGTAATTGTGTTTTTTTGGGCAAAATGTCTGATCTGTAGGTAGCTGTAGAATGCTTGTTTTGGTAGGTCATGTTTGGCTTGGAGCTCCGAGAATGTCAGCAATTTTCGGGTTCTGGGGTCCACAATATGGCCAAAGTTGAATAAGTTCTGTGAGGCCCAGGGCCATGAAATTTGGTGTGTTAGGCTGGTTGGCAGTTTGGGGTTACATAAAAAGGAATTCAGCAGGGAGCTTTCAGATTTGAGTTTGCATTCGCGAGATACTTTGCGCCACAGGAGGCAAAGTTGCGACATTGATCCCAGCATATGGCCGGGGTCCACCTCCACATTTGTACTCCATATCAGGCTATTTGGGTGCACTGGGGCTAGCCATATTTTTTCAAGTTCTGACCATTTACTATAGGATCTCTGGGGGAACCACGATGTTAGTGCGCGAAGTTGGGTTGCCTGGTAGTACCTAACCAGGTCAGGAAATGCCAGGCGCACACAATTTTTCTATGTTTAAATTGCCCCAGCAGCCAACATAAGGCCCCTTCTACCACCAGGTCCCAAAGTAGATGCGTGGGCTGCTATGGCTATTGTTACTCCACTAATTTCGGTCTTCTTCTACCTTCACATACAGACAGGTTAGCACCACTTTGTGTAGCAGTACTGTGAGCCCAAGCTAACATGATGACAGACCTTAAAGTGGTTGTAAAACCCATTCATGAAATCTGACCTGGGCACAAGTTCTCTGCTACTTCGTTCCTCTGTTATCAGCATGAGAACCTCTTTGGAGCATGCGAGGAAACCCAGATAATGTTCTTACTGGGATTCAAGTACTAACTACTAAGCCACTGTGCTACCAATAATGGGTTTATTGAAAAAAAGATATTCAAATGCAAAAAAACAAATAGGCAGCACACATAATAACGTGTAGAAAATAAAATGTGTAAATCAAACAAAATAAAACATAAACCATAAGTCCATATTTCTATGAGCAATCTTGCCTAATCCATAAATCCACCAATGTCTATCACTCAGTACTACAGCAGATGTAAAAAGGTGTCTGTGGCTTTACTTGCTTGTTTGAAATATAACTATTAAGTATTCTTATATAATATGAATACTTTTGAAATTATTGCATCTGAATGAATAAATTAACTACAAGTCCCGTCTGCCAGCATCTGACATTTCTTCCAGCTCTCCAACTGAATGCCCACCCCTCAGTATGGGCAGGGAGCTGGAGGAAGACTCTGCAGGAAGCTGGCATTGCACCCGTGATCCACTGATCGCAAGTGCAATGCTTTGCAGGCTCCTATGAAAAAAATAAAAAAATAAATGTACATTTTTTTGTTCTGCAAAAATATGTGTATTTATTATTATTTTAGTGAATTTAGCCTTTAAACCAACATATCATCCTCATGGAGATCCATTGTTTTCAGTGAGCTGGGTGACTTATAGACAGAGGGCTCATTCACACTAGGTATGTTGAGCTGTGCTGATCTGCATTGATCAATGTAAGCTCAACACAAGGACACATAGAAAACAATTGTTTTGTATGTGCCCTGTTAACATCACATATGTGTTTTGGTGTGTGTTACATAAACATACAACATCCCTCCCAATATTTTGAGATGGGAATGAGGGACACCTACTAGCAAATGTATGTAGGCATAATATACGCCCCCTGTCACACCCCCTTAAAGGAGAATTAACCAAAAAAAAAAGGTTAAAGCGGGATTCCACCCTAAAGTGGAACTTCCGCTTTTCGGAACCCCCCCTCCGGTGTCACATTTGGCACCTTTCAGGGGGGAGGGGGGTGCAGATACCTGTCTAAGACAGGTATCTGCACCCACTTCCGGGCATAAACTCCCACAGGAGTTTACACCACTTCCTGTCCCGACGCGCTGTCTGCCGGGACACACACACGTCCCGGCAGACAGCGCTGACGATTCTCATTTCGCTGCGTGACTCGCGCACGCGCAGTAGGGAACCGGGAAGTGAAGCCTCAAAGGCGACACTTCCTGATTCCCTCACCGAGAATGGCGCCGGCAGCAGCAGAGAGCCGAGCGATTAATAGCAGGAACCTGTGACAGGTAAGTGTCCATTTATTAAAAGTCAGCAGCTGCAGTATTTGTAGCTGCTGGCTTTTAAAAAAAAAATTTCAGGTACAGTTCCGCTTTAATTAAATCCACAAGGGCTTTTTTTTTACCAGTATCAGTCCTTTATATTGGCTTTTAAAATTTACAAATGCAGCAATTCAGAATCGGATGAAAGGTTTAGCACTGGGAACACTTTTTGAAAGATAAAAAGTGCATTTTATATACAACTATATAGATCAGACCAAAATGAGGGACAAATGAGGGGGAACGAGGGACAGAGGGACTTTGCTCCAAATCAGGGACAGTTGGGAGCTATGATACAGTATGTCAATGGTATGCAGCCTATCACAACATTTTGTTGTGCATAGGGTTAAATGAAGTGTTATTTTGTGACATTTCAATAAAGTAAAAAAAAAAAAAAATGGAGGAAAGATTAAACACTGCAAAGTGCTGCAACAATGCATTACACCCCTGCTACACAGAATACACTATTGTGCACACATTATACAGACCATAACGCAAGCCCACCTGTGTGAAAGGGTCCTTACATTGTGAGAATGAGCAATGAAGCACAACCATTGTGCAGCACTGCAAAACAGGAAGTACATACAATCAGCAAATATGGCTACCATGTACTGAACATATATAGTTAGAATAGGTTACGGTTTCTAAAACACAAACATATAAAGGTAAGATTGGGTACCTCAGGCTGTTAACTTTAATGTGTTTATCATAAACCAGAAAAATAAAGACTCTACATTTCCTTCAATAATGATATAGCACGTGCAAGTCAAAGAGAAATGTATAGTGTTAGAGCTCCCCCACCTGTGGAAAGTAAATTCAAAGCACATTTAAAGTTCATTTTACTGTTGAAGCTAAACTTCAACCTTACCTTTTTCCCACACTAGTAGAAATTCTTTCCTGTGTGGAGACTCCTTACTCTCAATTCAATGCAAACATCCTTAATGACATATTAACTCTTTGAAGCTCAAGCAGCTATCTTGAGTAGACATGTGCGCCGTCAATAAATTTGTTTTGTTTCGTTCCGTTTCGTATTAGCCGTCAATTCGTATTTCATAATTCGTGTCCGAAATTAAATTTGGATTTGTATGAAATATGAATTTTCGTTAGGTTCGTTAACTTTTCGTAACAATTACGAAAGTTCGTTATGATGAATTTATCATTATGAGGAGCTCCCACCATCCATGTGCTGTGCTCATTGAGGGGCTCCCACCATCTGTGTGCTGTGCTCACTGAGGGGCTCCCACCATCCGTGTGCTGTGCTCATTGAGGGGCTCCCACCATCTCTGTGCTGTTCTCATTGAGGGGCTCCCACCATCTCCATGCTGTGCTCATTGAGGGGCTCCCACCATCTCTGTGCTGTGCTCATTGAGGGGCTCCCACCATCCCTGTGCTGTGCTCATTGAGGGGCTCCCACCATCCATTTATGGAAATTGGTACCAATTTTCTATTCGTACAAAACTAATCGCACATGTCTAATCTTGAGCCAACTTTGATAATCATCAATCCCGTCTCTCATTAACTGTACTGTAGTTGCCTGAATCTCATAGCTATTAGCTTTCTTTGTCATCAATGATTTTGTTTCTGAGCATTATATGCAAAAACACATCCCCAGCATCCCTTTAGCTATGCATTCTCAACCAACTAATCATCAGATCACATAGATTAAAATGATAAACCCTGAAAGTGATCGAAAAGTCTTTTTTTTTGTAGTTGTTTTTGCACAGAACAGCCTGGATCCTCCACTTCTCGGGTCCCTCTTCGTTGCTCCTGGCCCCTCTCCCCTGGCAAGCACCCCCACAGCAAGCAGCTTGTTATGGGGGCACCCGTGCCGCGTCACAGCTCAGTGTGTACATTCAGACACGGAGCTCCGACCCAGCTCTGTCCCCTCTCTCTCCCCTGATTGGCTAACTGACTATGATTGACAGCCGTGGGAGCCAATGGCACTGCTGCTGTGTCTCAGCCAATCGAGAGGTGAGTCATGGATGGCTAAGACACTCGTGAACATTGCTGGACAGAGATGGGGCTCAGGTAAGTAATTAGGGGGTGCTGGGGAGGCTGCTACACACAGAAGGTTTTTTATAGTAATGCATTGAATGCATTAAGATTTAAAAAAAACTTTTGCCTTTACAACTCCTTTAACTAAGGCAGGCCATACTTTATTCATTTTTTTTTTTTTGTTCAACCAACGGGTTGAATAAACAAAAAAACAAATGACCCAATTCCCCCATTTACACGCTTGATGTGGATGGGGATTCACTCTCGCTGTGCTATTGTGCTCTGACAGCTGGGAGACTTCCTCGCTGTCAGAACACATTGATCAGTGTTGCTGGCTATATCCAACAGCACTGATTGTTTGAGAAAATCTGAAAGGCTGGTTGTACAGACGTTGATCAGTAGATCAACCTCTGTACAACCAGCCTGCCCATACACTGATTGAAGGTTAATCCGTGTATGACCGGTTTAAGTCCACTGAAGTGACTAGCCTCAGGTGATACACAGTGATATACTGTCCACTGTACCTGCTTATCTGCAGCCCCTTGTCCACCATGGCCTTTCAAAATACACAAATAATATGGTGTTTTTTAGATTCCAGGATGTGCGACCTAATCGCCGGGGCTTTCCCCAGCGGCTTGTAGATTCCCGTCTTAGGCTGGGGGAGAGAGCCTGCTTGCAGTGTAATAACTTGCTCGCTATAAAGTGGAGGGATAATAAGAATGTTTTCGTTCTTACCTCCCTTCATGCAGACACGACGTCCCAAATTACTACGGCGACTGGTGTTGTAACGAAACCCCTCTGTGTCCACGAGTATAACCAAAATATGGGAGGGGTGGACCTCAACGACCAGTTGTTGGCGCCGTACCTAGTTGCCCGTAAGGCTAGACGCTGGTACAAAAAAGTGTCTATTTACTTATTCCAATTGGCTTTACTGAACGCTCATGTGCTATACGGAGCTTCAGGACGTACTGGATCCTTCCTTAAATTCCAGGAAGAGATCATCGGAGCCCTTCTGTTTCCAGACGGTGCTCCACCTCACCTTCCCAATCCAAATGCAGTTAGCCGGCTGCATGAGCGGCATTATATTTATGTCCTCCCGAGTACCCCTACCCAACGAGCCCCCCAAAGAAAATGTCGTGTCTGCAGAAACTGCGGATTTAGGCGTGACACCCCGCTATTATTGTCCCCGCTTTCCTGACAATCCTGGTCTTTGCATCGGTGAATGTTTTGAACGCTACCATTCACTAGTTGAGTATTAGCGTAGGGTACAGCATTGCACAGACTAGGCACACGTTCTCAAGAATGCCATCGCATTTTGAGACCAAAACCGCTGGAACCGTTACAACAGTTCCGTTAGAACTGTTACAGTTCCAAAAAAAAGTGTAAAAAAAAAAGTAAAAAATAAAAAAACAAAAAAAATATAAAATAAAAAAAACTAAAATAGTTGTCCTTTTATTGTTCTCTTTCTCTCTATTCTCTCTCTATTGTTCTTCTCTTTTTTACTGTATTCTATTCTGCAATGTTTTATTTTTAACCATTTTTTTGTTTTCAGGTACGCCATTCAGTTGCAGCGTGGATTTATCTGTCTTGACAGCAACAGCGTTTGCTCCCACGATACATAAAGTCGTGACTCCAACGCTGTAGGAGGTAATTTCACCACCACAGTTAAAAAAAAAAAGAGCATATATGCTGAAGCATGGGGGCAGCAGGGGCAGAGGAGCGATTTGCTCCTAATGCCGCCTACATACGGTCGAAATTCCGACGGAGGCTTGCCCGTGGAAAAGTCCGACCGTGTGTACGTGGCATAACTTTTTTGCGGGAGGATGCCCCCATGCTTCGGCATATATATATTTTAGGCACAGGTTGCGTTAAAAAAAAAATTATTTTTGACTATGTTTTTTTTGTATTTGCTTTGCAGGTATAGTAAATCTTACTGTTATACTGTAATGTTACTTTGTTTTATTGTTAACCATAATTTGCTTAGCAGGTACGCCATTCAGCTGCAGCGCGGATTTATTTATCTTGACAGCAACAGCGTTTGCTCCCACGATACATAATTCCGTGACTCCAGCACTGTTAGAGGTGATTTCACCACCACAGTTAAAAACAAAATGGAGCATGTATGCCCATCATTAGAAGTGGGTGGATGAAGGGAGGTATTCTAATGGTGGGCATACCCACCGATCAATCTTTTTTTTTCGTTCAGCCCACAGGCTGCATGAAAAAAAAGATTACAATATATGCCAAACAAGGGCCAGCAACGTACTGGTATGTTGCTGGACTTTTAGTGGTTATACCAGAATGATGCCGGCGGGTTTAGGTATTATCTTGGTATCATTCTTTTCAGCCAGCGGTCGGCTTTCATGTTAAAGCAATCCTAGTGGCTAATTAGTCTCTAGACTGCTTTTACAAGCAATGGGAGGGAATGCCCCCTCCTCCCACCGTCTTCCATGGTTTTCTCTGGCTCTCCTGTCCCAACAGGGAACCTGAGAATGCAGCCGGTGGTTCCGCCAGCTGACCATAGAGCTGATCAGAGACCAGAATGGCTCCAATCATCTCTATGGCCTAAGAAACCGGAAGCTACGAGCATTTCGTGACTTATATTTCGCCGGATATAAACAGCGCCATTGGGAAATTGGAAAAGTATTTTATCACACCGATCTTGGTGTGGTCAGATGCTTTGAGGGCAGAGGACAGATCTAGGGTCTAATGGACCCCAATTTTTTCAAAAAAGAGTACCTGTCACTACCTATTGCTATCATAGGGGATATTTACATTCCCTGAGATAACAATAAAAATGATAAAAAATATATATAAATGAAAGGAACAGTTGAAAAATAAAATAAAAAAGCAAAATAAATAATAATAAAAAAAAAAGCACCCCTGTCCCCCCCTGCTCTCGCGCAAAGGCAAACGCAAGCGTCGGTCTGGCGTCATATGTAAACAGCAATTGCACCATGCATGTGAGGTATCACTGCGAAGGTCAAATCGAGGGCAGTAATTTTAGCAGTAGACCTCCTCTGTAAATCTAAAGTGGTAACCTGTAAAGGCGTTTAAATGCTTTCAAAAATGTATGTAGTTTGTCACCGCTGCACGTTTCTGCGCAATTTTAAAGCATGTTGTGTTTGGTATCCATGTACTCGGCGTAAGATCTTCTTTTTTATTTCATCAAATATTTGGGCAAGTTTGTTTTAGTGCATTAAAATTTAAAAAAGTGTGTTTTTTCCCCAAAAAATGCGTTTGAAAAATCGCTGGGCAAATACTGAGTGAAAAAAAAAAAATTAAACACCCACCATTTTAATCTGTAGGGCCTTTGCTTTAAAAATATATATATATTGTTTGGGGGTTCAACGTAATTTTCTTGCAAAAAAAATGTTTTTTCTCATGTAAACAAAAAGTGTCAGAAAGGGCTTTGTCTTCAAGTGGTTAGAAGAGTGGGTAATGTGTGACATAAGCGTCTAAATGTTGTGCATAAAATGCCAGGACATTTTAAACCCCCCCCCAAATGACCCCATTTTGGAAAGTAGACACCCCAAGCTTTTTGCTGAGAGGAATGTCGAGTCCATGGAATATTTTATATTTTGACACAAGTTGCGGGAAAATAATAATAATTTTCTTTTTTTTGCACAAGGTTGTCACTAAATGATATATTGCTCAAACATGCCATGGGCATATGTGGAATTACACCCCAAAATACATTCTGCTGCTTCTCCTGAGTACAGGGATACCACATGTGTGAGACTTTTTGGGAGCCTAGCCACGTACGGGACCCCAAAAACCAAGCACCACCTTCAGGATTTCGAAGGGTGGGAATTTTTGAATTCACTCCTCACTGCCTATCACAGTTTCAGAGGCCATGGAATGCCCAGATGGCACAAAATACCCCCAAATGACCCCATTTTGGAAAGTAGACACCCCAAGCTATTTGCTGAGAGGTATGGTGAGTATTTTGCAGATGTCTCTTTTTGTCACAAAGTTTTGAAAATTGAAAAAAGAAAAAAAAATACATTTTTCTTTTCTTTCTTCATTTTCAAAAAAAAATGAGAGCTGCAAAATACTCACCATGCCTCTCATAAAATAGCTTGGGGTGTCTACTTTCCAAAATGGGGTCATTTGGGGGGGGTTTTGTCTGGACATTTTATGGCCATTTTATGGCCTTCAAAACTGTGATAGGTAGTGATAGGTAGTGAGGAAAAAAAATTTACGCCCTTAGAAATCCTGAAGGCGGTGCTTGGTTTTCGGGGTCCCGTACACGGATAGGCTCCCAAAAAGTCTCACACATGTGGTATCCCCATACTCAGGAGAAGCAGCAGAATTTATTTTGGGGTGTAATTCCACATATGCCCATGGCATGTGTGAGCAATATATAATTTAGTGACAACTTTGGGCAAAAAAAAAAAAAAAGTTTGTAATTTTTCCCGCAACTTGTGGCAAAATATAAAAAATTCCATGGACTCAACATGCCTCTCAGCAAATAGCTTGGGGTATCTACTTTCCAAAATAGGGTCATTTGGGGGGGTTTTGTGCCATCTTGGCATTTTATGGCCTGCAAAACTGTGATAGGTAGTGATAGGTAGTGAGGAGTGAAATCAAAAATTTACGCCCTTAGAAATCCTGAAGGCGGTGCTTGGATTTCGGGGTCCTGTACACGGATAGGCTCCCAAAAAGTCCCACACATGTGGTATCCCCGTACTCAGTAGAAGCCGCAGAATTTATTTTGGGGTGTAATCCCACATATGCCCATGGCATGTGTGAGAAATATATCATTTAGTGACAACTTTTTGTAAACATTTTTTTTTTTTTTTGTCATTATTCAATCACTTGGGACATAAAAAAAAAAAAAAAATATTCAATGGGCTCAACATGCCTCTTAGCAATTTACTTAGGGTGTCTACTTTCCAAAATGGGGTCATTTGGGGGGGGGGTTTTGTACTTCCCTGCCATTTTAGCACCTCAGGAAATGAGATAGGCAGTCATAAACTAAAAGCTGCGTAAATTCCGGAAAATGTACCCTAGTTTGTAGACGCTATAACTTTTGCGCAAACCAATAAATATACGCTTATTGACATTTTTTTTTTACCAACGACATGTGGCTGAATACATTTTGGATTAAAAGTATGATTAAAATTGAGTTTATTGGATTTTTCTTATAACAAAAATATCATTTTTTTTCCAAATTTTCAGTCTTTTTCCGTTTATAGCGCAAAAAATAAAAATCGCAGAGACAATCGAATAGCATCAAAAGAAAGCTCTATTAGTGGGAAGAAAAGGACGCAAATTTGTTTGGGTACAACATTGCATGACTGCGTAATTACCAGTTAAACCAGTGCAGTGCGAAATTGTAAAAAGTCCTCTGGTCTTAAGGCTGCAAAATAGTCCGGTCTGAAAGTGGTTAACAACCAGCATGTAGCAGTAAAACTTAGAAGCCTTTGGTCACTGTGACCCTGCTTTTGATACAAACAAGTATCTTGGCCTTAGTAATTTAGTGTAAAATTAGAATAGAAAAAAATTACCAATGGCTATGAAAATGAGAATTGTTTAGTGTTTTTTTTTTTTTTTTTTGTTTTGTTTTTTTGTTTTTTAGAGAAAAGGGAAAATAATTATTCTGTGTGGTCTAAAGTTTTGTGTTTTATAAGTTAGGGCAAAGATAAGATACACCTTTCTCTTGAGAAAAAAATCAATCACTTCTTAACTTGTTTTTCTTTTATTCATACATTGTAACTGCTAATTTCATCACCCCGTCATCAGATATCAGTACATAACATTCCCTGCTTTTAACAAGACAAACAGCCAGTTGCAAGTAATTGTTAGCAAACTGCCATATGTGAAGTAGATGGAAACCTTATGGCATTTAGTTTGCTAAAGCACTGTTTATCATAAACAAAATGCCTATGTAACAATCTAACTTATCAGTTCTAGGGACAACAACTCACATCCACATCCTAAGTATTGTAAATAAATGCCCTTTTTTTGTTTATTTTATTTATCAGGGTGAGTTTCCCAATGGTGACAACAAGGAAGGAGTCAAACATACCTCGGTTCGGTTCGAGACAGATTCTGAAAACTTAACTGAAGCTCACAGGTCCCCAAAAAGTGTCAAAAGTGTCAGCTAGTGTCCCATTTGTCTGTCCCAATATCACAATCCTGCTATAACAAGTAGTACCGTTACTAGTAAAAAAATAAATAAATACAAAATAAATAAATAGAAATATTGCACAGATTTTGGACGCTATAACTTTTGCGTAAACCAATCAATATAGGCTCTTTGGGGGGGTTTTGACAAAAATATGTAGCAATATACATAATTGGCCTAAATTTATGAAGAAATTCAATTTTTTTCAATTTTTTTTATTGGATATGTTTTATAGCAGAAAGTAAAAAAAAATATATTTTTTTTCAAAATGTTCAGCTTTTTTTGTTTGTAGCGCAAAAAATAAAAACTGCAGAGGCGATCAAATACCACCAAAAGAATGCTCTATTTGTGAGAAAAAAGGAGCATACATTTTATTTATTATTTTTATTTGGGTACAGTGTCACACAACTGTGCAATTGTCAGGTAAAATAACACAGTGCGGTATGGAAAAAAGTGGTTAAAGTGTTAATAAATCCACAACAGTAAAATCAGTCTGTATATACAGTAAAGCAAGCATGTTATACTCACTGTGGAACCTAAGGGGGTAATCCTGCACATTGTGTAAAAACGCTGTTTAATCCTGACTTCTCTGATCCTCCCCTTCTTCCACAATCCCCAATCCATCTCCTGATAGAATAGAGCCTTGGGGGCACTCTGCACATGCTCAGTTTTTGTGTGTATTGCTAGAGAGTTTTTTGGGGAGGGTGTGTGCATGTAATCAGCACAGGGTCAATCAGCACTGTCCAGACAGAGGGTCAGGAGTCATGCTGCCTCATAAGACAGTCAGGGGAGAATGAAAACTCCTCCTACAAGCTTTAACCAGTGCTTGGTGGGACACTGATAGAAGTCACAAGACTGCTATATATACTGCGGATGAGAAGAGATATTTAGCAATTTATAGTTACTAGAAAAAAAATGCATTTCCATGTTATGTGTACAGTGGGAGACCAGATATAGTGAATGCAGGGTCCTGAGTTTAGTAACACTTTAGTAATCTGTTCACACCAGAAACAGTGCTAGAATACAGTCACTGGTGTGCTGGGCATCTTATCCCCATCCCTGGACGTAGTGGTTGCGGGGACCTGCAGGTGGGAGGCTTATTGGAATCTTCAAGCCCCCTTTATGATAAGGGGGCCCCAGATACCATTTCTCCATGTGAACAAATAAGGGGTACTTAGTACCCCTACTTATTCACAAAAAACGTGAATAGTAAATGATGATACCACTACTTTTAATAAGTCTTTTGATAAAAAAAAATAAAAATGTCCTCTAATGTTCAGCCATTGTTAATCATGTCATCCAGTGATGCAGATCCACATCAATAACAATGAAAGACACACACCGACAAACAGGGAAAAAAAATCCCACCAACAAGATCAGTTCCTGTCACTCACTTGTACAAAAAATGACATCTCCCAGTCCCTGATAGTAAACAAAGGAGCAGGATCTCAGAGATGTGTAGCACCCTCTAGTGTGCTAGAATAGGTAAGTGTTAAGGTTTTTGTTAGAGCAGGAAAAATGTTCAGGCTTGGCTGGCAGCCAAGCCTGTGTTTTAATCTGGGTCAGGTGAGTGATCCAGAGAGGGCTGGTATAATGGTATAATAGTCTGTACAGAAGAAGTTGTCCCTGGAAGCCAAGTTCAATACCGATAATAAAAACACAAAAACAAAGCTGCAAGGCCTGTTTCCTGACTCCAGAGTGCTGTGGAAAATTCAGTGTGCCTGGCTGCGCAGGGTGGGGAATCCCTTATTCACCAGCGGCTCCAGATGGCAATGTCATTGCCCAAATATGGCCATGTTGCCATACTTGGTCAGAGATGTCAGCACTATTACCACCCCTGTATTTACATGGCCAGGGATTCCAAGCTAGTAAAGCAGTGGTGTCGATGATGTCACTGTTTGCTAGTCATCACTGCTTCTTTAACAACCATTGAAATGCAGCTGTCATATACAGCTGGTAGTAATAGTAGTATGGCAGTAATAACCCTACTATATATGATGTTTGGCTGCCGTCGAATGAGCACATAGTCCAGCATTCTGATAGACAGCCAAAGTTCCATCCAAACCTTGATCTCATCCCCAGTGACAACAGTGGACCATTACAAGAGCACTTTTTGTGAGACTATTGTGAGACATGGTTTGTCACAGAAAGGGCTCTCATGGCAAGATCATTCCCTCATACCGTGTTTCCCCGAAAATAAGACCTAGCGCTATTTTCCAGGAGGGCTGCAATATAAGCCCTACCCCGAAAATAAGCCCAAGTTTGAAGTGCTTGTGTGCTTTTCGGGGAAACGCGGTATAATCCCCTGTTACGACGGTGTGCTGTGTGTGTCTCTTATCTCCTGGCTGTCAGGGGGATCTCAGCCCCCCTCCCCTGCAGTGTTCAGAGCAGAGAAGACGGCTTGGGGCAGGCCAAGGAAGCGCCCCGTGTCGGCGGGGGATCTCGGCCCCCCTCCCTGCAGTGTTCAGAGTGGAGAAGACAGCTCAGGGCAGGCGATGGACGCGATATACGGTAAGGGTGTTTGCACAGTTGTATTGCAGCAGCCCCTTTTGCATTATATGATCCTTTTACGGGTAAATGTTCATACTGGGGATTCCTGCATGGCAAGCCCTACCCCGAAAATAAGCCCTAGTGTGTTTTTGGTGTCCAAAATTAATATAAGACCCGGGCTTTTTTTCGGGGAAACACGGTAGTAGAGAGGCTGAATCTAGTGGCCAATTTAAATTGCATATTGCAATATTTACAATATTAGAAAGCAGACTAACTAAAAAAAAAATACAAATAGAAAAAAAAAAAAAAATAATTTATATTTTATTTTGTGTGAACAGTTTAAATACACAGTATTACAGCTTAATTTCTTATTCCTCAGCAAATAGGATATGAGGACAACATAATAGGAATGTCATTAAGTAGGTGTGTGTGCTATGGAACTGTGTATATAATGTTTTAATATTCATAAATGTATCTCCTCCACCTGTGTTGCTGAGCTTCCAAACAATGATCAGCAGGTCTGCTGTCAAGCCATGACCAGTGGCCAGTTGCACAACGCAGTGATTTCAACATCTTTCCAGGTGCTAGCTAGCATGCTGTGGTCTCACTCTTAGGCAGCTCCTAATTCTAGCTGTTGGTGATTTATAAAACAAAATTCCTGCCATTCTTTTCCCTGGGATAGTAACAGTCCATTTATTTAATCTTATCAGCAGATCTTTTGTGGTAGCATGTTGCTCATCTGTGCAAGTGGCACATACAAAACAGTAAATACATCATTTTGAAAACATAAACATTGCTATTAAATGGTATATATTTTTCCTGGAAATACAATCCATGAGTCTATATGCATAGCCTAAATTATACTTTATGTGCATCACCGCAGTTAATCGCTGACTGTGCAGAGAACCACGAATAGCTGCAGCCGCTGGCGATCTGTCATTACAATGAACAGGGCTGGCGTCAGCACCCAGCCACTCACATGAAGATTTCCGCTGCTGCAATCCGCACTGGCCTATATCGCCAGTGGGAATGTAGCCTCAAAAAAAGGCCTGATCTGTGGAAGCTGAGCACAAGAAACAAACATTAGGGTTGATTTACTAAAGGCAAATATACTGTGCACTTTGCAAAGTGCAGTTGCAGTTGCTCCAGAGCTTAGTAAATGAGCAGAAGCTCTAATGACTTGCATCTTCCAATCACATGCAGGCAAAAATGCTGTGTTTTTTTTCATTTTCCTTGAACGTGATTGGGTATCCTTTTCCAAATAGAGCTTTACATAATTTACTAAGCTCTGGAGCAACTACACATGCAAAGGGCGGAGTATATTTGTCTTTAGTAAATCAACCACCATGTCTCCAAAATTGCAGTTAATATCAGTACGTTTATTAACTGTTTTAATCAGTGGCGGCCGGTGGGGGGCAGCAAAGAATCCCCCCGCCGACACCCCCCCAGTCAGCCGTGTCATGGACGACTCCCTTTCCCCTGCTCCCGGTTGGTCGGACAGCTGGATCACGGGGTCACAAGCGGCACACCCCCCCCCCCCCCCCCGGTCATGCGGGGGGCTGCTTTCTCGGTTTCCCTGTGTCTCCTCCCTCCTCCTGGCTGCCAATCTGATCTCCTTTTGGCCAATCTGGTAACGGGTCTCAGACCCGCTTCTTGATCGGCCGGAAGGAGAATCAGTGTTACAATAGCGAATATTCATTCTTTGTGGTCAAACAACTGGATGGGTTTCTGGAGCAGTGCTCTGCTCCCTGAGCCCACCCTTTTTTAAAGCCTCTGACTCTACTTACATGCTTTAAAAAAAGACAGAGGGGGTAGCAGTGAGAGGTGCAGGTCAAGCCCTCTCTCCTCTCCTGTCCATGTATGGGAATGGGTCCTGTGCACACCCCTATGCACTCAGGGGTTGTGGTGCTCGGTTACTTGGGGAGCCAGAGTACATTATGAATATTGTGTCCGGGTTTCAGGGGGTCTGAAACCCGGACAAACAATTCAAAACCCGAACTGTCTAGGTGAATCCCGGACAGGTGGCAACCCTAGCGTGAAGATAAAAAAACCTTCTGCAAGCAGGGCAAACAATATAACTGGCCCAGATTACCAAGTGAAATAGGCAGGATTTTGTTCAACAAGGTGAGAGGACAATGGTGTCTGTATACAATGTCCCAGAAATGCATAGCCTTATCCTTTATCCCTGTAGTACTACAAGTGTCAGGAAGATGACTACTGGCAATGATGTTTGTATACAGTGTTCAAATAACTCCTTCTGTAGTGCAGTGTCTCTGTCCCCTGCAGATGGGCACATTGCTTTCTGCTTTAATACATGTAACAAAAAAAACGAATTTATTAATCAGTTTAGGCCATATTTAGGCTACATATTTTTGGTAACAAAAATCACAATAAGTGTATATTGATTGGTTTGCGCAAAAGTTATAATGTCTACAAAATAGGGGATAGATTTATCGACTTTTAATTGGTTATTGTTTTTACTAGTAATGGCGGTTATCTGTGATTTTTAGCAGGACTGCAACATTGCGGCGGACAAATCTGACCCAGGTTTTGGGGACCAGTGACACCAATACAGTGATCAGTGCTAAAAAAAATGCACTGATCACTGTATAAATTACACTGGCAGGGAAGGGGTTAACACTAGGGGTGATCAAAGGGTTAACTGTGTTCCCTCAGTGTGTGTTCTAACGGTGTGGGGGGGTGGGCCTAACTGGGACAACACAGAAATCGCTGTTCTTGATTACTAGGAACAGACGATCTCAGTGTTGTCCCATGTCAGAACAAGGATCTGCCTTTTTTACATAGGCAGATCCCCATTCTGCCTCTCTGTATAGTCATCGAGTCCACGGGACCTGCGCGTGTGCTCCCTGGAGTGCAGCTGGCGTGTGCGCCCACACTATCTATTGCATGAAACAATGTACAGGTACGTTGTTTCGCACAATAGAGCCACCCTGAAGCAGTATATATGCGGTGAGAGTTTTTTAACTGGTTAAACTTCTCCACAACTTTATCCCTGACCTGTCTGGTGTGTTCCTTAGCCTTCATGATGCTATTTGTTCACAAAGGTTCTCTAACAAACCTCTGAGGGCTTCACAGAACAGTTGTATTTATACTTAGATTAAATTACACACAGGTGGACTCTATTTACCAATTATGTGACTTCTGAAGGCAATTGGTTCCACTAGATTTTAGTTAGGGGTGTTCTGTCCATCAGATGGATATATTCTGATTATCTGCATTTGTGTTGTTGTAAATGACATTTAATGTTGTTACCTTTTATAGGAATCATTTGCAGAGCTTAGGCGCCATCTAGCGTCCTTTTTTGGTATTGCTTCTGTGTGTATATTTTATTAATAAAGTTTATAACCTAGGAAGTACTTGGAAAGCAAAGTATTCTGGGTAAAGTCTCACAGGAAGAGACACATTCATCATGCTTTTCAGACTGCAAGAGGTCTTGTTTCAATCTCTTACCATCAATCCCTTATTGAACTTAAAAAAGTAAGTTTTACTGTCTCATATTGTACTGTGTATATTTGTCTTTGAAATGTATGCTAAATTTATGGGATATTGTACTTATCAAGGTTTATTCTTGTTATTTGTAGTTTCACCTAGCTTGTTCCAATAAACTGCGATCGAAGAAATATGGTATCATGTTTATGGGATAAGAATGGTTTAGCTGAATGTCCTTGAGACAGAACAGTGAAATTTTTAAGCTGACCTCTGAAGGGAAGATAAGCTGACTTCGGAAGTCTGTACAGCCTGGGGCTACACAGTACCATACAGTCAGAAGCCTTAAAGAAGCAGGCCTGTGGGAGGCAAAGCAAGCAGCCACGCTACACAGAGACGCGCTCTGTCAAGCAGTACCGACACTAGAACGGTCTCTATACAGCAAGACAGCTTCTTCCCCGCAGCCATGTCTCACAGTAGAACATCTTCTTACAAAACACGATCACAAGCAAGCTCATCTAGGTCATCTGTCGCAAATGCAGCAGCTATCGCCCGTTCAAAAGCTGAAGCAGCAAGAGCCAGGGCCGCATTTGCAGACCAAGAGCTGCAGATGAAAAAAGAAAAGGCCCACCTTGAAGCAGAAAGGGTGAGACAGGAACAAGAGAGAGAGCAAGAAAGAGTACGCATAGAGCAAGAAAGAGTACGCATGGAACAAGAGAGAGAGATGGAAAGAATACGCCTGGAAGACGAAAGAGCTCAGCAAGAGGCATCTCTGAAACTGCAGCAAGCTATCTTAGAAGCTAACATGGAGAAGCTGGCAGTGGAGCGAGATGCTGCCGCCGCCATTGCAGAAGCAGAAGCTCTAGAAGCAGCCGTCTACGATGAGCCAAGAGCAGGTAGCAGCATACCAGGCCTAGAGAAAGAACACCAAGATTCCTCGCAACGCACGTCGGATTATGTCTACCAGCACTGTGACCCAAGCAGCATCCCACAACAAGAAATTAAACATGATGTCAGGGAGCCACTCCAAGTCAAGCAGCAACAAGACGACCTTGGACCCCAGTGCCACAGGCAAGAAAAATCTGACAGTGTTCCAGACGTTCCAGTCCCAACCAAACCCTCTACTCCACAAGGTACTCAACCTTCATACAAACATCAAACACCTGTCTTCACCCCAAAGGTGTATGCAACGAGCCGGTACGAAATGCCAACCGTATGCAAGTTTGAGCCCAGAGAACCTAAAGAAGAGACTTCTATCAGGTATGCCTTTACACCGCACCACAATACACCAGCAGCCTACCCCAATGCCAATCAGGCTACTGTAGACTTTGCCAAGTTCCAGGCCAAACGCGAGTTAGTTACCCAAGGACTTGCCAAATTTAGTGATCGCCCTCAACACTACAGGGCGTGGCGATCCTCTTTCCAGAGTGTTATCCAAGGTCTAGATCTATCTTGCAGACAACAGATAGAACTCCTTGTAAAGTGGCTTGGCAATGATTCTGCGGAACACGCCAAAAGGATCAGAGACATTAATATAAACCACCCTGAGATAGGCCTTACAAACATCTGGAACAGACTGGATAGATGTTATGGCTCACCAGAGGCTATAGAGAGTACACTGTTTAAAAGGATAGAAGACTTTCCAAAAATACCTAGCAGAGGTTATCAAAGACTCAGAGAATTCAGTGACCTATGTATGGAGTTACAAGTTGCTAAAGCAGAAGGTGACTTACCTGGCCTTTCTTATCTTGACTCTGCTAGAGGTATTAACTCCTTAGCTCAAAAACTTCCTTATGAGTTACACGAAAGATGGATTGCTCATGGCTGTAACTACAAACGGAAACACAATGTGCCCTTTCCACCATTTAGTGAGTTTGTGGACTTTGTAGACAGACAAGCAGGAACGAAAGATGACCCCAGCTTCATTTTTCCAGTGTCTTACATCACTTCTGCTGGCCCTAAGCAACTCAGGGCTCCAGTAGCTGTGCACAAAACTAACATTTCTTCCCACAGATTTGCAGAGTCTCAGCCAGAGGATCAAGACAATGACCCAACGAAGTTCTGCCCTCTACATAAGATGCCACATCCTCTTCTGAAATGCAGAGCCTTCAGGACAAAGACCATCCAGGACCGCAAAGCTTTTCTCAAAGAGAACAACATCTGTTACAAGTGCTGCTCTTCGTCTACACACTTCGCCAAGGACTGTAAGGTCAGTGTCAAATGCACAGAGTGTGACAGCACAGAGCACCACACAGCTTTGCACCCAAGGCCTACTCCAAGAACCTTCCCACCTGTCCATGGTGACAAGGAGCAAGGCAGGGAGACCAAAGACTCTAGTACAGATACCACAGCAATCACTTCACAGTGCACTGAAGTCTGCAAAGGAAGTACAGGTGGCAGATCCTGCTCTAAAATCTGTCTAGTGAAAGTTTAGCCAAAGGGACGCAGAGACAAAGCAGTCAAGCTCTACGTCATTTTGGATGATCAGAGTAATAAGTCACTAGCCAGACCTGTGTTTTTTGACATTCTAAACCTTAAAGGCCCCAGCAGCCCCTACTCCCTTAGGACTTGTGCAGGCACAGTGGAAACGGCGGGGAGAAGAGCTGACGGCCTACAAATTGAATCTATGGATGGTAAGACATGCCTACCCTTACCGACCATAATAGAGTGCAACCAGATGCCAGACAACAGATCAGAGATTCCCACACCAGACGCAGCAGCTCACCAGACTCACTTGAAGCACATAGCACATCTCATACCAGAACTTGATGATCAGGCTCAGATAATCTTACTCCTAGGGAGGGATATCTTGCAAGTCCACAAAGTAAGGAAACTGATCAACGGTCCTAAAAGTGCTCCATATGCCCAAAAACTGGATCTTGGGTGGGTCATTATAGGTGATGTTTGCCTGGGAGGTGCACACAAACCGGCATCTGGTAATAATCTGCTCACTAGTACCCTCGAGAATGGTCGTCCTTCTCTTTTCCAACCCTGTCAAAATCGCATCCTCATAAAGGAGCTACCGCACAACAACCCTGTACCTCTTCCTTTCCTAAGTTCCCTCTGTGACAGCAATGCCTATGACAATGACCAAAGCGACTTAGGACACTCAGTGTTCAGGAGAACAAAGGAAGACAACCAGGTAGCAATGTCCATTGAGGATAGAATCTTCCTAGAGGTTATGGAAAGCAGTATGGAGAAAGACGTGTCTAATAACTGGGTAGCACCTCTTCCCTTTAGGCCACAAAGACAACGTTTGCCTAACAACAGGGAACTAGCATATAAACGCCTCACTTCCTTAAGACACAATCTGCAAAGGAAACCAGAGATGAGAGAACATTTCTTTTCCTTCATGGGCAAAATATTCCAAAATGGCCATGCTGAGGTAGCTCCAGACCTCAAAGACTCAGAAGAATGTTGGTACTTACCCATATTTGGCATCTATCACCCTAAGAAGCCAGGGCAGATTAGAGTGGTGTTTGATTCCAGCGCCAAGCATGAAGGTGTCTCTCTAAATGATGTCCTTCTTTCTGGCCCTGACCTCAACAACAGACTATTGGGAGTACTTCTCCGCTTCCGCAAGGATTCAGTCGCATTCATGGCAGACATACAACAAATGTTCTATTGCTTTCTTGTTAAGGAAGAACACCGAAACTTTCTGAGGTTTCTCTGGTTCAGGGACAACAACCCCTCTGGAGACATCACAGAATATCGCATGAAGGTGCACATATTTGGCAACAGCCCTTCCCCTGCAGTTGCTATATATGGCCTCAGACACTCTGCTAGAGTGGGAGAGTCAGAGTATGGGTCAGACGTCAGACAATTTGTGGACAAGGATTTCTATGTAGACGATTGCTTGAAATCACTACCCACAAATGAAGCCGCAATCAGTCTCCTCAAAAGAACTCAGGCAATGCTTGCGTGTTCCAACTTAAGGCTCCACAAGATTGCTTCCAACAGTAGAGAAGTTTTAGAAGCCTTTCCTGTCCAAGACCATTCCAACGAGTTAAAGGACTTAGATCTAGGCACAGACTCACTTCCCATGCAACGCAGCCTTGGTTTGCTTTGGGACTTAAGATCTGACACCTTCACTTTCCAAGTAAACACAGAAGAAAAACCCTTTACCCGTAGAGGTGTCCTGTCTACCATAAACAGCCTATACGATCCTTTAGGCTTTGCAGCACCTGTCACCATCCAGGGTAAGGCACTACTCAGAGACTTAACCTGTGAGTCGCTAGATTGGGACCACCCTCTCCCCACCGACAGGAAGAACCTATGGCTAGAGTGGAAGAACTCACTAACAGCGCTATCCAATCTTAAAATTCCACGCCCATATGCACCTCTGTCATCTGCAGATGTTCAGATGCAAAGACTTTGTGTGTTTGCGGATGCTTCTGTTAAAGCAATTGCTGCTGTAGCTTACCTGAAAACCATAGACACTAAAGGACAAAGCCACATAGGGTTTGTAATGGGAAAAGCAAAACTTGCACCACTGCCTGAACACACCATACCCAGGCTGGACACTTCAAGTTTCATTAATGCTCTTAGACGTTTCATTGCAATCCGAGGCCCAGTGAAACTCATTCGCTCTGACAGAGGATCTAACTTTGTAGGAGCAGTAAAAGAACTGCAAATTCCTTCCAACTTGGACATCCCCAGTGTAAAAAGGTATTTGAGTAAGCAAGACTGCACGTGGATCTTCAATCCACCTCACTCTTCTCACATGGGAGGTGTGTGGGAGAGGATGATAGGCATAGCCCGCAGAATTCTTGACTCTATCTTCCTACAAGTAGGAACTGCAAGGCTTACTCACGAGTGTTTAGTGACATTTATGGCAGAGGTTACAGCCATCATTAACGCCAGACCCTTAACTTCAATTTCAAGTGACTCTGAAGATCCAATGGTTCTCACACCTACCATGTTGCTCACGCAAAAGACTGGTCCTGTAGGTACTCCAGCTGGAGAGTTTTGTGAGAAGGACCTTTACAAACGTCAATGGAGACAAGTTCAAACTCTTGCCAATACCTTCTGGAGTCGGTGGAGGGAGCAATACACATCTACTCTTCAACTAAGGAGGAAGTGGCACTCAGAAAAACCTAACCTTAAACTTGGTGATGTTGTGCTCATGAGAGATTGCCAGACACTAAGGAACATGTGGCCTTTAGGTCTAGTCACCAAAGTACTGCCAAGCAAAGATAATCTTGTCCGTAAGGTCGAGGTCAAGACCTTTCAACAGAATGAGGCCAAAGTGTTCTTGAGACCAGTGACTGAACTTGTTCTGTTACTTTCTACGGAGGACTCTGTTAGTGACGTCACTTGACGTCAGGCGGGGAGTGTTCTGTCCATCAGATGGATATATTCTGATTATCTGCATTTGTGTTGTTGTAAATGACATTTAATGTTGTTACCTTTTATAGGAATCATTTGCAGAGCTTAGGCGCCATCTAGCGTCCTTTTTTGGTATTGCTTCTGTGTGTATATTTTATTAATAAAGTTTATAACCTAGGAAGTACTTGGAAAGCAAAGTATTCTGGGTAAAGTCTCACAGGAAGAGACACATTCATCATGCTTTTCCGACTGCAAGAGGTCTTGTTTCAATCTCTTACCATCAATCCCTTATTGAACTTAAAAAAGTAAGTTTTACTGTCTCATATTGTACTGTGTATATTTGTCTTTGAAATGTATGCTAAATTTATGGGATATTGTACTTATCAAGGTTTATTCTTGTTATTTGTAGTTTCACCTAGCTTGTTCCAATAAACTGCGATCGAAGAAATATGGTATCATGTTTATGGGATAAGAATGGTTTAGCTGAATGTCCTTGAGACAGAACAAGGGGTATTAAAGTAAAGGTGGCTTAATACAAATGCACGCCACACGTTTCAGATATTTATTTGTAAAAAAAAAGAAAAATCGTTTATCATTTTCCCTCCACTTTACAATTATGTGCCACTTTGTGTTGGTCTATGACATAAAATCCCAATAAAATACATTTAAGTTTTTGGTTGTAACATGACAAAATTTCAAGGGGTATGAATACTTTTTTGAGGCACTGTATAATGCAACTTACCAGTCCTTAGATGAGGTGGATGCATTAGATTTCTATTTCCAGGCCTTTTCCCTTTAATTTTCAACTGGTGATCCTGACAGTGACACACCACCTGTACTAGGTTTGCAAAGCTCATTCACTGTACTGTACTTATGGATGTATCTATCTGCTTCTGATTTGGACTACAGACTACCTTTCCCTTTCCTCATCTCCATTAGAGGGGAGGTCCGTAGTTCCACTGTTTGGAATTTAAACATAGCAAAAATGTTCAGGTATAAAAAAAGGTGTAGGATGCCACTCACCCAGACCAATGCATGTAGGTGTATGACAAAGCCCCAGAGGGCGAGGCAAACCGCATCAGGGGGCATGGCCTGTGGAGCAGTGTCCGGTGAGGGCATTACATACACCTACATGCATCGGTCGGGTTTACACTTTCTATACCGGCACTTCTGTATGAGTGAAACCATGGCCCTTCTTAGATTGTAAGCTCTAAAGGAGCAGGGCCCTCTGATTCCCACTGTATTAAAGTGTATTGTATTTGTACTGTCTACCCTCAAGTTGTAAAGCGCTGCGTAAACTGTTGGCGCTATATAAATCTGCTGTATAATAATAATAACTGCCAGCACCACTTTTCCTGGGTTCCAGCAGGGAAACACATTACACCTTGGGCTTGGAGCGTTACTGCAAGGTTCTACAAGTTTGCAGATAGCAAAAAAGTTGTCAGCTCTCTACTGGAAGTTACGAGCTACTGAATTGTTGGCAGGACAAACAGATATTTTTTTTACACTTGTCAAAATATAGCAAAATGCTTTCAATGGTATACTTACCAGACCAAAGGTGAGCAAATAAAAGAGGGTCATTGTTATGGATTACAGTACATAGGCTTTAGGAGTTCTCCATTTTTGTAATCTTTGACTGCTGTTTATAACACACTGGTATGGACTTAAAAACATTTCCGTGCATCATTTTTCAACAGATTTTAAAGTTTAAAGAGACAAGAAACATTTCCTTGGAAAATCTGGTATATACAATCCAAAAATAAAATGTGGTATACCAAAATATAGTTTTCTCTAATATCACATCTGGTGATTTTGAAGCTACTGCTAGGTCTTTTCACAGCACTCTTCTACCATCTTTAGCCTTTAGCATGTATACCTGTACATGACCTAGGAAATTGTTCATAGAGTATAGATGATAAAAGAATAATTTAAATAATATCATAATTGAATTGCGGATTTTACATTGCGCATCCTAAATCTGTGGTTTAAAGGAAATAGTGAAATAATTACTGAGAAATATGTTTATTTTCTGTGATATTTTAAATCATTATTATCAGACACAGGAAAAGTGTTAAATGTTCACTTGTTATTATGGCTTCACATACATGCATTCTGATACAGGATATCTATGATTGCCTCAAGATATAAGTACAGAGAAGAAAGAAGCTCCATAGCATGTACAAGTCAGGCATTCCTTGTCAGTTTAAAGCGGTGTCTGCTACTACTTATCTGTGACTTGCTAACTAGGCAGAGGTCATAGTCATACTTTTATGGAAGAGCCCTGGAGTCAAAACAGAAGTCAGAATTCTGAGATTAAATGTCAGAATTCTGAGATTAAAAGTCAGAACTCTTAGTTTTAAAGTCAGAACTCTAAATCAAAATTCTGAGGTTCTAAATCAGAATTATGAGATTAGAAAATAGAATTCTGAGTTTCAAATTTAGAATTCTGAGTTTCAAATTTAGAATTCTGAGATTAAAAAGGCAGTAGTCTCTATTCCGAGGGTTATGGTTTGTAATATTAAAGGACCAATGACCAATAATAACCATAGCACACTGACCATCATTCTGCATGCAGACTACGTGAAAACATTGTAAAAGCTTTGTTTTCCTCTGTGTATATACATATCTATATAAATATATCTATATATATATATATATATATATATATATATATATATATATATATATATATATAATGTAGTACATAGTACACTGACCATCATTCTGCATGCAGACTACGTGAAAACGTTGTAAAAGCTTTGATTTCCTCTGTGTATATACATATCTATATAAATATAGATATATATATATATATATATATATCTAGAGGATGATAGTAAAGAATAAAACAGATGAACCTGTAAAATAAAATACTAAAACAGCGCTGTAAAGACGTGTAAGATAATAAAATCTTTCCGTGACCAGTCCTGAGACTGCAAAAGTTAGTGAGTAGATGATGTAATAATAAATAAACAGTCCTTTAGGTGTATTTGAGTGAGACTGTGAGCAGTTCAAATTCAGTGACTTTTCATGTGGTTGTACTTCAGGTGTCTATCCAAGCACCGTTTAATCCCTTAGAATTTTCCACCACGTGAGGCACGCTCCCCTCAGGGGGTTAAACTCACCAGAGAGATAAAATAAGACAGCCTTAAGATATTTTTCATCACCAGGGTACACACTGTATAAGCCTCGTCATAAGATCCAATAATCTGAGCCAGCCAGGTCACTTCCTCAGCAATATACACCATCAGGGTATCAATATAACATCAGGGGTTCAGGGGTTCACAATATCATCACCAGAAAAAATGGAGAGAGTGGCACATATAGTGTAATTCCATTTTTTATTTCAAAGGTTAAAAGTAGAAATCCCTATACATCCCCCTTAAGTCATCTACGTACATCAATCATTCTTTATAAACAGCATATATGAAGTTCTTAGACTTGCGTTTAGTGTTGTTAGCATTCAGTGGCTGTATCACATCAGCCGCTGCACTTCCTTCGGTTCGGCTGCGTGTCTTTGCTGACACTTGCGTCACTTCCGGGTCAGTGGTTAGCGGCGGTGGAGCGCAATGGTCACTTCCGGTCGTGCGTCGTGTAGGCCACGCCCTTACGCGTTTTGTCACTTCCTGACTTCAACAGAGGGCGTGGCTACACGGCGCTCAAGGGGATTTAAATAATCCTATTCATTAGCGGTATAGCCAATCGGAGCGCACAGTAGGTGGGCCCTGTAGCCATAACAATGGCATATGATTGTTCTATGTAGCCCGGCCAACGGAAAAGAAATAGTGCACAGTATACCCCAATATAGCAATTGTTTCTTAGTACAATTACTCAATATACCTGGGGAATCATTGTAATAGATTCAGATCGTTAGATTGGTGAACATCTGCACATAGTAACATGGAGCGAACAAAACAGATGCGAGTCGGTCCAAAATGTAGCTATTTACAGCAGTAATTCAAACGTAAATTAATTCAATAATTTCTTAATTGATATGGAACACATTATAGCATGATACATAAAAAATGAATATAAGCCATTAATTAAAATAGTTAATTTTATATTCTACTACCACAACAGGGAGAGATATATTTGGAGAGTTGTCTAATGGTTCGGAGGAAGCTAATCATATGTGAATAAATGCATAACACAGATAGATGGTATTCATATGCATGTGTATGTCATGTTAGTCTAAAATTGCATGTCTGTGATCAATAAGATCGTAATAAAATTGTGTAAATCATACATATAGGCAATAAATTCCATATTAATAAAAATATAAAAAATATATTAGTCATATACATATACGTATAATGAAACACATTAATAAAATAATATAATGAATAAAATAATGTGATGTATATTCATATATATACATATACATAAAAGATATATATAAAAATTATTATAAATATATATCTTAAAATATGTGTAAGAGTGCGACTAATTATAAAAAATAGAAAAATAAAAATAAATGTATGTAAAAAATATATATATAGTATATATATTAAAAAACATTAAAAAATATATATGTTAAAAAATATTAAAAAACATATATATATATATATATATATATATATACACATACATATTAAAAAAACATTATTGCATGTAAAATTGAGGGAGTTTATAAGACACATATAAAAGAATAATATATGTGTAAAAATATATTAAAAGGGGCCATTGTATAGGTCATTACTACTAAAACATATATGTATATTTATACGTATGGACCTCTTGGTGCGGCCTATATAGATAAGATCGCATGGGCATTGAATGGCATACACTACATAGGCAGTATTGCACGTAATAAACTCCTTGATTTTAAATTCTCTATTATTTGAGGTGGAGGTAAACATTTCCAGAGCTCTTAATGGTTGTTTGACCTCCCTACAACCATTAAGAGCTCTGGAAATGTTTACCTCCACCTCAAATAATAGAGAATTTAAAATCAAGGAGTTTATTACGTGCAATACTGCCTATGTAGTGTATGCCATTCAATGCCCATGCGATCTTATCTATATAGGCCGCACCAAGAGGCTACTGAGGATCAGGATCGCTGAACACATTGCCAATATTAAACTGGGCTTTAAAGATCACAACGTGTCATTACACTTTAAAAACCATCATAACCAGGACCCCTCTGGTCTAAAATTTTGGGGCATATATCATCTCAGACCTGCATGGAGGGGTTCAAATCAGGTGCGAGAATTGTCCAAAAAAGAGACGGAATGGATATACTCGGTTGACACTCTCTCTCCTAAGGGTTTGAACGTGGACTTAGACATCAATTGTTTTATCAGTGACTATTAATAGTATACGACTCTATAGTCCTTAAACATAACCCAGGTTCAATGATCTTTCGCCTTATGACACATAGACCGATACAGAATGACATATTCTCTCTATTGGTGAACATTACTACATACTGTCCCTTAAACATATTTACATGGAAACAACCATTACCTTAATACATAGGTTGACTGTGGTCCATACATATAAATATACATATATGTTTTAGTAGTAATGACCTATACAATGGCCCCTTTTAATATATTTTTACACATATATTATTCTTTTATATGTGTCTTATAAACTCCCTCAATTTTACATGCAATAATGTTTTTTTAATATGTATGTATATATATATATATATATATATATATATATATATATATATATATATATATATATGTTTTTTAATATTTTTTAACATATATATTTTTTTATGTTTTTTAATATATATACTATATATATATTTTTTACATACATTTATTTTTATTTTTCTATTTTTTATAATTAGTCGCACTCTTACACATATTTTAAGATATATATTTATAATAATTTTTATATATATCTTTTATGTATATGTATATATATGAATATACATCACATTATTTTATTAATTATATTATTTTATTAATGTGTTTCATTATACGTATATGTATATGACTAATATATTTTTTATATTTTTATTAATATGGAATTTATTGCCTATATGTATGATTTACACAATTTTATTACGATCTTATTGATCACAGACATGCGATTTTAGACTAACATGACATACACATGCATATGAATACCATCTATCTGTGTTACGCATTTATTCACATATGATTAGCTTCCTCCGAACCATTAGACAACTCTCCAAATATATCTCTCCCTGTTGTGGTAGTAGAATATAAAATTAACTATTTTAATTAATGGCTTATATTCATTTTTTATATATCATGCTATAATGTGTTCCATATCAATTAAGAAATTATTGAATTAATTTACGTTTGAATTACTGCTGTAAATTGCTAAATTTTGGACCGACTCGCATCTGTTTTGCTCGCTCCGTGTTACTATTTGCAGATGTTCACCAATCTAACGATCTGAATCTATTACAATGATTCCCCAGGAATATTGAGTAATTGTACTAAGAAACAATTGCTATATTGGGGTATACTGTGCACTATTTCTTTTCCGTTGGCCGGGCTACATAGAACAATCATATGCCATTGTTATGGCTACAGTGCCCACCTACTGTGCGCTCCGATTGGCTATACCACTAATGAATAGGATTATTTAAATCCCCTTGAGCGCCGTGTAGCCACGCCCTCTGTTGAAGTCAGGAAGTGACGAAACGCATAAGAGCGTGGCCTACACGACGCTCGACCGGAAGTGACGATTGCGCTCCACCGCCGCTAACCACTGACCCGGAAGTGACGCAAGTGTCAGCAAAGACACGCAGCCGAACCGAAGGAAGTGCAGCGGCTGATGTGATACAGCCACTGAATGCTGACAACACTAAACGCAAGTCTAAGAACTTCATATATGCTGTTTATAAAGAATGATTGATGTACGTAGATGACTTAAGGGGGGATGTATAGGGATTTCTACTTTTAACCTTTGAAATAAAAAATGGAATTACACTATATGTGCCACTCTCTCAATTTTTTCTGGTGATGATATTGTGAACCCCTGAACCCCTGATGTTATATTGATACCCTGATGGTGTATATTGCTGAGGAAGTGACCTGGCTGGCTCAGATTATTGGATCTTATGACGAGGCTTATACAGTGTGTACCCTGGTGATGAAAAATATCTTAAGGTTGTCTTATTTTATCTCTTTGGTGAGTTTAACCCCCTGAGGGGAGCGTGCCTCACGTGGTGGAAAATTCTAAGGGATTAAACGGTGCTTGGATAGACACCTGAAGTACAACCACATGAAAAGTCACTGAATTTGAACTGCTCACAGTCTCACTCAAATACACCTAAAGGACTGTTTATTTATTATTACATCATCTACTCACTAACTTTTGCAGTCTCAGGACTGGTCACGGAAAGATTTTATTATCTTACACGTCTTTACAGCGCTGTTTTAGTATTTTATTTTACAGGTTCATCTGTTTTATTCTTTACTATCATCCTCTATATTTGTGTATTTTTAAACAGCTGCTTAGTGTAAATTATTTACTTATTTATGTAAATTATTTACTTATTTATATAAATATTTATTTATTTATATATTTATTTTATATTGATGCAATAGGTCTGCTGTTATTATTGTGTGGTCGCACCCAGCGCTGAGTAGTGTATACACCTAGGCCTTTTATTATACACTTACTTATTCATATATATCTATATATCCATAGATATATATATCTATAGATAGATAGATAGATAGATATATCTAATCTATATATATATATATATATATATATATATATATATATATATATATACATATATACTGTATATCGTTTTTTATTTTTGCGCTCAATGTTAGTGACTCTCAGAGAGTTCAGTCCACTCCAGAAGTGCTTTAAGGGCTTCTTTGCCCACTTTTATTAATAAAACAGAAAAATGATATTCCAGAGTCCCACACTGTGTCATTTTGTCCAATGTTTTCACAGTGGTAGACCCTCGCACTGCTACTATATACTGTATATATACTACTATATCAGTGATGGCGAACCTTGGCACCCCAGATGTTTTGGAACTACATTTCCCATGATGCCCATGCACTCTGCAGTGTAGTGGAGCATCGTGGGAAATGTAGAACGGAGAAGATGCGCTATTTTTAAAATCCAAACAATTGCTTGTAGGTATCAAAGTATAATATATTGACAGTTCAATTAAATCAAAACAGACATCGAAGTGAAGGTTTCAAAGAACTTTGATAATCAAATTAATTGAGATAAATAAGTGAATCAGTCCAAAAGGTAAATAAGTGAACCAGTCCAAAAACAGCAATAGATGCAAAATATAGCATAAAATATATTGCGCTACTTCAAGTCCAAAATTAATGTGTATAATCAATCCAGTGCTTGAACAAGTGAAGATAAGTACACCCAGCAACTTAATCATAGGAAAATACACTGCCACCTTGTGGAAAACATGCTTAACAGATCGTAAGCCAAATAGATGGCTTTAACCCAGCCCAGGCCTTTTATTTGCAAGAAGACACAGTACTGCGATGTAGTCGTTGCAAGCTTCTTAGCACAGGTTAGCGTTGATTTCACAAATCGCGATCAGCCAAAAAAGGAAAAAACGTATATATCATAGCGTGATAATGTCAAATTAACAAATATATAATATATACAGTTGCGCTTACAGTGTAAAAACAAGAAATATGCAAACACAAAATCACCAAGTGAGTGAGTCAAAATCCAGTGCACCGACACCACATAGAGAGCCTCCTTACCAAATGATAGGCCAAAAATACAGATATCCCCTCAGGCAGATAAATCCTCAGCTGGATACAAGCATGGAGCTAGTGGATGGATGGAAAGAACCTCCCAGCAATGAACCGAATGCTCCGTATATCCTGTGGGTAATAGATGAAAGAGGAAAAAGAGGCTATAATAGACCATAGCGTAATAACGTCAAAACTTGGTTTAATAACGTAAATTAAAAAAGATACACCCCTGTGAGAAGTCAAAAAGGTGTTCTCAACAGATGTTCCAAACGCTAGATCAATCGGAAAGGCAAGCTTCTCTTCCAAACATGAGTCGGTAAGTAGAATAGCCGGAGGGATCACTCACAGTGCTGTTGTAAGCATGGACTACAGCTGCAATGTTATTCCCCCAATACTGTTTCTTCTCCGTGGGCAAAGTCCTCAGCATATTTAGCAAAGTTCTGTTAAACCTCTCGGGTTGAGGATTCCCTTGCGGATGATAAGGCATGGATGGAGACTTCTTTATGCCCAGCAAGGTACATAGCTGATGAACTAACCTCCTTTCAAAGTCCCATCCTTGGTCGGAGTGGATTCGAACAGGCAATCCATAATGCACAAATAACTTCTCAATAAGGACTTTGGCCACCATAGTCACCTGCTGATCTTTAGTGGGATAGGCCTGTGCATAGCAGGTGAAGTGGTCAGTCACCACCAGGACATTACTTCTTCCACCTGTATCAGGTTCCAGACACAGGAAGTCATTACACACCAACTCCAGAGGCTCCTGACTCTGCAAGTGTCCCATGAAAGCAGCCCGAACTGGTAAGGTCTTGCGCTGAATGCATGGCAAACATGAGTGACAGTAATGCCACGTACACACGATCTGACTTTTCGGCCGGATAAGTCCGCCGGACTTTCCGAATGTGTGGACTTGCCCACACACGCCCGGACTTTTCCGGCGGACAATTCGACTGAGTTTTGGCGGAAGTCCACGGGACTTTTGAAATGAACGGACTTGCCGACACATGTCGTAAAGTCCGTTCATTTTGAATGTGACTCCAGGTAGACCGGACTAGCGAAGGAAGTCAATGTCGCCGCCTCGATCTGCGACATTTACACCTTGCTAGCCCCGTCACCTGGTATGGATTTAAAGGGGTACCCCTACCCATTCACCTAAGCCCCGTACTTGCGTCAATCCACAGTAGCATTTCTGCACTCCAGAAGGATGGACTATGGACTCGGCTCCAACACTTCCTTTCAGCCACTGGGCCATACCTTGACACAAGGCCTGCACATCTTCTGCAGTCACATAGGCTCAGTTTTTGTACTCCTCCACCCATCGATTAGGCCTATGGGACAGGGCATCCTCGTCTCGATTTCCAGCCCCAGGCTGATACTTCAGACTGAACTAGAATCCTGCAAGGGACGTCAACCACCTACTGTATGGTCTGTTGCATCCAACTTGGCAGAGGATAGGAGATAGGTCAAAGGATCATTATCCATATTCACCACAAACACAGCTCCATACAAGTAATCCTTCAACTTGTCCACGGTCAATTCTAAATCTAGGAACTCTAGTCTATGGACGGGATAGTTGCTCTCAGATTAATTGAGACTGCGACTCACATAAGCCACTGGTCTGAGTCCACTGTCTTTTTCTTGATAGAGGACTCCACCCAGTTCATCTCTGCTGGCATCCACGTGAAGTTCATAGGGCTTGGCGGGGTCAGCGTAGGCCAATACCAGGACTTCGGTGAGACTCCTCTTAAGATGCCAGAAAGCCTCTTCACACTGGGGATTGCATTGCTCTTGCACCAATTCTCCCTTTCTGCGAGCACCAGACTTCTTCACCTTAGACTCAACTTCCCCTTCTCCCATAGCTACTTGCAGCAGTTCATTAAGAGGCCAAGCAATTTTTGCAAAGTTCGCCACAAATCTCCTGTATTAAGAGCAGAATCCCAAGAAAGATCTCAACTCAGTTACGGTCCTTGGCCTAGGTAACTGCTTACAGCTTCTTCGGGTCTGTGACTACTCCTCAGGCAGAAACGACATGACTAAGGTTGAGCGAACCCGAACTGTAAAGTTCGGGTCCGTACCGGACTTTTGGGTGTCCGTGTCCCGGACCCGAACCCGAACAATTGACTGTATGTTCGGGTTCGGCGATGTATTGGCACCTTTTACAAGCTGCAGGGCAGCCAATCCACGCTAGTTTCATTGGTGTGCCCTTAGAAGCCATCACAGCCATGCCTATTAATGGCATGGCTGTGATTGGCCAGTGCAGCATGTGACCCAGCCTCTATATAAGGTACAGGCACACAGCACAGCGCGTCACTCTGCTATAGACAGGTTCCTGGCTGCTAAGAGAGGATTTCATTAGGAGTTAGTCTGATACAGTCAGTCAGTCCACATTCCTTAAATTTTCTTCAAATTAGTAATATCAGTGAGTGATCTACATAGCTAGAGTAGAGACTAGAGAGTGTCTTTATTGAGGGAAAGAGGCAGAGAGAATTATTCAAGAGATTCCTAAATCAATTGTACCCTGGCTGGGGTGCAGTGCACAGTCTTTTAACAGTGCCATGAGGCCAGTGCCAGACAAAATATAACTTTTATCTGCAAGCTCAGTGCACCATCACTGCATATTTTACTAAGAGATACACCATATTCTGGGTGTATTCTGCTATTGCAAAAACATTGCAAAAAAAAAAAAATTTGCTGTGTTTTGTGCATGTGTTCAGGAGTCTGACATACAATCGATCGATATTTCTTCTATTGTGCTATCCCAAAAAAAAAATTGTAGTGACATTTTTTTTTCCCATAAGCATTTTCTGCAGTTTAGCAGTTTTTGAGATACACGCTTTACATACTGTGGGTGTATTCTGCTATTGCAAAAACACCCATTTAGGGCGAGATCATAAATTTTGAAAATATGAGGAGATCGTCAAAAAAGGGACGTGGCCCCGGTCGTGGTGCTGCTGGTGGAGCTCCTGTTGCAGGGAGAGGACGTGGTCAATCTGTGCCGGCTACACGCACTAGTGAAACACCTTCCTCAGGTGAGAGTAGGTGACAGAGCCTGCAGCGGTATTTCAGCGTGCCTAATGAGGCTGTACGAATGTTGAGGCCAGGACAAGTACAGGCGATAGTAGATTGGGTTGCTGACAGTGCCTCCGGTTCCTTCACATTGTCTCCCACCCAGTCTCCTGATGAAAGTTCAGAGTTGGCACCTGCAGCCGTTGTCCATCAGTCTTTCACCTCACCCCCTTGCAAATCAGCCAATCAGTCTGAGCCCCAAATCATGCAGCAGTCTCTTCTGCTTTTTGATTACTCTGTTAGCAGGGTTTCCCAGGGCCATCCACCTAGCCCTGCCCCAGAAGTGGAAGAGATTGTGTGCACCGATGCCCAACCACTTATGTTTCATGATGAGTACATGGGAGGACCATCGCAGCACGTCTCGGATGATGACGAAACACAGGTGCCAACTGCTGCTGCTTTCGCCATTGTGCAGACCGACAAGGAGGGCAGGGGGAAGACTGGGTGGAAGATGATGTGGAGGACGATGAGGTCCTTGACCCCACATGGAATCAACGTCATGCAGGTGACCAGTGTAGTTCAGAGGAAGAGGCGGTGGTCACACAGAGCCACCAGCACAGCAGAAGAGGGAGCAGGGTGCAAAAGCGAAGCGTCCGTCCCCTAGACAGTACGTCTGCTACTGCCCAACGCAGCAAGGCACCGAGCACACCAAAGCCAGGTCCAAGGAGTTCCCTAGCGTGGCAGTTCTTCAGACAATGTGCTGATGACAAGACACAGGTGGTTTGCACGCTGTGCAATCAGAGCCTGAAGCGAGGCATAAACGTTCTCAACCTGAGCACAACCTGCATGACCAGGCATCTAAGTGCAAAGCACGAGATGCAGTGGAGTAGACACCTCAAAAACCAAGAAAGGTCTCTGGCTCCTCCTGCTTCCTCTTCTGCTGCAGTCTCGGCCTCTTCATCCACCTCTGTAGTGACAGTGGCACCTGCCAACCCGCAGAGGATCTGCCAGCAACCCTACCACCTGGGTCATCAACCATCTCCACAATATCCCATGGAAGTGTTCAGCTCTCTATCTCCCAAACACTGGAGTGGAAGAGGAAGTACCCCCCTAGCCACCCGCGATCCCTGGCCCTGAATGCCAGCATTTCAAAATTCCTCGCCTTTGAAATGCTGTCATTCCGTCTGGTGGAGATGCAGAGTTTTAAAAGGCTGATGTCATTGGCTGTCCCACAGTACGTCGTGCCCAGCCACCACTACATTTCCAGGCGAGCTATCCCTTCCCTGCACAACCAAGTGGGGGACAAAATTAGGTGTGCACTGCGCAACGCCATCTGTGGCAAGGTCCACCTAACTATGGATGCGTGGACCAGTAAGCACGGTCAGGGACGTTATATCTCCCTAACAGCACACTGGGTAAATGTAGTGGCGGCTGGGCCTGAGGCGGATAGCAGTTTGGCGCATGTCCTTCCACCACCGAGGATTGCAGGGCGCTTCAGTTTGCCTCCTGTTGCTAACTCCTCCTACTCCGCCTCCTCATCCTCTACCACCTCCTCATCCGGTCAGCGTAACACCTTCACCACAAACTTCAGCACAGCCAGGGCTAAACGACAGCAGGCAGTTTTAAAACTTTCCTGTTTGGGGGAAAAACCCCAGACCGCGCAGGAGTTGTGGAGGGACATGGAACAACAGACCGATGAGTGGTTGGTGGCAGTGAGCCTCAAGCTCGGCCTGGTGGTGTGCGATAATGGGCGAAATTTCGTAGCAGCTCTGGTCCTAGCCGGTTTGACACACATCGCTTGCCTGGAGAATGTGCTGAACTTGGTGGTCCAGAGGTTCCTTAAGAATTACCCCGATATGCCAGAGCTGCTGCAGAAAGTGCGGGCCGTCTGTGCGCACTTTCGGGGTTCTCACCCTGCTGCTGCTCGCCTGTCAGCGCTGCAGCGTAACTTCGGCCTTCCCGCTCACCGTCTCATATGTGACGTGCCCACAAGGTGGAACTCCACCTTGCACATGCTTACCAGACTGTGCGAGCATGAGAGTGGAGTTTCAGCTACAGCACGCACGCGTGAGTCGCTCTGCGGAACAGCACCACTTCACCGCCAATAACTGGGCCTCCATGCGAGACCTGTGTGCCTTGTTGCGCTGTTTCGAGTACTCCACCAACATGGCCAGTGCCGATGACGCCGTTCTCAGCGTTACTATCCCAGTTCTATGCCTCCTTGAAAAAACGCTTCAGGCGATGATGGAAGAGGATGTGGCACAGGAGGAGGAGGAGGAGGAGGAAGAGGGTTCATTTCCAAGGCTTTCAGGGCAGTCATTTACAAGTGGCTACGAGGGTGGGTTCCTGCACCAACAAGCGCCAGGTACACAATTGTCCGGCAGCAAGGGCACAGTTCTGGAGGATGAGGAGGTGGAGGATGAGGAGGAGATGGAGGAGGAGGAACCATGTTCACAGCAGGGTGGCACCCAGACCAGCTCATGTCCATCACTGGTGCGTGGCTGGGGGGATACAGAGGACACAGACGATACACCTCCCACAGAGGACAGCTTTTTGTTGCCTCTGGGCAGCCTGGCACACATGAGCGATTACATGCTGCAGTGTCTCCGCAACGACCGCCGTGTTTCCCACATTTTAACTGGTGCTGATTACTGGGTGGCCACCCTGCTGGATCCCCGTTACAAGGACAACGTGCCGTCCTTAATTACCTCACTGGAGCGTGATCGCAAGATGCGCGAGTACAAGCGCACGCTGGTAGACGCGCTGCTGGTGGCATTCCCACTTCACAGCGGGGGTACGGTGGAAGCACAAGGCGAAGGCAGAGGAGGAGGAATAGGTCGCCAACGCAGCCGGGGCACCACCAGCACCTCGGAAGGCAGGGTTTGCATGGCCGAAATGTGGAAAAGCTTTGTCAGCACGCCACAACAACCAGCACCACCAGCTGAGATGGAACGTCTTAGCAGGAGGCAGCATTTCACCAACATGGTGGAGCAGTATGTGTGCACACGCCTACACATACTGAATGACGGTCTGCCCCCTTCAACTTCTGGGTCTCCAAATTGGGCACATGGCCTGAGCTTGCCCTTTACGCCTTGGAGGTGCTGCCTTGCCCTGCAGCCAGTGTATTATCTGAACGTGTATTTAGCACGGGAGGGGGGCGTTATCACAGACAAGCGCAGCCGCCTGTCCAGAGCCAATGTGGACAAGCTCACGTTCATTAAAATGAACCAGGCTTGGATCCCACAGGACTTGTCTGTACCTTGAGCAGAATAGACACGTATACCGGTGTTCTGACAAAAACTGTCTGGCCATGGGATAGTGTCCGGCCACTTACTGCGCAGGCGCAGTGCTTGCGCAGCACGGAGGACAAGGAGATTCACAAAACCTCCAAAGATGAACGTCGCCTGCGCAGTGAGTGCAGGTTCAAGCCCCACCATCCATGTGGACATACGGTAGCACATAGTAACAGGGCCCCTCACGGGCTCGCTTGGCTAGGCTTCAACCTCGGATGATGTGGCTTGAACCTGGAGTCACCGCGCATCGTCTTCGGAGAGTTTTGAAATCCCCTTGTCCTACGTACTGAGCAAGCGCAGTACAGGGCGGACACTATGCGATGGGGACAGAATTCGACATATCATTCACCACTAGCCTTACCCAGCCATGGTTGTATTTTTGAACCAGTGTTGGCTACCTCGTCCTCCTCCACCGCCACTTCCACCTACACCACCACATCCACCGCCACCTCAACCTCCTACTCCATATGGACCTCGTCCTCCTAGGTCAAGATTATAATTTTTTAATTTTTTTTCATTTCCAAGTATTTTATTTTCCCACTATCTTATCCATTAAATTGAATAATATTTTCCAGAAAGTGCGTATTCTGGGGCATTCCCACCATATGTGCGGCATCGTGCCGTTGAGTTTCTGAGGTTCTTAATGACTTCCTGTACCTCTTTTGCTGAGAAGGGGGCCTCCAGCATTTTATTTTTATTTTTATTTTTTTATGTTATTTTAAGTAATTTCCCTATCCAAATTTGTTTGCAGAGCACTTGCCATGCTCTTAACAACATTTTGTTGCCATTTGCAGCCCTCTAGCCCTTTCCATGACTTTTTTACAGCCATTTTAGTCTTGAAAAGTTTGGGTCCCCATTGACTTCAATGGGGTTCGGAGTTCGGGGTCAAGTTCGGGTCAAGTTCGGTCCCGAACCCAGACTTTTTTCCGAAGTTCGGCCGAACCCGCCAAACCCGAACATCCAGGTGTCCGCTCAACTCTAGACATGACCTAAATATGTGACTGAGGTTCTATAAAACTGACACTCTTCCAAAGACAGTTTCAACCCTTCTTCATGGAGCTGTTCAAAGACTTTTTCCAACCGGGCTTCTTGATCTTCCAACGCTTTCCCGAACACAATGATATCATCCAGGTATACTAATACTTCAATTAGAGTCATGCCTCCCACTGTTCTTTCCATCTAATGCTGGAAGGGCGCTGGGGCCCCTGATAGTCCTTGAGGCATCCGGTTGAACTCGTAGAATCCCAAGGTTCAGATGAACGTGGTCTTCTCCCTATCCCTAAGATGCATGGGGATCTGGTAGTACACGCTCTTTAAGTCTAATACACTGAACTATTTGGCTCCAGTAAGACACTGTAGGGCATCTTCAATGTGAAGGGGTCGTGTACTGGTCAGGAACAGTACGTCGATTCAAAGTCTGATAATCAATGCACATGTGCAATGATCCATTCTTCTTCCGCACTACCACTATAGGAGATGCATACAGACTTCTGGACTCTTGAATGACCCCAGATCTCTTAAACTCGGCCAGCTATTCCCTTAGTTGCTCTTGATCGCTGAGGGGTATCCTCCGGGCTCGCTCTTGAAAGGCTTGTCTTCCTGTAACCAAATTCGATGCTGGGCACTCTTAGCACACCCTACATCAAAATAGTTATTTGAGAAGATCTTTTCCCACCTAGCCAACTGTAGTCTCATCCTTCGTTTCCATGCTGGAGGTAAAGCTTCCGTGCGATACTGTCAGGTCACCTGAGCCCAGGTGACAGATGCACCCCGTTGGGATCTGGAGTGCACCGCAGACCACTCCTTTCTGTCTCCTCAGCCCAAAGGCACTCAACATCAAAGCAACTGGCAAAACATTCAGCAAACTGTTGTATTTAACTTGGCTAGCTCCTTTAAGCAGAGTTCCAGATAGATAATAACAGACCCTTTATGTTAAACAACAGATTGGGAAGGAGACAATGGTGTCTGTGTACAGTGTCTGTAGGGTTAAATGGGTAGGTGCCAACTCACCGATATTGTAACTGAATCTGCAGGTCACGTTGAAGATAGTGATGGCCTTTCAGGATCTTTCTCCGGGTCCTGGCACAGGGCATGGCGTCTGACCTCAGTTACTCCTCGCCACGGCCTACCCAGTTCTTATGTGTAGGTAGCATGGAAGGAACAGGACCAGCCTCCAGGCCGCTAGAAGATAGGGAGGTGATGCTGTCCGCAGATGTCTCTCTGGATGCCACTTGATAACTCTCACTTGTGCAGGCCGCGACTCATCTGCAACACACACAGGCACTGAGTTGCTGCTGGCAGATCCAGGCCGGGGGCCCAAGAGGGTGATCCAGACCAGCCCCTTTATATCCTCTCCCAGCAGTTTGTTCTTCTCTCCCAGCATTCTGGTAGTTGTAGTTCAGGCCAATCCTGCTAGAATTGAAACCAGAGCATTCTAAACTACACATCCCACATTGTTTTGCTTTGCTCAATGCTCTACCTTTAGGAAATTACAACATGGAGTCCAAGCCAACACTAGAGGGAGACAGCTCCACATTAACAGCACTGCATACTGTCCCTGAATTGCAGGCAACAATAGCTGGCTCCTGGCTACACCTGCATGCCCTCTTCTCCCATCTATCTCAGGTGCTTGTAGGTGACATCATGTGACATGGATGAAGGAGGAGGGCTGATGGGGATCAGAAAACCAGAGCGAGTAGATCTGCCACAGCAGCTTCTCTACGCTGCTCTGCATCAGGAGACCACTTCTGTGCCCTTCTCATCCTGTTGTAGGGTTTCCTTCTGACCCCCTGTGCCATGCCCTCATCACCTTCCAGTACTGTGCCCTTTTGACTATCCAGCACCATGCCTTCCAGACCCCCAAGCCCTCTTGACCCCCAGTACCATGCCCTTCTGACCCCTTCCCATATCAGGCCACCCTGATCCCCCTGTCCAATATCCTGCTGACCCTCTCTCAACTGCCCTGTTGAACCACTTCCTTTGCCCTGCTGACCCCCATCCTTTACCCTACTGACTCCCTGTCCTCAGCCCTGCTTGACCCCAGTCCTCTACCATATTTCCCACCATCCTCAGCCCTACTGATCCCCTGTCCTCAGCTCTACTGACCCCCTGTCCTCTACCCTACTGGCCTCTGAACACTTTTCTTCATGCTACTGATCCTTCTACAATGTTCTTTATACTTCTGACCTCTATACACTGCCCTACATACTACTGTCCTCTGTACACTATCAACACTGGCCAGAATTAACAGCCAGGCCAGAATTGTGGCGTGCCAAATTTGAAACTAGGTTAGCAGGTCAGCCTGCAGTACCAGTTGTTCTACTTTCATGATGGACTCCTGCACAAGGCTTGTGGGGAGCAATTACTCTCCAAACATGAAGAAAATTGTGAATGAAAGTGAATGCCAAGTTTCTCACTTAAGCTTTTTTAAGATAGGTTAAGTTTTACATTTTTACTGTGACATTTATTATACAGTAAAACCTTGGATTGCGAGTAATGCGGATTACGTGCATGCAGAGGCGGAGCAGATATAATCTCTGGATTTTCACATCAAAATGATGTCGGCAAGGGACATTTCAGGGACAGATGTCAAAATACACATAATTTTACATACTGTCCCTAGTTTTACTGAGGTTGGCCACCATGATGGGGCCCCCTGGTGGCATGGGGCCCTCGGTCAGTGCCCGAGTGCCGGAATGGTCAGTCCGCCCCTGTGAGCATGTTATACTTGCAAAAAAATTATGAAAAAAAATGAAATTATGATTGCCCCAGTCAGTGGCAGAGCTACCAGGGTCGCAAAGGTCACACTTTTTTTTGGGGGGGGGGGCCCCAAGCCACAGGGCTCTGAGCTGAGAGTGTCTCTCTCATACAGTCCAGAGCCTGTACTGACAGTTCCTCCTCCCTCCTCCCTTGCACAGATGGGAGAGGAGAGAGCCGATCTGCTCCTACTTCTCCCTCCCCTCTCCTCCTGTGTGCACTGTGGGAAATGTGAAGCTAAGCAGCTGAATTTGATCATTCAGCTTCTGGCTTCCCACTTCCTGCGGTACACATACGGAGGAGAGGGGCACAGAGCACGCTGGATGCACGCTGCAGGGGCATGCGGGAGGCACAGTTCTGGAAGGATGTCCATGGATGCCCTCCCAGAACTAGAAGCCGGGGGGTTAAGATGGAAGGGGGGGCCTTCCTGATTTCTTGCACTGGGGCCCTGAAGGTTCTAGTTATACCTCTGCCCCTAGTATAGGGCTTAGGGGAAGTGGCTCTCTATACCCCTTGCTCATATCAAACAGTATATTTCTGTTTACTGTTCACCTATCTGCATTTTATTCCTTTGCTACAGTTTAATTGCTGTTGTTTCATATTTATTTTACTATTGGGGTACTGCCTATACATCTACATTAAATATTCCCACCCAACCAGATGTGTCAGAGTGTGTGGTGCTATTTGCAGAGCCATGGGCACAATAACAGGGGACCCAATACATCCAGTGACTTGGGGGTAATTGCATATTATAGTCTAGAAAATAAAAGCAGCTATCTACATGTCCATAGCTACAGCATCTTTTTTTTTTTGCATTGTGTATTTGTCTTCCCTCATAAAAAAGATTGTTTGTTCTAACAGGTGTATCCAGACAGAAAATTACTTTTTTATGTGTGAATTCATAGGCTGACTCTGAGGAAATCCAAGCCGTATGAATAATTACTTGTGAAAGTGCATCTGTTTATGCTAGTCCATGGGCCCGACTTTGGTCATTTGAAATGTTTTGACACATCATTAAGAGAATCTCGTGCTTCAAGAGCTGGTGAGATGAGCTTAGTCACCCTTATCACCTTACATCTAGTTTTCTGCCATTTCTCCTGCCTAAAAACTTTATTTTCCAGGAAAAGATTAAACTGATAAGAGGATATGAAATGAACATGTGGCTCTGCTGCTGCTACAGACAAAAAAGGCTTATGTTCACCAAAGTGTACTGTTACTACCATTAACTTCTGCATACATTACAGTGAACCAGATGAGCCTATTTTATGTGTATCCATATACTGTACACGATTACGTTTTCTAAGGCTCAATTAATTAATAATTATATAAATGTTTTTTGAATTTACCAACATAATCCATCAAGGATTATTGATACTGACCTATATTCATTTACTGGAACATATCTGAGCCCAGAAGAGGATGTAATTTTCATTAATGCCCATACATACAGTATTCATCTTAAGGATATACAGTAAGCTGGACCCTCTTCTTCCTTGATGTCTGTTTATCCATGATCAAAGACCTGTGATGGATGTAAATAGTTGCCCTTTTAGAACAGCTGGCCAAGGGAACTGTTTGCAATTATAACAGTCTGGATCTCATTCATCAGAAAGGATTTGCTGGAAGCGTTGAGGTACACATCTTTCATTTTTCGACTGCTCTTCTTTTTTCTTTGTCATTAGTTTAGTCATGTGAAGAGAGTTTTATTTTTTACATTACCACGTTTATGTGACATTGTCAGCCATAACTCACTATAATATGAATATACGTGTAATTGAATGAATTATAGATTACATGTGTAAAGGTTTCCAAATATCAGTAATATCTGATATCTTTCCTTATACAAGCAATATGTGCATTTGGAAATAAGGTCGATAACCTGCGCTGGTCATTAGCAGTAACATCAAGTATAATTACCCAGCTGCCTTCAGGACATGTGAACAGTGCTGAGCTGTAAATGCAGTAACCCTTGTTAGCATAGTCATTTATTGTGCTTTATGCCTGCCCTGCTTCCTTAGGCATAATCTAGTGTTCTTCCAAAAATAACAAGCAATTAAAAATATTTCATCTCATACCTGAGGTCTGTTTGCACAGTTGGTGAAAGAAGTGAGAATTACCTTTCTGGGATGAATTATAATTGGAATACATCACCAGCATTTAATCTTTTCGTCACTCTGACTACATACTGTTATAAAAAATGTTAAGCTGTTACTACTACATTACTAGATGTTATTAAAAGAAAATACATTTTTAGGTTTACGTATAGACTAAATACAGTGCTCTTATTTAAGTGTAAAAAATGTTTAAAAACAAGTGGTAAAAGTGCTTAAATCCGTTAAATCAGCTTTTTGTTTTTGCTGCCTGTTATTGGGCACACTGCCCCATCACTTCCTGTCCCAGAGACCCAACAAGAAATGAGAGGAAATCACTACAAAATGAGGGGAAATCCTTTTTTTTAGTAGGTAGAAGATTAGCCCTCACCCCTTTTATGGTGAGAGGGCTAACATTTTGAATGTTCCCTCACTTTCTGTTTTAGTGACACTGATTAACCTGCACAAATAGAAAGGCAGGTATCACAAAGCTGGAATTAAGCTTTAAGTCTGCATTTTGTTTCTTTCCTCCATTAACGCAGATAGAATGTAATGTGACTAAATATTTTTTTTACCTTTACCTTTGAGTGTCTATGTACAAAAAGCTTTGCAAGCTGTTACTTTACATTTTTTCAGTTCCAGTATTGCCTAGATGTATTCTTACCTGAACATGATAACCACAACTTGCCTGAATTTTAACATACTGCAGTGAAAAATAAACGTTTTTTCCGCTGCCATTTATAGAAAAAAAGTACAGTTATCTTTATATTTGCAAGGTTAAAGGATACAAAGTCCATCAAAGATGTTAAGTTTAGCTATGTTGCAAAGAACAAAAGAGGGACATTTGGCTAAGGCACAAAATAATGCAATATTTTTCTATGTATTAAGGACTTTCAGGGGCTTTTTCTTTGGTTTTTGTTCAGGTGGTAGTGCAATTGAGGCTTGGTCCTCTTCCTTGCAAGCTTCCTCTGCCAGCCCCTGTGCTGAGTCTTCTGCTGCTATTCCTTTAGTTTCCCCTAGGTTATTTACCTGCTACTGATACTTCCTCAGGCAAGGGTTTCAATGAGCCCTTGTGCTCTTTATCTTTACAGCACACGCAAGCTTGCTCTATTTAACTGTTTACATAGGTTGAGAGAGAAAAACATGCACACACTTGTGCTGATGGGCATTAGCACACCTCCTGTTTGCTTAATCTCCCTTTAAAAGGACATCAGAAGCTATTGTAGCACTCACTTGGCTCCTGTGTATGACTGTATTGGCTGTTTTGGATTGACCTAATGGCTGATCCTGCTTTTCCTGACTTCTCTTGAACTCTATCTGCCCTGATCTTGCTTTTACCTCTGACCTCAGCTGTTCTCTGTTTTGGCTTAATATTGGATTTATATTAACCTTGACAACAACCTCTGTCATGACTCATGACGATGCTTATGTCTTTACCAATGGAACTTATAACATCTGACAGACTTGACTCCCCCTTGAACCTTTAGTGCCCTCAGTGTTTAACCTTTGCTGTCATGTGGGCTGTCTGATTACACCTAGGCCTGCAATATGTCCTGGCTGTTACTCCAAGCCTCTCCCTTTGCTGGTGTCAGCCCCATACTTAAAAAGCCCTCACTGGACATATCTAAACTTAACAACCTAGGCCCATCTCCTTGCTCCCCTTTTTATCCAAACTCTTTGAACGTCTGGTTTACAACCAACTAAGCGACCACCTTGCTGATAGCCTTCTCGATCCCCTTCAGTCTGGATTTCGTCCTCAACACTCCACAGAAATTGCTCTCCTAAAACTAACAAACGATCTACTAACAGCCAAAACCAATGGACACTATTCTTTCCTCCTCCTTGTGAACCTCTCGGCTGCCTTTGATATGGTTGACCACCCCCTCCTCCTCCAAAAAGTCATGCCTTTGGTCTCCATGACTGTACTCTTCGCTGGTTCTCTTCCTACTTATCCAACCGCATCTTTAGCGTTACTTACAATTCTACTTCCTCCTCTCCTCTTCCTTTCTCTGTTGGGGCCCCCCAAGGTTCTGTTCTTGGACCTCTCCTATTTTCAATCTACACCTCCTCCCTGGGTCAGCTGATACCCTAGCATGGCTTCCAATACCACCTCTATGCTGACGAAACCCAAGTCTATTTCTCTACCCCTTAGCTCACTCCTTCAGTCTCCTCACGTATCACTAATTTACTATCAGATACAGTATATGACAAAAGTGAGTACACCCCTCACATTTTTGTAAATATTTTATTATATCTTTTCATTTGACAACACTGAAGAAATTACACTAGTGAGTGTACAGCTTGTATAACAGTGTACATTTTCTGTCCCCTCAAAATAACTCAACACACAGCCATTAACCACTTCCCTACCCTGGGCAGGCATCATATAAAGTCCTGGGCTTTCCATGTCACTCGGGAGCCGGTGCGTGCGCACGGCGACTACGATGTCCCCTGGGCACCCGCAATTGCCTGTTAACAGAGCAGGACCTGTCAGGGGAGAGGAGGCCGATCGTGTGTTCCCAGTACAGAGGAACACTGATCGGTCTCCTCCCCTTGTGAGTCCCCTCCCTTGTGAGAATCAGTCCCTAGGAAACACAGTTAACCCCTTGATCGCCCCCTTGTGTTAACCCCTTCCCTGCCAGTGACATTTATACAGTAATCAGTGCATTTTTATACCACTGATCGCTGTATAAATGTGAATGGTCCCAAAATAATGTTAAAAATGTCCGATGTGTCTGCCGCAATGTTGCAGTCACGATAAAAATCACTGACATTACTAGTAATAAAATGCCATAAAACTATCTCCTATTTTGTAGACACTATAACTTTTGTGCAAACCAATCAATATACGCTTATTGTGATTTTTTTTTATTACCAAAAATATGTAGAAGAATACATATCGGCCTAAACTGAGGAAAAATTTGTTTTTGTTTTTTAAAAATTGGGATATTTATTACAGCAAAAAGTAAAAATATATTGTGTTTTTTTCAAACTTGTCACTCTTCTTTTGTTTATAGCGCAAAACATAACCACAGAGGTGATGAAATACCACCAAAAGAAAGCTCTATTTGTGGGGAAAAAATGATAAAAATTTAATTTGGGTGCAGTGTTGCACGATCACGCAATTGGCATTCAAAATGCGACAGCGCTGAAAACTGAAAATCGGCCTGGGCAGGAAGGGGGTGAAAATGCCCTGTATTGAAGTGGTTAATGTCTAAACCACTGGCAACAAAAGTGAGTACACCCCTAAGTGAAAATGTCCAAATTGGGCCCAAAGTGTCAATATTCTGTATGGCCACCATTATTTTCCAGCACTGCCTTAACCCTCTTGGGCATTGTCACCAGAGCTTCACAGGTTGCCATTGGAATCCTCTTCCACTCCTCCATGACAACATCAAGGAGCTGGTGGATGTTAGAGACCTTGCGTTCCTCCACCTTCCATTTGAGGATGCCCCACAGATGATCAATAGGGTTTAGGTCTGGAGACCTGCTTGGCCAGTCCATCACCTTTACCCTCCGCTTCTTTAGCAAGGCAGTGGTCATCTTGAAGGTGTGTTTGGGGTTGTTATCATGTTGGAATTCTGCCCTGCGACACAGTCTCTGAAGGGAGGGGATCATGCTCTGCTTCAGCATGTCACAGTACATGTTGGCATTCATGGTTCCCTCAATAAACTGTAGCTCCCCAGTGCCGTCAGCACTCATGCAGCCCCAGACCATGACACTCCCACCACCATGCTTGGCTGTAGGCAAGACACATTTGTCTTTGTACTCCTCACCTGGTTCCCTCGACGCACGCTTGACACCATCTGAACCAAATACGTTTATCTAGGTCTCATCAGACCACAGGACATGGTTCCAGTAATCCATGTCCTTAGTCTGCTTGTCTTCAGCAAAATGTTTGCAGACTTTTTTGTGCATCATCTTTAGAAGAGGCTTCCTTCTGGGATGACAGCCATGCAGACCAATTTGATGCAGTTTGTGGCATATGGTCTGAGCACTGACAGGCTGACCCCCCACCCCCAACCTCTGCAGCAATGCTGGCAGCACTCATATGTCCAACCTCTGGATATGACGCTGAGCACATGCACTCCACTTCTTTGGTCGATCATGGCGAGGCCTGTTCTAAGTGAAACCTGTCCTGCTAAACCGCTGTATGGTCTTGGCCACCGTGCTGCAGCTCAGTTTCAAGGTCTTGGCAATCTTCTTATAGCCTATGCCATCTTTATGTAGAGCAACAATTCTTTTTTTTCAGCTCCTCAGAGAGTTCTTTGCCATGAGGTGCCATGTTGAACTTCCAGTGACCAGTATGAGAGAGTGAGAGCGATAACACCAAATTTAACACACCTGATCCCCATTCACACCTAAGAGCCTGTACCACTAACGAATCACATGACATCGGGGAAGGGAAATAGCTAGTTGGGCCCAATTTTGACATTTTCACTTAGGGGTGTACTCACTTTTGTTGCCAGCGGTTTAGACATTAACCGCTTCCCGACCGCCTCACGCCGATATACGTCGGCAGAATGGCACGGCTGGGCAAAACCACGTACCGGTACGTGGTCCTTTAAGAGCCCAGCCGTGGGTCGCGCGCCTGTTCGGGAGCTCCGTGACCACGGCCGCGGGACCAGTGGACCCGATCACCACTGGTGTCCCACAATCGGGTCACAGAGCTGAAGAACGGGGAGAGGTCTGTGTAAACAAACCTCTCCCCGCGCTTCCTACACTGCCTGTCATTGATCGGCTGTTCCCTGTCATCGGGAAGCCGATCAATGACGTCAGCCGTCAGCCCCGCCCCCTAATGTAAAAAAAAACACACACGTCACAGACCATAACCCCTCCCCGCCCCCTAGTGGTTAACTCTTTCACTGCCAGTGTCATTTATACAGGAACAAATGCATTTAAATAGCATTAATTGCTGTATAAATGACAATGGTCCCAAAAATGTGTCAAAAATGTCCGATGTGTCCGCCATAATGTCGCAGTCACAATAAAAATCGCTGATCGCCGCCATTACTAGTAAAAAATTTAATATTAATAAAAATGCTATAAAACTATCCCCTATTTTGTAAACGCTATAACTTTTGCGCAAACAAATCAATAATCGCTAATTGCGTGTTCTTTTACCAAAAATATGTAGAAGAATACGTATCGGCCTAAACTGAGGAAAAAAAATGTTTTTTTAAATATATTTTTTGGGGATATTTATTATAGCAAAAAGTAAAAAATATTGATTTTTTTTCAAAATTGTCGCTCTATTTTTGTTTATAGCGCAAAAAATAAAAACCGCAGGGGCGATCAAATACCACCAAAAGAAAGCTCTATTTGTGGGAAAAAAAGGACGCCAATTTTGTTTGGGAGCCATGTCGCACGACCGCGCAATTGTCAGTTAAAGCGATGCAGTGCCGAATCGCAAAAAGGGGCCTGGTCCTTTGGCTGCAAATTGGTCCGGGGCTGAAGTGGTTAATGGCTGTGTGTTGAGTTATTTTGAGGGGACAGCACATTTACAAGCTGTACACTCACTAATTTACATTGTAGCAAAGTGTAATTTCTTAATTTTTGTCACATGAAAAGATATAATAAAATATTTACAAAAATGTGAGGGGTGTACTCACTTTTTTTAGATACTGTATATCAGTCTGGATGTCACACCACTTCCTCAAACTTAATCTATCCAAAACCAAACTTATCATTTTTCCTCCCCACGTGACTCTTCCCCTAATCTCTCTGTCAAAATCAATGGCACAACTATAAGCCCATCCCCACATGCCAAGGTCCTAGGTGTAGTCCTGGACTCAGAACTTTCCTTTAAGCCCCACATCCAATCACTGTCTAAATCTTGCCGCCTCAACCTCCGCAACATCTAAAAAATACGCCCCTTTCTAACCAATGACACAACAAAGCTCTTAATTCACTCCCTGGTCATCTCTCGCCTCGACTACTGCAACTCCCTCCTCATTGGCTTACCTCTACATAGTATATCTCCCCTTTAATCCATCATGAATGCTGCTGCCAGACTCATCCACCTTACCTTACCGCTCTGTGTCTGCTACTCCTCTGAGTCAATCTCTCCACTGGTTTCCGCTCACCCAACAAATTAAATTCAATATACTAACAACTATTTACAAAGCCACCCACAACTCTGCCCCCAGCTACATCCCTGACCTAGTCTCAAAATACCAACCCAATCGTTCTCTTCGTTCTTCTCAAGACCTCCTGCTCCCTAGCTCCCTCATCACCTCCTCCCATGCTCGCCTCCAGGACTTTTCCAGAGGCTCTCCAATCCTATGGAACTCTTTACAAAAATCTGTCCGATTATCTCCTACTCTATTAGCTTTTAGATGATCTCTGAAAACCCTCCTCTTCAGAGAAGCCTATCCTACCCACACCTAACAACTGTATTTTAATTTTCTCCATCTTATCATCCCCCACAGCTTTTACCATGGGCGTAGAATAAGGGGTTGCAACCCCGTCCCTAGCTCCAGGGGGCCCCTGCAGCCTCCCTATCCTATTATCATATCCTCCACAAAATCCAGCTGCGATCTGCCCTAGGGCCCCACAGCCACGCTCCAGTACTGGGCTTCTATTTTGCCTTTCACAGTCCACACCCTCTTCCCATTGGCTGGGGAGAAGCTGTGAGCCATTTCCTGAATGGAGAACAGCCCAGGATGGGGAAATGTCTGTGCTGTGTGCTGGCAACATGGAATGGTAACCAAGCTCAGCGAGGCAAGAGGAGGAGAGTGCAGTCCTGTAGCCACGATGGGACCAATGTCATGGTGAGGTATGACACTGGTCAGTGTCTCCTAGTCACCAGCTGGGATTCTCTGTACCCCCCTCCCGGGGATGTCTACATACCCCACTTCCCTGACAACTAGGGGAAAAGACACACCCCTCCGGGAGGTGACCTTCCCCCAACACTGACAGAGAAACTTTCATAAATTGCTAAAAAAAAATCCCTTAACACCTCCTCAGGGGGCCCCTGAAGGGTTGAAGACTACAGATTTTGTGTCACATGGCTTTGCCCTCCCAGATCTAAGTTGCCCTCCCCAAAGCCCCCTGACCACCCCCTCCACCCTGCATGCTATGCCCGGCTGCTGAGCTTCTTTCCCATTACAGTAATCTATACTGTTCCTCCTCAGCAGGGCTGAAATCACATTCCTTTACAACACAGTCAGCTAGCCATGATCTGCACAGGGTGTATCTGCCTACTGCAACTACACTGCCGTTCTGACCAGATAATTTCACAGGTCAGAAGGGCAACATAAAAGCCAGATACACCCCGTGAAGCCTGACAGACTGTGTGTATCCCTGTCCTCTGATGTAAAGAGGAACTCTGGGAACTCAAAACTCTTAAGCCACTTTGAGTATCTTGGCGTGCGGTGGATGTATCTGCACGCACGTTGGAAGTAGTGGGGGGGCCTAGGTCAAATTTTGCATCGGTGCCCACAAGCTTCAAGCGATGCCTCTGGCTATTACCTTTTGTTCCACTTGACCCTCCCTTTTAGATTGTAAGCTCTAACGAGCAGGGCCCTCCTGTATTGATATGTATTGTACTGTCTGCCCCCCATGTTGTAAAGAGCTGCTCAAACTGTTGGCGCTATATAAATCCTGTATAATAATAAAAATAATAATAGACACCAAGAGAAGAAACTCCTGAGGCCAACCAGGAAACAGCACCATGTATATACAGTATTCAAAATGTTGCTGCTGTAGGAAAAGTACTCTCCAGCAGCTGCTATAGTGTCTGAGCTTACAGATATTCCTTACTCTCTCTTTACTAAAGTATAAAAAAAACAAGGAAGCCTTGTTTGAAGGAAATAGGTCTGCATCATTTCATGAAATGTGTACATGATTAAAGCATTAGGTTATTAAGATTGTAAATCAAGACCAGGTTATTAAGGTTGTAAATCTATACCAGGTTGTTAAGGTTGTGATCTTCTGGCCAAAATATCAAAGCTTACCACCTGCATCTAGGATCCTAGTGTTTGGTGAGTCCCAACACTAACCTTTCTTATGTATACTACATTCTGTTAATAATATCAGGTTTAGATATGGTTTGACATCACAAGATAAAAACAATGAATGTAAACAACGTTAATTAAATCTATTAAAAATTAGGTTTGGGGCAATAGCTCACTAATATACTGTACACCAAAAAAAATTTACATTTAAGGAGAAGTACAGCCAAAGCTTGTTTGGCTGTACTTCTCCTGTGGATCACAGGAGTGCAGTCCATTCTGCACTCCTGTGACCTGTTTTCAGCAGACAGCAGGCTTAAATTCGCTGTCGGCTGACCTCACAGAGCCAGTCCAGGCTTGGGAAAGATCGCAACCATATGGTCAGGGGCCAGTTGGGCAAGCACCCAGCTCAGCCTTTTAGCGAGCCACTGAGAGCCTGAAATGGCCGCTACTGCTCCCTCCACAGCCCAGCACTGGAGGGGCAGAGCAGACAGCAGTGACTGACAATCGCCAGCTCTCTACTCACAGAGCTCCGAGAACTGAATGATCAGTGGTGTTTGATTGCTCGGTTCTCAGTCTTAGAGCCAAAGGGGGAAGAGATGCAGCATCGGACTGATGCTGCATCCACCTAGGTAAGTATGACTCTTAATTAAAACAGATTCCCATACTTCTCTTTTAAATATACAATTTAAAAAATATAAAATATTGTTAGAACAAAATGGTATTTCACCCAAAGAATATGATAAAACCTAAGTAATTGTTGCCATTAGAGTGAGGGAGTAAGAAAAAGGTTTTGTGTAATGTTCAAGCAAAAATTCAACATTAAAATAATTGTATTATGTGGTGTAATGTACCACAGGTTCTGCACATACTGTACAGTGCCTTTAGTGTCTCCAAGCACCATACAAACACTTGAAAAATCCATTCAACTGGGTCCCCTATTTTTAATCAAATGGTTGGAAACTTTTACTGGGTTCTCCCGCTGGCTAGTCCAGTAAGTGTTCAACAATTTTTGTTTTGTCTTTGCACGCTGGGACCCACAAAACCCGTGTTTCTTTTCAGTCTCCCAACTGCTTGGTGCTTAGGCACCACCTTCCCTTAGGATTATTCTTTTTATGAGCCATACCTTGATTGGACAGAGGCAGAAACTGCTAATGGTATGTCTTTGTAACACTTGGTTGATTTATTAAAACTGGAGTGTGCAAAATCAGGATCAGATTCTAAATTCACCTTGTTCAATTACTCTGTGATAAAAAAAAAAACCTGGAAGCTGGTTTCTATGCAGAGCTGCACCAGATTTTGCACTCTCCAGTTTTAGTAAATCAACCCCATGGTCTCCAATGTGTTCCGCTTGTTTGAACAGAGTACAGTATAAGAGATTGCAAAGAATCTCATTGCTGTTTTGGCCTATATGTACTATTTGGTAGACATGTGCAGTTCATTTTGTACGAATCTAAAATTTGCATGAATTTCAGAAGATTCGTACATTCGGAAGCATCCGAAATACGAATTTCTATGCTTCCGAATTGTATACGAAATTTAATTGACAAACTTCAGATCCAAATTCCGTTACAATAGAAACGTGACTGGTGTTTTGTTGACCAATCAGAGGTTTTTTTCTGCTGCTGAGTGAGGGTTGGGAAAATTACCCTTTTAAATATGGGAGTGGGAGACTGGTACTGGTAGTCGATGGGAGATTCAGAATCGGACAAAATAAGAATGTTTGTTAATATCGTTTTATTATTGTCATAATAATTACGATTATTCGTTATGATGAAGTTAAAAACCCAGGAAGTCAGCACAGCACAGGGATGGTGGGAGCCCCTCATAATGAGCACAGCAGGGGTACAGCCCCAGGAGGAATTCAGCACAGCACATGGATGGTGGGAGCCCCTCATAATGAACACAGCACAGGGATGGTGGGAGCCCCTCATAATGAGCACAGCAGGGGTACAGCCCCAGGAGGAAGTCAGCACAGCACAGGGATGGTGGGAGCCCCTCATAATGAGCACAGCAGGGGCACAAACCCAGGAAGTCAGCACAGCACAGGGATGGTAGGAGCCCCTCATAATGAGCACAGCAGGGTACAAACCCAGGAAGTCAGCACATCACAGGGATGGTGAGAGCCCCTCATAATGAGCACAGCAGGGGTACAGCCCCAGGAGGAAGTCAGCGCATAATGAGTCAGTCAGCAGCACAGAGGAGGACAGAACTCCTCCTATGGATCCTGCACCTCTCTGTAAAGCCGCAGCACCCCGTTGTCTCCGCCTCCCCTGGTCTCAGCCTTCAGCAGACTCTGGCAGGTGACTCCAGCTCTCCTCTGGTTCTCCTCCAGACCTTGCACTTTCTGCTTCCCAGCGCCGCCCCTAGCTTCTTCCCGGCAGCAGCCCAAGTAAGGGGGGTGCACTGTGATATACGGGATGTTGGGGGACTCTTGACTTATGATGGTGGGGATTCTCTTGACATCTGATGTAAGAGGGGTGGGGGGGGCGGATGGTGCTCTGGACATCTGTTTATAATTAATATGAGAATAATACAATTCTATGACAGATGAAAAGGAGGGTCACACACCGCTGGTATTACCCTGAAGAATGCTTAGACAGAACACCATGTCAGATACAACCAGCCCTTTGAGGGCAACCATAATGCTGATGTGGCCCACGATTAAATTAAGTGTGACACCCCTGCTCTAGAGTGAGCAGCTCTAACTTCCTGGAATGTCCACCAGCAGTAGTCTCTACCCAGCTATTCAGGATACTTTTCAGTAGTGAAGTTTCTCCTGAAGATGCAAGTAAACAATAGCCTAAGCAAAATTATAACAATCCAAGGCCTGGCTGACTACAGACTAGCTGTTACACCAAAGTTAGGCTAGAGCAGGGGTCTCAAACTCAAAATACCTGAGGGCCACAGGACAAGTTTTCATATCCCATGGGGGCCGCAAGCAAACTTTCAAACTTCAAAAACAACATTAAACAAGTATATACAGTGGTAGTTACTGCTTGCTACCAGTCACTGCTTACTGCCAGATGCTTGGCAGTATTTTATCTGCAGAAGCCAGCAGGACCCACAGATCAGCGGCCTGCAGGGCTCACAGGTCCTGCTGGCCACTGACCTGTGGGACCTGTGGGTCCTGCTGGCTGCTGACCTGTGGGGTCCTGCTGGACGCTGACCTGTGGGGTCCTGCTGGACGCTGACCTGTGGGGTCCTGCTGGACACTGACCTGTGGGGTCCTGCTGGGAGATGGCTGCGGACCTGTGGGTCCTCCTGGCCACTGACCTGTGGGTCCTGCTGACCACTGGCCATGGCCTATGAGTCCTGCTGGCTGTTGACCTCTAGCCAGTGGCATGATCTGTGCTCCATTAGCTGCAGTGGCGTGCAAGGAATTCAGCAGGGGTCTAATACACCCCTGATGTCTCAATTAACAGAACCTGTCACTGTAAAAATGCTATCACATAAGAAGCTACATAAGAAGCTACTGCCCCTTGTGATAGCAATACAATTATGTGAAAAAAACATTTAAAAAAATGAATGGGATATGTGAAAAAAAAAGTAAAGCCCTCCTTCCCCGCCTCCACGTACACAAACATATATATGTAAACTCATGCATTGGGTGGGGCTACAAATGTAAACAACAATTGTGTTGCAGATGTTATATATCGCTACACACGCCAAAGAGAAAGCAATATTCTAGGGCCTTTATTCACGATTAACTCTAAACCAATGACCTGTAAGGGCTTTTAACAGTTTGCTGACAGTATACATATATGGCAGCCAGGAGGTTCTGCTGTGCAGGATCTCGTACCTACTACGTGATCCTGCACTTCCAGGTCTGGGGCAGGCGCCCGGGCCACCAGCGGGCTGCTCCCACTGATTATTCACAGTGGGAACTGATCGGTGGGTATGGCACCCCCGATGTCCGCCGGCACCCGCTGATGCTTCAGTACAGAGGGAAAACGGTGATCTGCCTATGTAAATAAGGCAGATTGCCATTCTGTCAGTAGGGAAGGCATGGATCCTGCGTCGCTGTAAAGCAGGGATATGAATTTGTGCCTTCCACAAGTAACAGCACCTCCCCCCACTACAGTAAAACACTGGCCAGGCACACATTTAACCCTTTGATTGACCCTGCTGCTAACCCCTTCCCAGTCAGTGTCATTAGTACAGTGACAGTGCATATTTTTTAGCACTGATAACCGTATTAATGTCATTGGTCCCCAAAAAGTGTCAAAAATGTCAGCTAGTGTCCGATTTGTCGGCCACAATATCGCAGTCCCGCTATAAGTCGCTGATCGCCATTATTACTAGTAAAATAAATTAAAAAAATTATCCCATAGTTTGTAGACGCTATAACTTTTGCGCAAACCAATCTATACACGCTTATTGTGATTTTTTTTACCAAAAATATATAGCAGAATACATATTGGCCTAAATTGATGATAAAATTAGATTTCGATATTTATTTGTTTATTGTGCAAAAAAATTTAATTGCAGAGGAAATCAAATACCACCAAAAGAAAGCTCTATTTGTGGGGAAAAAAAGGACATACATTTAATTTGGGTACAGCGTTGCACGACTGCACAATTGTCAGCTAAAGTAATGCAGTGAGGATTCGCAAAAAAAATGGCCTGGTCATGAAGGGGGTAAATCTTCCGGAGGTCAAGTGGGTAAAGTGTACGTAGTCTATGGATAATTTTGGGTACCGAAGTTTGTAGCAGTTTCTTGGGCACACACAATTTTAAGGCTTGACACAATTGGTATCTATTTACTGGGCGCAGTCTCATGTTTTATATTTTACCAAAAAATAGAGTAATATATTGAGTTTGTGCACACTAAAATAAACTTTAGTGTATTTTTACTGAAAGTTTTTGTTTGCTAAACTGTTGCATTAATATTGAATAACAAAAAAAAATTGAACTTCCACAAAAAACTGCTTAGACTGCATTACCCTGAAGTTGCTCAAGTAGTTTAGCCATAAGGAATTAAATATCTATATAGGATACTTGGAGAATAACTATTGTAAACATGTATATTAAATGCCCATAGTTATAGTTTATATGGAAGGATTTAGATGAGATCTATCTTTCAACAGCTTTGGAACATATTACATTTACTACTGGGAAATTACACTGATTACTATTCTCATAAAATGTTCTGTAAACAATAATCTACATAACTACAACATTAGTGGAGAACATTAAATGTAACCATTTAGTGGGGTATTACAGCATAATTGGTGATTCGTACTGAGGTTGAGAGAATGCAATGGAAAAATCACATAGTCATTTAACTTTGGTAAGTGTTGTATCCGCCTCTATCATGTATAATCAAACATACAGCTCCAATCTGCGGCTTTCACCAATAATTACAGCAAGTTGCAGTGTGGAGTAGATTTGAAAATGTAGTAATGTAAGTGAATAAGATCCCTGATTGAAAATTACTACTTAACTGGTCAGCCATGTCGGGCTTAACCTTAAGTGTATTGCTCCCAGTCTGAGTGAATGATTCATATCTAAACTGCACATATCATTATGAATCACTGCTCCAGGATAAGCCTCACTTAGAGACTATCACTCATAACATATTTTTCCTCAAGCTTTTTATTTTTCACATATAAAAACTGGAGAAGGTTAAAATTGAGCAATTTAAGTACTGTATATTTAATGTTTCTCCTGGACAAATACTCATTAAGTAGGCAAATAGAAATGAAGGGTGAAAAAACTGCGCTAATCAAAATGTTAATTGGATCAATAACACAGCAGCAATAAATGTGGGATAAACACAAACAAAAATGGAAAAGAGAAAATTGCGCTAATAAATTCCAAATTTTTTAACAAAAATTGTATATGATGATTATAAAGTTCCAAGTAATTTATATAATCAAGGATTTCTACAAAAAATGATCCAGGGAAAATATTTCATCAATTTATAGAGTACATGCTCACCAGATTCCAAGCCAAGAATCGCATATGGCTTTAACCCAGCCCGGGTTGATGGTTTTTGCCAGAAGACAATCTGATAAGATGGTATGATGTAGACTTATAGACTTTTAATCGCAAATTTATGCTTGGCTCATGGAACGAAATAACATACCACCGAGAAAAAAATAAAAAATATACACCATAGCATAATTCTGCTACACTTAAAAAAGTGCAGTTTAAACAAAAAACACTCTTCAATTTAAAAAATAAAAATAAAAAATAGAAATCATTGAAAACTCTCTATAGGTATTCAGCAGTCATTTGTTTTAATCTTTTAAAGCCAAAATCCAGCCAAAACCTTCAAGAGTGAGTGGGATTTGGAACCCTTCTCAGGTTTATACTGCTTCTTATTCCACTAAGGAGGTTTATTCTTACTTCCGGTTTGGTTGACAGGAGGTCAGACAGACAGGAAGTGCTTAAAGGCTACCCAGTGGATGTAAAGACAGCAACAGAAACGCCTCAGTTCCGAGGACTGGTATAAGATTAACACATTTTTCTGGCATTTATGAGTGTGGTCTACTGCCCCACTAAAATCTTTTCCCTTAATTTTTTCCCTGGATTCATTGGGATATAAAGTGAATGTAAATCTCCCTTAAAGGTTAAATTCACCTTTGTTTACCTTTTTTTTTCTTCTAAATTTCAGCTCCCCTATGTACCAATATCATTAATGTACTTATTTTGCAAAAATAAAAAATCTTTCCATTTATTCTACACACACTCACCTCGCTGTCTTCATGGCTGTTTGAAAACACTGCTCCATTACTTCTGCCCTACTTCCTGGACAGACTTTAGGTCATGACACAGGAAGGAGTTGACCAGCTGAGGGTAGATAATGCAGTATGTGTGCTAATGAGAAAAGCTGAGGATGTTTTGGGACTTTAAATGAGGCAGAGACCTAGTAAGGTCTCATGCCTCCATCCCTGTCTACATGAAAAAAGAGAGGAGGGGCGGGACTTTGAATGAAGCATGCAGTCAACAGCGGGCGGTCAAAAATTGTGTATTTGATATGTATCATGATAAAACTCATACAAAGTACTAATTAATATCATAGTATATTTGATCTATATACATATAGGAACATGATAATACATGACAGAGGAGAGAAAAGTAACTATACCACCTGTAGGACTTCCTATTACATTTTTTGTAAAAGAAGTACATTAATGTTATATTGGTACATAGGGGAACTGGAATGTAAGGAAAAAAAGGTGAACCTAGCCTTTAAGGTATCATGTACAGCAGGGGTGCCCAACCAGTGGCCCCGGGGCCACATGTGGCCCTCGTAGCCCTCTGATGTGGCCCTCAACCTCCTGCTCTGGGATGGAATAGAATACTGTTATTAAAGATCAGTTTATTACCAAAATCAGTGTATATATAGGCATATCTTTCCTGCAGTGGTTACTGGGCTGCTTTAAAACTGATCCACAGGTGCAGAGCAGTTTACCTGCGGGTTACCTGCACTGAGCCATAGACTTCTGTTATTACCTGCGAGTTTGGTGAGCTTTCTGAAAGTGCACCAAACCTGCAGAATATAATAAAAGTCTATTGCAAAGTGCAGAAAAGCCAAAAGTACACTACATTGCACCCGCGGTGCAGGTAAACCGCAGTGCATCAGTGTGAAAGCAGCCTTGGGCCCCTTTCACACGGTCAGTCCAATTGGACCCTCCATTCACCTCTAAGCAGTGGCAGACACAAACCACTGACTTGTGTCCTACCTCCAATACGATCCGCTAAAAAGTATAGTGGGCTGTGTCAGTGTCCACTCTGCATATGCAGAGCAGACACGGACATGCCATCCACCCGCTCCACTCATTGTAGCCCGCGACCGGTTACCAAGTGGCCCTCGCTCTTTAAAAGGTTGGGCACCCCTGATGTACAGTAATAAACCAGACAAAATGTTTATTCTATCCAAAACTAAAAAAAAATTTTTATTATTATACAATATTTTTTTAGCGCCAACAGTTTGCGCGGTGCTTTACCATATAAATGGAGACAATACAGCAACAACACAATTCAATACAAGAAGGTTAGGAGGGCCCTTCTTGCATTTGACAGGATGATGAAGTTCACCTCATTCACTAAGCTCTGGCTCTTTATACATGGGTCGATGGAAGTGGCATGTTATACTGTATTTTGGTTGTTCTCATATGCCTCCCACCTATACGTGCTCCTACAGTTGTCTTGTGTAACACTTATTGTATGACTGTTTAAAATTCTAAATAAATAATAAAAAAAATTGAAAAAAAAAAGCTGATTGGCGCCTAAACACAGCTGCACCAAATTTTGCACTCTCCAGTTTTAGTAATTCAACCCCACAGTGTTTTATAGTGAAGAGTTATGAATCTCCAGTACTCAAAGCGCTGGTCTCTATTAAAACTGTTCTCTATGCAGACCCCTCTCCCACACACATCCCTCCATAATTTAGATGAACACAATATGTAGAGCTCCAGGTGAATCTCTTTTTGTTGGCTTAAAAAAAAAAAATAGCTACACAAAAGCCATATCTACTTACCTAAAACCATGGTCACATGACATGCCAGTTCTTAAATCTTTTCCTCTTTCTTGTGTCACTGTCTGGTTGACATGGATACCTACTTTGGTCTGTCCAGTGGTATGGTCCTTTCAAACTCCAGAAGATTGCACAGCATTAGGATCTCACAGTGAGGGGCTAGTTTGGAGTAGGCACAGTTTGCAGCACTTGATCATCAAAAACCACTCAGGGAGATTCCACTAAGGGGTGGATTTGTGACAAGATGGCTGGCTACCATCCTACATTTAGGGCTACTTTGCCTAAAATGTGACCCCCGCCTTCAAATTTATTTCATACCAGTACATACAGAAACATCAGCGAGTCTCCAGCTATGGCAGATGGCTAATTTTATTCAGAAACCTGCACACTGGTGTCTGTTATTAAAGCTTAACAGTTGCTGGTTGCTATGTACTCTCCAACTATTTTGATAAAGGTCCTCTTTAAGGTAGGATAGGATAAAATATTAGCTGTCTGTATATATTCAGGGTAGAGAAAGTAATTTGTAATAAAAAGTTCAAATTTTACAAAATGATATGTAAGTTTGTGTAGCGCCTACACCAGCTTTCCAGGATCCTGATGGTGACCCTCAGAGGCAGGGAGGGCTGACATACTTCCTCAGGGTGCAGGTTAATAGGCACGGTGGGTGATAAATAAGATAGAAATTGAGTGACAGACACTTTTATGCTTAAACAAAGAGAAGTTTATTTCTCACAACAGGAAAAATGCGGGAGAGAGGGGATAGGGCCCAAGACACCCTTAGTCAAAAATAGTAATGATCAGCAACTAGGCAGATTGTCAGACTCCTCAGGTCTCCATTCTTCCTTCATGCTTCCAGGTAGTGAGCAGGCTCTCCCTTGCAGAACCTTTAAGCACATGGTTAGGCCTCAGGCTTCAGGCCTACCCAGTAGGAGCTGTTTCACACACATCCCACCCAGACCGCAGCCAGGGCGGGAAAGACCCTGATCACCTGACTCTCTCCAAATAAATATCCTCTCCCAGCATTCATAGTGGCAAATCTGATTTGCTGAGAAAATGTTTATTCATAACCTGAATGGATGCACTGTAGCTCATCACACTAATGTCAAAGGCAACATCGCCACCTACTGACAAAAGGGAGAAACTACAGCTAAACAGGATTGGGAGAAAAGCCATTTGACCACTAAACACTACAAATTAGCCAGGCTGGCTACCACCCAGCACAACTAAATTTACCTGTATCCCTGATTTAGGACGAGGGTGCTACATTCTCCCCCTGCCAAGGAGACTACGTCCTCAGAGTCATCTAGGTCACGGGCAGCGCTTCCTCCGGGCAACGGGTGGCGGCTTTCCCTGCATCTCCTCCCTCCTCCTCCTAGGCCAATAGGATCACTTCGCCTTTCAGCCAATCGGGTAACAGGTCTCAGGACCCGGTTCCTGATTGGCCAGGAGGAGAATCAGGAAGACAATAGCAAATATTCATTTGTTATTGGCACGCAACTGGGTGAACTCAGGGTGCAGTGCTCTGCGCCCTGAGCCCACCCTTTTTTGAAGCCTATTAAAGCATCTGGCTCTAATCACGTGCTTAAAAAAACAAACATTGGAATCCATTTGTCCGGCACCCCACATGTAGATTAGAGGGCCGGACACATGGATAGGGGGGGGGGGCGGCGCCTCTGCACCCTGCATTACGGGCCACTACTGCTTGTCACTCTGAGAAAGAAGGTGTGTTAGGGCTACATAACTCCCTCTCTACGCCATAACATGGGAAGGTGTTTTGTAGTCCACGGAGATAGCATGGAACAATGCTAGCTGATAACTGTCCACAGCGGAAGGATGCACGGAAAGTTATCAACTCGCAAGATTTCTGGCTGAATAAACAGCTATTTTTTTCACTATTCGAACAGATATAATAAAATGCTTTCATTCGTATATTTACCAAACCCAAAGGGAGCTAATAAGATAAATGTATTGTTACAGTTTATATACATTTTAAGGAATATTATATGAGTAGAAGGAATGCGGCACAGGTGTATGGCTTATACTGCTAGTAGGCTCAGACTTTATTAAGTCACACCCAATATTCAGTGTAATTTGACTATGCCCAATTTTGACTGTCACCACTACTTACTATCACTTGTAAACACAGAAGCCTGACTTCTATGTTACAAGTGCCAGCACGCCTCTCCTAGCAGCTCCCACAGAACCTCTCACAGCAATCAGGGCGGGCACAAGGGTCGCACAGTGTGTTTATGGGCTGCTCGGATGCCGACACCTGTGCTGGATGATCTCGCTGCCACTACTGGCCACTAGTGGAGAGGCAGAGCTGTGCACTCTGGACCGTGTGAGAAACTAAGATAGGACAGCTGCTGAGAGGTGAGCAGTTGAGAACAGTGGAGGGGGGGTGACGTTGTGTGTGTAAATGTGGGGACAGGGGACAAAAATTAAGAAGCTGGATGCAGAGCTTAGCTGTTGGGGAGGAAGGACTAAGAGGGGGTTGCAGAGATAATCTGTGAGAGAAGGCTGCAGAGGTGCTATGTCCCTTCACTCTGGACATAGCACACTCCTGAATCCTGCATTCTGTGTATTATGCCCTTCTGAACCCTGCACTCTGTGCATAACACACTCCGGACCCCGCACTCTGTGTATTACACAATTCCGAACCCTGTGTGTAGCTCACTCCTGAACCCTGCGCTTGTGTGTTATGTGCTCCTGGTTTTACCCTTACATATACCCAGTGAAGTGACTATCCTCAATTGATACACAGAGATGAAGCAAATCCTCATACATAAGTTGCTCCTGTTTATTTGCAGCCTTCTTTTCTTTACAGCATGTCTGAGCTTCCAGAAGTAGGAGGTGAATCTCAGTGAAGGGAGCTCTGAGAGCTGATTCCAGGAAAGAGACACCCCCCTTCACACAGCACACAGAAACTGAGTTGAGGCTGTCAATCACAGGCTGTGCGCTGGAGCTCCCTTCCCTGGTATCTTTTTACCTATTGATGTCAGGGAAATTGGTCAGCAGTGACTCCACTTGCTTTAGTGTCCCGTGCCAAGCAGCTACCCTGGGGGAAGTCACCCACTCTGCATGCAAACTATTCAAGGAACACTTTGCATTTTCTCAGTGATTGCAAAGCATTCACTAATTGTATAAGGAGGAGAGGTGGGGTGGTGATGTTACAATCTCCACCTTGCACAGTCAGAAAACACTATGCATTCATTGAGAAAATGCAATGTGTTCTTTTTGTCATGCAGAGTGTGCTGAGCAAGCAACCTCCTGTGTTGAATAAGCAGCACTGCAGCCACTTGGCACAGGACCTGGAAACTAGCAGCAATCACTGTAGTGGCAGTGCTTACTATAGTGATTTCCAGAGGCATCCCACAGGTATGGTAAGTATTATTACATTGGTCCAAGCTAAACCAATATTGCTATGCAGAAATGGCTATACCTGGAAATCAGCTTTACATTTTAAAGCTGGGAGGAATATTGTTGCCTCAATTTTGTGCTGATTCTCTGACTTACAATACTTTTTCACTGATATAAAGTAGACAAGGAAAGTCAATTCTCATCTGCATAGAAATTCTGAGTCAGTGCTCAAACAACTGAGTAAAATGGTCTGTATGACAGACAGGCAACTTGAAGAATAAGAAAACAGCAAACGGATGCTCCATGCTTCTCTTAGAAAATTATTCCTTCTACATAGGTTAAAAGTTTGTTGCCAGGTGCAAATTCAAATATGGAGATAATGTGCAAAGGTAGTTCCCTTGTGAGATCTATACCATCTTTATTCCTGAATCTCATTTGATTTGTGAATGTCTTTTCAGTTTCTTCAATCATTGTGGATCAGTTAGTGTTGCAGTGCCCTCATCTGGATGAGCTCAATGGAAAATTTTAATACTTTCAAATGAAAATACATATTGATCCAGCTGCAAAGCAAGTCATGTAACTATGCACTAGAATTCCATTCTAAGTAAGGTGAAAAGTTTCCACAGAACTGGAAAACCTTAGAGTGGTGGTTTTGATTGAATGCATTACTGGGTTCACACGATGGATAGCGCCAGTGGTCTCCAAAAGTGGACATGTGACAAGCCAACACTGCCATCATCAGGAGGCATCATGTCACCTTAAGTGATTTTATTCATGACCTGAGTCATTCTAGAAAAATGTAAACATTTAAATTGAAAAAAAATTCTGCTATACAATACATTATCCAGAAAAAAAAACTGTTTGCTATTATTATTATATATATATATATATATATATATATATATATATATATATATATATATATATATATATATATATATATATATAAGAAGGCCAATATGGTGGCCTGAAATTATGGGAGGCGCCCGGGGGGGGGGGTATTTAACCAGCTCACAGGCTGCCGGTCTTTGTCGGTTTCCTGTGCGAGATATCTGTTACGTCAGACTTCTAGGGCCGACTATTCGAGACAAGCGTTTGTTCCTGTTTGTAAGTTCTCGTATTACGTTAGTCCCGTCTTCGTCAGTTGTGTTGCAAGTTCTGTGTTCCGTGTCCGTGAGTCGTTATCGTTCGTGTCGTGTCGCACTCGTATTTCCGAGTCGCAGGTTCAGTACAACACATCTGGTTCGGCTGTCGCAGGTAGGGCTTCGGCTCCCGATTTTCTATGCACCGTTTTTTCATGTCACTAAACTGTGATACCCGTACTAACTCACGAATCACTCACAAACATGTCACGAATCGTTAAACATTTCACCCGCACGTGTTCGTTACCAAACAACGGATGTTACCAGGTGTCGCAGACGACTGGTAGTCGCTCGTTCATGACACTCCGGTCGATGCTGCATCAAGCCCTCATTCGCAAACATTTCACCTGTTCGAATCGCAGAATATTTTTTGAATCGTTTAAAAAAACATTGGCGAGCCATTTCGGATCTATCCGAAACATTTCGAATCGTTCTGTCATTATCATTTCTGTTCCATGTCAACCATTCAAATCATTTCATTTAATTTCAATCATTTTATTTCATTTCTGTCACAAGCTGTGCCCCGATTCGAATCTCGTAGCATCTGCGATCCACTGATTCGCTCCGGTGTGCCCCGGACTGCGGCCTCATTTCAATACATGCTCCAGAGACAGACTCGCTATTGGTTACAGATGCAGGCTCCGATTCTAGTCTTTGTCATGGTAGCTGTCACTTATTACGTTCAGATTCAAATCCAGTCGCATCCAAGATGCAGCGATTCGCTCCGATTCGCCCAGCTGCTTCGGCCTCATTTCAGTACATGCTCCAGAGACGGATTCACTGGGCGGAAGTAGCCTCAGTTGTTGATTCAAGTCTTTGTCATGGCATATCATTTCTGTCACTTATTACGCTCCGATTCGAATCCAGTCGCATCCAGTTGATGCACCGATTCGACTTGGTATGCCCAGCTGCTCGGCCTCATTTCAATACATGCTCTAGAGACAGATTCACTTCAAAGGTTCGGTCAATTTTGATTCTCGTCTTTGTCATGGTATATCATTTCTGTGTCACCTTACCACGTTCCGACACGAATCTAGTCATGTCCCCACACTAATTTGTCTCGGCGTGCCCAGGATTGGCCTCATTTCAGTACATGCTCCAGAGTCCGATCGGGCTCAGTCGCAAAACAGTGGCATTCAGGCTTCTGTCATGGCAGTTCAATCATTTCACCTCACGTATCGCGCTCTGATTCGAATTCTGTGGCATCTACAATGTACCAATTCGTCCCGGTGTGCCCCAGGTATTTGGCCTCATTTCAGTACATGCTCCAGAGTCCGGTTCGCAGTCACTCGCAATGAGGTACGACCGAGTCAGACTTCTGTCATGGCAGTCTATTTCATCAAAGACAACATGTCATTTCATTTCATTTGTATTGTTGTCTGTCATTTCATTCCATTTCATTCCATTTCATTCCATTTCATTCTCATTCAAAACCCTAAGTCACTGACGCCTGTTGATATCATCAATTCTAAACCAAATTACAGGGTAAACAGCAAACAACTCTCAAACAAGTTTTCTCTCGCATTTTCTTCATGTCAGTCGGATTCAGTAGGTCCACCTGCACCAGCTTGAACGGTGCTTCAGCAGGTAAAAAAAAAAAAAGAGGGGGGACATGGATACCCAGCTTAGGTACGTATACAGCAGAGAGCACATTTAAGACTTAATTTCATGTCACCCTTTATAGGCTCCAGTCTGCATAAACACTCACCCCAGAGGACAAGGCAGCAGGCTTCATAAAGCCACAACATGTCTTCAGCCAGCAGTGAAGACCTTATGGCTCCTCTGTCACCCTCTCCAGTCTCCGAGAGTGGCAGTGTTCAGTCTCTCAGGGTGTGGACTATCCCTAGACTGACAGCGGAGCTGCGGCGTAGAGGGGTGCCATTTTCTACCATGGCCAGGAAAGCAGAGCTGTTCAGGCTCCTCTTTCCTCCGCCTACCATGGCAGGGTCTAGCACCCAACAGGCGTCATTGGATTCAATCTCGTCTGCCATAGCTCAGCTGCACACCCTTGTGTCATCCCTGTCTTCATCAGTCATCGAGTGACAGAACAGGGTGACACTTTTGGAGACCAGCCCGGCCATTGCAACCCCTGACCTTGCCATAGTTCAAGCTGTCGCAACACCTTTTACAGGTATCGCAGTGTGGAGTCCGGTAATACACCCCTCTCACCTGGTATCACCCAACGTCAGGAAGGACATCCTAGAGGGCAAGGATGTCAACCTGGCCTCACTCTTGATCTCAGTACACAATCTGGCAGAGAACAAGGCGTACACCTGGGGGGACGTCTCAGTTGTCCTGAAAGCCAAAGACCCCAGGCTTAACCGGAAACTCTCTGTGCCAGAGTTTACTTTGGCATTCGGTATGTTCAGGTATGTGGTGTGTTCAGCCTCCCCCGGTAGACGGGAGGAGCTGGACCTATACCTCCACATAGTCGTAGACCTAGGCTACAAATACGGCGGCTTTGGGTTCTACGACTACCACCGCTCCTTCTCAGCCAAAGCCGCAGCGAGGTTTCTCCGGTTCCATATACCCACAGACTGGAGCGTCATGGACACAGAGCTGTTCTGCCGGCACTTTGCGGGCCTACGGTCACCACTATGTGCCATATGCCAGTCAGCGACCCACACCACGGTCTGGTGTGCCAATGCAGCTACCGTCCAACAGATAGACAACGCGGCTACTACCAGCACAAGTCAGGGTCAGCAGGCCCCTGCACAAGGGCCGAAAATTGACAAACTTGGACGACTAGTGCGGATGGCCGGGGAGCGGCAATCTGTAAAAATTTCAACTATGGCTCTTGTAACATTAGTCAGTGCCGCCTACTCCACGTGTGTACCCTGTGTCAGAGGGCTCACCCCAGGATCCTATGTCAGGTCAAGCAGAGGAAGGCGTGACTAAGCCGGGTCAATGTTGCATGGCTCGGCTTCTACTTGACCGCACATCCCACTCCATCCCTGGCCGTCTACCTCATCCGAGGCTTCACAGAAGGTTTCCACACCGGGCTCATCTCCCTGCCCCACACCACCCACGAGGGCAGGAACCTGCGATCAGATGAACAGGCCATCGACCATCTCCTGCAGACAGAGTTAGACCGGGACTTCATAATAGGCCCTTTCATCCAGCCTCCCTTCGGGTTAGCCCTATCGGGCTTGTGCATGGAAAATTTTCCAATAAAGTACGTTTAATTTACGACTTGTCAGCGCCTCATTCCTCCTCCATTCCCAGTCTCAACTCCCTTATCCCCTCCTAGGAGTTCTCCCTTAAGTATGCTTCAGTGGACATGGCCATCCAAGCCATACTTAAGACAGGCACAGATAACTGGCTTTCCAAGGCAGATATTTCAGATGCCTTTAAATTGCTGCCCATACATCCCTCCCTTTGGTGCTGGCACGGCATCAAATGGAGGGAGGTATACTACTTTGCCACTAAACTGACCTTCGGGTCCAAGAGTAGCCCCTGGCTATTTAATACTTTCGCCCAGACTCTCACGTGGATCCTCCTGCACAAAGCACAGTGTCAGGAGGTCATCCACTACCTGAACGACTTCCTGTTGATAGAACCGCCCGGGTCAACCCCAGGGGACCTCAACAGGTTAAGGGTGGTTTTCAATAACCTGAATGTCCCTATCGCGGAGCACAAGGTCGACGGCCCAGCACAAAAGATCACGTTTCTGGGCGTCAACCTGGACACCCGGGTCATGCAGGCCAGCCTTCCCCCAGACAAACTGGACCACATCAGAACGGTCCTCTGGGAGTTCACCCGTGCCAAAGGATGTACCCAGAAGCAACTTCAGTCCCTTCTCGGGATGCTGAACTTTGCGATGAGGATCATCACCCAGGGCCACTCCTTTGTATCCCGCCTGCTTGTTTATCCATCCCACACCCAGGACCCAGATCAGGTCATCGAACTTGCCATGTGGGAGGAATTCCTGTCCAGCTAGAATGGCGTGTCACTTTTCATCCCCGCAGTGTCCTCCCTGTGACAGACGCGGTGGCCTCCACAGGGTTTGCCGCCATATTTGGCCATTTATGGTTTGCAGCACCCTGGCCACCACAGGCACTAGCAATACCCGGCTTTACCACCACGTCTGCCCTCTTCGAGCTCTACCCCATCGTGGCAGCTGCGCACCTATGGGCCCACAGCTGGTCTGGGCAGACAGTAGCCTTTCCAACAACCTCGCTACCGCGGAAATCATAAGCAAAGGCAGGTCCAAGTCCTGGCCCGTCATGTCCTTCCTACGTAGGCTGGTACAGTTGTCCCTTCAGCACCAGTTCAACATCTACTGCTCGTTCATCCCGGGGAAGCGCAATCTGGCAGCGGATGCGCTTTCCCGTTTTAACTACAATTCCTTTTTCAAGCAGATGCCTGGAGCCAGTCCCCTGTTGGCTACTATCCCGGACTGGTCACAGCTGACCCAGGATTAACCCAGCATCTACAGACAGCAACCAACCTCATCAACTCATCACTCTCCCGCAATACACACAAGGACTATCAGACAGCCTGGAGGGCATTCAACAAGTTCTTGTCTCAACACCCCAGAGAACCGTCCAGTGTCAAACAGATACTTGCCTTCATTTCCTACTGTCACCTCTACTTGACATTGTCCCACAGCACCATACGGCTGTACCTGGCTGGTGTACAGCACTTCCTATCTCTTCAGGACCCCACGAGACCTTCTGTATTCACGTTCCATGCAGTACGGGCCGTTCTCCGGGGGATTCAGAAATGTCAGCCGGTAGTCGGTCCCAGGCGACTACCGATAACAGGAGAGATCTTCAGGGACATGTCCAACATCCTGGACACATCTCCGTTTGGTCTCCTCCCCAGTCTGGTCCTACAAGCCGGCATACACTTGCCCTGTTACGGGTTCCTACGACCCAGTGAGTTTACCTGTAGCCACCCTTCAGGCCCAGTGTTACGTAAAAGTAACTTTGTTCCGCCACCAGGATCATTTCATCCTACACCTGGCTGTGTCAAAGACTCAGCAGCTAGGCACAGGAACAGACGTACATTTCTTCAGAATAATACAACAAACAACTCCGCGCTTAGGGGCAAGTAGTATAGGTGTGCAGCCTTTCCAAAAAATAGCCCCCTAGAGGGCAATTTGAATAATAGATGTAGGATAAAGGAAAATTTGGCGCTACCTTTGATAAAAATAGCAGGGTAAACAAGGGTTAGTGAGTAGGGGGGTGGTGGAGAATGTGCGCTTGTAAGCCTAGCGCCACCGCCTAATTGCCTCCTCACCTGACGGTGTAAGAGCCTGTGAGAAAATGGGGGGGGGGTTAAGGGAACACAGGGGGGGCGCACCCTAGAAGGTTAGGTATCCACCCCTAGCTTCCCAATCCCCAATACCAGTGAGTGATGAATATATAAGTGAAAAAGGAATCAGAATATGAAATCAAATGTACATTGGAAATCCTGATAAAAAGTGACACATATGGTAAAAATACACAGAAAATGTGACAAATTAATAAAGATTCATTGAATATACCAGTCCCAGTGAAAAAAATATAATAAATCAAAAGTGGTTAATTATGTGAAGATCCTAAATAAGACCCAAAAACAAGTCCAATTTCAAGTGAAAAAACAAAAAATAATTATAAAAGGAAAAAAGCACTGTCAAAAAATATTTGCTTGCAGTAGTGATTCGGGCGTGCTGACGTCACTTCCGGTGTGGGAACTAGAGGTCTGGGACGCAGCTGGAGCGCAAGCTGCAAACCGACCCTATTTCCCTATTCCCCATTTTTTACTGTGTGAGGCGGACCAGGAGTATCCTGCGTGATACCCTGGGCTTTATATTTATTTTATCTGTTTTTACCTTATTTTAAATAAAAATATTTTTGCCACCTGATATCACACAAGGGATCTTCCTCTCTCCTTTTTTCTGGGATTCTTACCCCCCACATCAATTGGGGTTTGCTGGATGGTATCCCCCCTTCATCTGCTGAGGCTCTTTAACATCTCCCAAAGGGACCCTGAGTGAATCCATCAGAGGGAGCAACCGGCCAGGATACCTTCCAGAGCGGGATGAGCCAATGATACCTGTAAACGCTGTTCACCCCTGCAGGGGTTCATCAATCTGGTGAGTGAGGGAGCCAGAGGGGGCAACACCAAAGTCGCCATCACTGCTGGAGCACAAAAGTCACCTTTGAATCACTACTGCAAGCAAATATTTTTTGACACAGCGCTTTTTTCTTTTATAATTTATTTTTTCTTTTTTCACTTGAAATTGGACTTGTTTTTGGGTCTTATTTAGGATCTTCACATAATTAACCACTTTTGATTTATTATATTTTTTTCACTGGGACTGGTATATTCAATGAATCTTTATTGATTTGTCACATTTTCTGTGTATTTTTACCATATGTGTCACTTTTTATCAGGATTTCCAATGTACATTTGATTTCATATTCTGATTCCTTTTTCACTTATATATTCATCACTCACTGGTATTGGGGATTGGGAAGCTAGGGGTGGATACCTCACCTCCTAGGGTGCGCCCCCCCTGTGTTCCCTTAACCCCCCCCCCATTTTCTCACAGGCTCTTACACCGTCAGGTGGGGAGGCAATTAGGCGGTGGCGCTAGGCTTACAAGCGCACATTCTCCACCACCCCCCTACTCACTAACCCTTGTTTACCCTGCTATTTTTATCAAAGGTAGCGCCAAATTTTCCTTTATCCTACATCTTTTGTACATTTCTTCAGGACTCACAACAACTGGTGTTCAGTGGCCACACTGAATCGGTTGTTAACACAGTCCTCTTCTGCCCTTTCCTGTGAAACCTGTTAACACGTCCCAGTTCATGAAACATACCCGGATTCTCCTCCGCAACCTACACCTAAATCCCAGTCAGTATTCCGGGCATTCATTCCGGATTGGGGCAGCCTCAACAGCTTCCCGGCAAGGCGTCCCGGACCACATCATTAAAAATCTAGGCAGATGGAAGTCAGCCTGCTTCGCCCGCTACATACCTAATCCACAAGTGGAAATGGCCCAGGCATTTGCCAAGCTTACCCAGTGACTTGTCTCAAACCAATAAAGCTATTCCCTACCTGAATGTTTTGCCCCCTTATTTTGGTGTACCATACGATAGACCAAGGCACACTTTCAGGTCCATTTCATGTGGTAAGTTTTGTGTTAAACCTGTATATCATCTCTACACGTATCGGCCATAGGGCTCTAAACCATAAATAAGAAGGCCAATATGGTGGCCTGAAATTATGGGAGGAGCCCGGGGGGTATTTAACCAGCCCACAGGCTGCTGGTCTTTGTCGGTTTCCTGTGCGAGATACCCACCCTCCCTTCCCCTTTTCAGGGCATTTCTCAAGTATTCTAACTCCTAAACAGAATACTCATTTCACATCATTTCATAGCTACTCTCACTTCATCATTTCTTATCTAGGGTATGTCCCCTTATTTTGGTGTACCATACGATAGACCAAGGCACACTTTCAGGTCCATTTCATGTGGTAAGTTTTGTGTTAAACCTGTATGTCATCTCTACACGTATCAGCCATAGGGCTCTAAACCATAAATCTATATGAATACAGGAAAGGTTTGGCACCCTCACACCACTTGTCACCATTTACAGAACTTGAACACAAGGCATTTTCTGATCGGACAAGGTTCGCAGGAGGGGTGGTGAGATCATGATCTCCACCTCATTCATTGAGAAAATACAAGGCGTTATGTGAATGGCAGTGGTGCCAAGTGAGTGATCCCCTATGGTCAATATGCAGTGGGCAACCGCTTAGCACAGGACCCAGAAGATCACAGTGATGTGGAAGCACCAACTACTACAGTGATTTCCAGTTTCCACAGCCGTTCCTCAGGTATGAAATATGCATACATTGGTCCAAAGCTGATCATTCCTGAGGTTCAGCTTTATATTTAGCAATTCAGACTAGATTTGCTATAAATGTTATTTATTTCAATGTATTATACAGAAATTGTACTTTCGGCATCTTTGTTGGAATTCCAGTGCTACTGAGTATATGCTCCAGCTAAATTTAGTTAGGGAATGTTTGCTTGCATGATAGCTTTTATATAGTGATGCATATCACTAGCTATAAATCACAAAAATATATTGCTACAGATGTGATTCCATGGGGGACTGGAAACAGTGATTTAATAGACTTGTAGTGATTTCCACAGCCTTGTGTATGCTGTATGCTAACAAATGCTGAACTCATGACCACATTATCACTGGAGAAATATGAAAAAATATATTTAAAATTCCATAATTGGAGATGGGGCTTCATCAGGGCCCCCTAATATCAGCTTCTGGTAGTATAAAATGCCATCTGAAACTCATTTTGAAATGTATCTTTTGGCATTGTCCCTGATTTCCAGTTTTTACTGGCAGCTGTTTTGTTCAGTTTCCTTTATTTTCCTTTATTTTCTTCTTCTTCAAGAAACAGCTTATATGCATACAGTGCATCCGGAAAGTATTCACATCGCTTCACTTTTTCTACATTGTGTTATGTTACAGCCTTATTCCAAAATGGATTAAATTCATTATTGTCCTCCAAATTTTACAAGCAATACCCACCCCATAATGACAACGTTAGATAAGTTTGATATCTTTGCACATTTATATAAAAAAAAAAAAAATCACATAAGTATTCACAGCCTTTGCTCAATACTTTGTTGAAGCACATTTGGCACCAATTACGGCCTCAAGTCTTTTTGAGTATGATGCTACAAGCGTGGCACCTATTTTTGGTCAGTTCCTCCCATTCTTTTTTGCAGGACCTCTCAAGCTCCATCAGGTTGGAAAGTGAGCGTCAGGGCACAGCCATTTTCAGATCTCTCCACAGGTGTTAAATCGGGTTTCGAGTCTGGGCTCTGGCTGGGACACCCAAGGATATTCACAGTCCCATAGTCACCCCTTTTTTATCTTGGCTGTGTGCTCAGGGTCGTTTTCCTGTTGGAGAATGAACCAGTTTGAGGTCCAGAGCGCTCTGGAGCAGGTTTTCATCAAATATGTCTCTGTACATTGCTGCATTCATCATTTTCTTGATCATGAGTCTCCCAGTTCCTGCTGCTGAAAAACATCCCCACAGCATGATGCTGCCAACACAATGATTCACTGTAGGAATGGTATTGGCCAGGTGATGAGCCATGCCTGGTTTACTCCAGACACAACACTTGCCATTCAGGCTAAAGAGTTCAATCCTTGTTTTATCAGACCAGATAATTTTGTTTATCATGGTCTGAGAGTCCTTTTGGTGCCTTTTAGCAAACTCCAGGCAGGCTGTCATGTGCCTTTTACTTAGGAGTGGCTTCCGTCTGGCCACTCTACCATACAGGTCTGATTGGTGGAGTGCTGCAGGGATGGTTGTTCTTCTGGAAGGTTCTCCTCTCTCCACAGAGAAACACTGGAGCTCTGTCAAAGTGACCATCTGGTTCTTTGTCACTTCTCTGATTAAGGCCCTTCTCCCCTTGATCGCTCAGTTTGCCCGGCGTCCCGCTCTAGGAAGAGTCCTGGTAGGTCCAAACTTCTTCTATTTACGGATGATGCAGGCCACTGTGCTCATTGGGACCTTCAATGCTGCAGAAATTGTTCTGTACCCTTTCCCCAGATCTGTGCCTTGATATAATTCTGTCTTGGAGGTCTACAGATAATTCCTTGGACTCCATGGCTTGGTATATGCTCTGACATGCACTGTTAACTGTGGGACCTTATATAGACAGGTGTGTGCCTTTCCAAATCATGTCCAATCAACTGAATTTACCACAGGTGAACTCCAATCAAGTTGTAGAAACATCTCAAGGATGATCAGTTGAAATATGATAAACTTGAGCTCAATTTTGAGTGCCATGGCAAAGGCTGTGAATACTTATGTACGTGTGATTGTTTCATTTTTTATTTTTAAAAAATTTGCAAAGATTTCAAAAAACTTTTTTCACATTGTCATTATGGGGTATTGTTTGTAGAATTTTGAGGAATAAGGCTGCAACATAACAAAATGTGGAAAAAGTGAAACGCTGTGAATACTTTCCAGATGCACCGTACATTATATCAATTAAATGGGGGTGTGGCCAGAAGCCGACCGAGATGGTTGTCGGTGACTTCCTAGGGCACAGAGCGACGGATAATCACCCTCGACACACACATCAAATGGGTCACCTGACTCTCTACACCTCCATGTCCAAGCGGAGAAACTAGCGTTCCGCCCGACGGAAGCTCTGAGTTTTATCTGCTCCTTGACAGGAAAAATCACCAAAATGGCGCCGGCGGACTTGCGGCTGCATCCCGTGGCGGCCCATCATCCACACAGAAACAGCTGAATGCTGCTGCGGACTCCCTGCCTTCGCCTCACCCTTCCTGCCAACTCAAAGCAGAGGCTGTCACAGGACACAGCACAGGAAGGTGAGGTGAGCCATGTTACACTAGCACCCCCTGTGTACACATAAGCAGCTGCATATCCTACTACAAACCAGCCAGTATCAGATACTACATTGGGAGATATGCTCCTTACACTGCAAGCCTCCATCCACTCTGATTTTAATAGAATGATGCACCACTTTACCTCAGAAATATCCCACATGGGAGAGAGAGTCACAACCATTTAAGATAAAACAGGAGAAGTGACCACCTCCTTCAATGATTTAGTGGATGCACAGAGCGAGGGAGCTGAGGATATAGAGTGTATGAAAGCCAAGATTGCAGACTTAGAAGACCGCTCAAGATAGAATAATTAAAAAATTTGAGGGATACCTGAGTCTGTCCAACCATCTGCACTGTAAGAATACTTCATACAACTGATGTCAGCTTTTTTACCTGACACTGCCCCAGGAGAATTAATCATCGACCGCATACATCGGCTACCAAAAGCTTCACACCTGCCTGATACAGTCCCAAGAGACACTATAGTCAGGATACATTTTTTTCATGTTAAGGAAAATCTGATGCGCGCCACATACAACCACTCTGAATATCCCAAGCCATAAACCAACTTGACTTTTTTTGCTGACCTATTTAAACATACCATGCTGCAACGCAAAAATCTTGCAACTATTACTAAACCCCTACGAAACCATCACATACAATACAAATGGGGACACACAGTTAAATTGATCATCACTAAGGATAACAAATCCCACTCCATCCGCACCTTGGATGAAGGCCTTGCCCTGCTGCGACAATGGCATATCCTGGAACCACTGGAGCAAAGACAGCTCACTCGCACTTCAGGCATGCGTAACAACGGTGATTGGGATGATTTTGATCCATTGGATGACATGACCACCTGATGCTACATAGCAATATCTAGCTTACATGCAAGCCCTAGTTTGCCTGCTTGAGCCCAGCTTGTCAGCCTTTCACACCCAGTATTAGTCGCGGCACAGACCACTCAAGCAGTGTTCTGCTTTATCTCTTTTGAGTACCTACCCTCCTCTCAAACACTGTACCCTTGTTAATTGCTTAAATACTGACTTTCCTATTTCTTACGGTCTAATGGTTAACACCCTCTCACCATCAGCCGAGCTACTTCCTACATCTTCAGACAAACTCCTGAATCTGTGAAGAATCCTTTAGAATAGTTCTACAAAAGTCTTCCAGTATATATACCAGCACCTGCACACCCACTCAGCATAGAAGACATCACCTCCAGCTCACCTCCACGCTAACAGCAATAACTAAACGAACTCTATATTACCACCTTTACCAACACTTACAACATGCCTATCAAAATAACGTCACTCAATGTAAAGGGTTTAAATCACCCAGGGAAGAGGTACTCCCTCTGGTCCGAGGCCCTCAAACTCCAAAGCGACATACTGGGGGTTATTTACAAAAGGCAAATCCACTTTGCACTAAAAGTGCAAACTACAAGTGCAAAGTGCTCTTGAAATTGCACTGAAAGTGCACTTGGAAGTGCAGTCACTGTAAATCTGAGGGGTAGATCTAAAATAAGGGGAAGCTCTGCTGATTTTATTATCCAATCATGTGCAAGCTTAAATGCTGTTTTTTATTTTCCTTGCATACCCCTCTCGGTTCTACAGCGACTGCACTTCCAAGTGCACTTTCAGTGCAATTTCAAATTCCCTTTGCACTTGTAGTTTGCATTTGTAGTGCAAATTAGATTTGCCTTTACTAAATAACCCCCACTGTGTCTCCAAGAGACTCTTTTTTGTCAGGACAAAGCTCCAAATATGTCCCATAAAAACTTCCCGCATATTTTCTTTGCAAACTCCCAAAACAAAACAAAAGGAGTGATAATAGCGATCAGAGACACACTACTGCGGATCCACAGGGGAGGTACCTTATCCTAGTGTGCAAAATGAATAACACAACCTTTACAATCATCAATATCTATACACCAAATACAGGTCTAATACGCTTTCTATGCAAACTATGGAAAAAAGTACATAAGAAAAATCAAGGTCAAGAATACAAACTCACCCTCTTTGCGGATGACATAATCCTTACTCTGACTGACCCGGCTTCTTCCCTGGTAAAGGTAGGATAAATATTAAATACCTTTTAATGCATGCTCATTCTACAAGATGAATGACTCCAAATCCAATGTCCTTGGCATTCACATTACTAAATCTTCTAAATCTCTCCTACAAACTAAAGTTCCCTTTCAACGGATTTCTTCCACAGTGCATTATTTAGGCATTTCTCTGACCACTCCAAATTCAAACCTATATAAATGCAACTATATACCTTCAAACTTGCAGGAAGGATCTCCAACAAATAAGCAAAACATTACCTTTCATGGGCTGGCAGACCAGCAGCCTTTAAAGTGACCACCCTCCCGAAACTCCTGTACCTCTATAGAGCTTTACCCATACAGATCCCCAATAATTTTTCAGTACACTTAAGAGTTTGCTCAGTTCGTATGTTTGGCAAAGTCAGAAGCCACGTTGTTCTTATACCATTATCATCAAAAATAAAACTGCAGGAGGTATGAGCTTCCCAGACAGAAAAGTGATACTAGATCAAATCAGGCATTGGTGCCCACATTCAACAAACAATGGCAATTTATAGAACAAGCTTTCGTATCCGAAGGCAAATTAAGCTCTCTTCTACTAGCCCAGACATCTCACCAGAAACCAAAGAAAATAGACCACCCAATGATCTCAGCCGCAATTTAGGCATGGTGATTTTTATTTCAAAACACATCTCTATCAGAAAACAGCCAATCCATATACCCTGCTATAGTATTAAAATTCATACTCCCCAATCTATCTCTCAAGCACTGGTCGTGAATACAACATCTCCCACTGCAGGAAATAATGCACAATGACCAAATCCTCCCATTCCAAACCATAGAATCTAGACACCGCATACTAACACAGGGTACACATATCCTTATACCTACAAAAAAAAAAAACCCCAACAGCTAAAATTCCCACCAAAGCATGGTCTTTCTGGACATTCAACTCTCCAAAAATGAAGGGAATAACTCTTATGTACAACCTACTACAGAACAAAGACATGTTTTTTAAAACATCAACATACCAGAGATGGGAAAGAGCTTTACAGACCCCCTTCTAGGATTCCCAATGGCGCAATGCCATATGACATAACCATGGAACTTCCAAATGCATTACCTATTGGGAATTATCACAAAAAATCCATCACAGATGGTATCTCATCCCAGTACAAATGCACAAATTTGCAAACCTAGACGATGACTCATGTTGGAAGGGCTGTTCCCTCAAGGGCTCCCAAATCAATATTCTATGGGAATGTCCACACATCTATCCCTTTTGGAGAAAAGTATTCTCCTTGATATCAGATATCACAGGTATTATTTCCAAACCCACTCCATCCCTAGCCATCCTAAGTATAGTAATAGAATCCTTCACACACAAATTCAGAACACTAATAATAAATATTCTGTTTGCAGCCAGATTACTTAATGCGCAAATGGAGAAGTTCCTTAATCCCTAACATCTCGGATGTTAAAATCCAACTGAATATAATTAAAGAATACAAATTCACCTCTGCCTTACAAAACAACAACCTTGCAAAATACACCAACTCCTGGAAGCCTTGGCTGAATATCCAAGGGTGATTGAGGGTTATACTTTCCACCTTTTTCTTTTTTTTTATAATTCATACTCTGCTATTTTTTACTACTGAGTTTGTTCAGACTGAATTAATAGACTGTATCCTATTGTTCGTTCATGTATGTACACCTGTTATCTATTGTGCAACACTGTGTTTCTTTCCCTGTAAATGGAAATCCTAATAAAAATCATCTTGGAAAAAAAAAAAAATTGAATGGTAAGAGTTGGCCATTATCAATAAATTTTGCTAATAGTTTATATAATGGCATATAATATTTGTATATGCATTAAATGTTTGTTTATTGTAATTTATGTCTTGTTAATGTACCTCCATTGATCTCTTGAGGACGCGCCAATAGGAGGCTGCAAAACACATTGGGATTGATTTACTAAAGGTAATTAGACTGTGCACTTTGCAAAATGCAGTTGCACCAGAGCTTAGTAAATGAAGTAAAGCTTCACTTTGCAAAGAATACCCAATCACGTGCAAGGGAAATTTTAAAAAATGCATTTTTCTTAGCACATGATTGACTGATTGAAGTCAGCAGAGCTTCTGCTCATTTACTAAGCTCTGGAGCAACTGCTCTTGAAGAGTGCAACTGCATTTTGCAAAGTGCACAGTCTATTTGACTTTAGTAAATCAACCCCATTGAGTAAGGTCTACCCTGATTCAATAGGATGATTTTATTGGGATGATCTCTTGTTATATCTATATTTTTGAGTAATGTGACAATGGTTATATGCCATATATGTAAGGAGAGGTATTGATGGAGGGGAGATATTACTGTTTAAACTAAACATAAAGTTTTGTATTCATATTTTGTGCTTCAGGCATTTTATTCTATTTTAATGGAAATATCCAATAAATGGTTATTTTAATCAAGTTGTGATTTGTGTACTTGGTGCCTTAAAAATCTGTATTCTTTTTAAATAATGTATTTATTTTACAATGCGTATTAACAAATCATGGCACATGTATGCTATAGTCATTGGTTTTTGAAAACATGAATATTTTCCAGCCAGGTGCTTATAAAGATCATAATCTCGCACAGTCTGCCTAGACTGCCCAAATACCCTTTTAGAAGAAACACAGCATTTGAAAACGTACCTCATATTTAATGTATGTGTAATACATTCCTACAGATGGACATTACACTTTTATATGGTTGTTTTACATCCTTTTTGGCATTACTTTATCTAGCTGTGAACTATTGATGTGCATGTTCCAGACAGCAAGGTTTCATTAAGCATTCTACTTGACATTGGGTATTTGGCAAATTACATCCTATTTTTATTCATTTTAAAGTTTTAATATAAAATATTGTATGAATTAGATGGAAGGGTGAGAATATGACTGTACGATAAAAAAAGTAAGATTCTGTGTGTGTGGTAGGCCTACCTTAGATACACTAGTTAAGATAGTAGCTATTAGCAATAGCAGACATCTTGTAGAATAAAACAGTGGAAGTTGCAATTTGTATGTCAGTCATACAATATTTGTAATAACTGTTTATATATTAATCTATATTTTTAATAAGTATTTTTTTATTAATTCGAATGCACATAAACAAACTATAATTCCTGAATTTGCTGCAGCTGGATTTGTTTTAACCATTTGGGATCCTGGATGTATCAAAGAGCTCAAGCCGTCAGACCACCCATTTCTAATATTTTATATATATATGGAATCACATCAGTCCCTGTCGTATTACAAACCATGACCGCTGTAAAAACAAGATCTCACTGTCATATTCCCCAGCCCTTTTTTTGTCAATGTGGGACTTTTTAAGTGTTTTCTGTCCATCTTTGTGTGTTCTGAAATGAGTGGAAGCTCTGATGATTTTATCATTCAATCATGTGCAAGCTAAAATGCTGTTTTTTATTTTCCTTGCATTTCCCCCTCAGATCTACAGCAACTTTACTTTCAAGTGCACTTTCAGTGCAAAGTGTATTTTCCTTTAGTAAATAACCCCCTATGTCTGTGTCTGCTATCAGTTTTGGGTGGAATGTTCTTTGTCTTTTTTTTTTTTTATTTTAATGCAGAAATTTGTTGTATATTACTAATGGTGTGCAATAATAATAATAATAATCAGGATGGGAGCCTTGAACACAGGTCAGACTTTTCAAAGTCTTTGCTGTCTGAAGACCCCTGTTTGAACTCTTCTTTTGACACCTGTTACTCTATTCATAATAAACAGGGGTTAGCGCTTAATTCAAGCATTTTCCCCAACTAAGAAAAGGCAGACAACCTCCCCCACATTCAATATGTGGAATTCTATTCACAGCCATGTGTCTGCTGCTTATGTCTTCCAGCTCATCTTCCTATGCAATAGAATAGCTAGAAATCATTCTTAGCTAAAGTGTTTTTCTACAATCATTTTTATTGAAGAGATTAAATAAACGCATAAGAAATGTGCAAAATATGAAAATCACAAATAGATTAATTGAACATGTATTCCATGAACAGTAACATTTCTTTTTTGGGAACATATAATAGTTTTCTTTTTACATATTTTTACACTTCTTTATTATAGTCATAACAACATAAAACAAAATAATATTTTATCTTTTATATTAGTAAGGTGAATATAAAATATTTCATGTGAATAGTATACAGTATTTTACCCTGCCAGCTTGTGAGGCCCTGGGCTACCTTTATTTCTGTGTCCATCTATCATGTGCTGAAGAAAGCTGGTTTATTATAGAGATTGATAGGTCAATATGAAATTTACACATGGATCTGATTACCATAGAGTAGTGACTCAAGGGTTCATTAAGGCTTGTTGAGAGACAGCTGTGTCTGAAAGGGAGCGACCTCTACTGTGTTTTCTCTTTAGCTAACCCATAGTGCTTTGAGAATGCGAATGCTTAACATATATTAAATAGTTATTTGTAAAGCAATTATTGCATTTATTTATTAACTACTTTCTGCTCAAAGACATATAGATAGATAGAATTCCTCACATTTTTGTAAATATTTTATAATATCTTTTCATGTGACAACACTGAAGAAATTACACTTTGCTACAATGTAAAGTATTGAGTATACAGCTTGTATAACAGTGTCAATTTTCTGTCCCCTCAAAATATCTCAACACACTTAATGTGTAAAAGACACATTAATGTCTAAACTGCTGGCAACCAAAGTGAGTACACCCCTAAGTGAAAAATGTCCAAATAAGGCCCAATTAGCAAATTTCCCTTCCTGGTGTCATGTGATTTGTTGGTGTTACAAGTTCTCAGGTGTGAATGGGGAGCAGGTGTGTTAAATTTGGTGTTATTGCTCTCATTCTCTCATACTGGTCACTGGAAGTTCAATATGGCACCTCATGGCAAAGAACTCTCTGAGGATCTGAAAAAAGAATTGTTGCTCTGCATAAAGACAGCCACCGCATCAAATTGGTCTGCATGGCTGTTGTCCCAGAAGGAAACCTCTTCTAAAGATGATGCACAAGAAAGCCCGAAAACAGTTTGCTGAAGACAAGCAGACTAAGGACATGGATTACTGGAACCTGTGGTCTGATAAGACCAAGATAAACTTATTTGGTTCAGATGGTGTCAAGTGTGTGGCGGCAACCAGGTGAGGAGTACAAAGACAAGTGTGTCTTGCCTACAGTCAAGCATGGTGGTGGGAGTGTCATGGTCTGGGGCAGCATGAGTGCTGCTGGCACTGGGGAGCTACAGTTCATTGGGGGAACTATGAATGCCAACATTTACTGTGACATACTGAAGCAGAGCATGATCCCCTCCCTTTGGAGACTGGGCCACAGGGCAGTATTCCAACATGATAACAACCTCAAACACACCTCCAAGATGACCACTGAGGGTAAAGGTGATGGACTGGCTAAGCATGTCTCCAGACCTAAACCCTTTTGAGTATCTGTGGGGAATCCTCAAACGAAAGGTGGAGGATCCCAAGGTCTCTAACATCCACCAGCTCTGTGATGTCATCATGGAGGAGTGGAAGAGGACTCCAGTGGCAACCTGTGAAGCTCTGGTGAACTCCATGCCTAAGAGGGTTAAGGCAGTGCTGGAAAATAATGGTGGCCACACAAAATATTGACACTTTGGGCCCAATTTGGACATTTTCACTTATATAAATTTACACTGTTATACAAGTTGTACACTCGCTACTTTACATTGTAGCAAATTGTAATTTCTTCAGTGTTGTCACATGAAAAGATATAATAAAATATTTACAAAAATGTGAGGGGTGTACTCACTTTTGTGAGATACTGTATGTGTGTGTATATATATATATATATATATTACACTATATTGTTCAAAGTATCGGGATGTCTGCCTTTACACGCACATTAACTTTAATGGCATCCCAGTATTAGTATGTAGGGTTTAATATTGAGTTTGCCCACCCTTTGCAGCTACAAGGTTTAGGAGTGTGTCTATGGAAATGTTTGACCATTCTTCCAGAAGCGCATTTGTGAGGTCAGGCACTGATGTTGGACAAGAAGGCCTGGCTCACAGTCTCCACTCTAATTCATCCCAAAAGTGTTCTATCGGGTTGAGGTCAGGACTCTAAACAGGCCAGTCAAGTTCCTCCACCCCAAACTCACTCATCCATGTCTTTATGGACTTTGCTTTGTGCACTGGTCATGTTAGAACAGGAAGGAGCCATCCCCAAACTGTGCCTACAAAGTTGTGAGCATGAAATTGTCCAAAATGTATTGGTATGTTGACACCTTCTCTTCACTGGAACTAAGAGGCCAAGCCCAACCATCAAAAAACAACCCCACACTATAATCCTGCCTCCACCAAATGATTTTGGCCAGTGCACAAAGACTGGGATGCCATTAAAGTTCATGTGCGTGTAAAGGCTTGCATCACAATACTTTTGACAATATAGTGTATATAGCAGCTACAGGTTACAACATAAAAAAGACATTTAAAATAAAATAAAAAATTTAAAAACATGTTAAAATGCCTCTATCCCCCTGTGTTAACATGAAAATGCAACTGCGCTCATAGGTCCCACATGCATATGTAAAGGTAATCGCACCAAACATGTGAGGTATTGCCCCAAGCGTCAGAGTAAGAGCTATAGTTCTAGCACCAAAACTGAGAGGTTTATGTACTAACTAAGTGATGTTAGAGCAGCAATCTTCCCCCCTAGCTGCCAGCGCTGATCGGATGCTGGTTTTCCATCATGCCCCTTTGACAAAAAACAATAGTTAGACCGGCTTCTGTAGGAAGGACAGCTGTACACGCTGACTGACGAATGTCGGCCTGTTCCTGTTGAACAAGTGGATACCGGGTGATATTTAGCCCGTGTGTACTTAAACGGGTAACCTGTAAAGGCTTTTGAAGCATCACCTATAGATAATTTAATTTACTGTAGCCAGTCTTCCTCGTCTTTAATATTTTACCAAAAATTAGGCATTATATTGTGGTTGTGTTCACTAAAATTCATTAAAGTGTACTTTTTCCAAAAAATTCGCATTTCAAAAACCACTGCGCAAATATATCTAGAGCCTCTACTTCAAAAATATATAATGTCTGGGGGAAAGCAATTTTATAGCAAAAAAAAATATGATTTTTACATGTATGAGATAAAAGGTTAGAATTGGCCTGGTGGTCAAGTGGTTAACAAAGATCAATTTGGTAAATTTTCTCTGCACACTGCATCACAGTGATTGAGAGAAAAGAAAAAAAACATTTGCAAGCTGCATAAAAGAGCAGGGCTTGTGGCCTGGTGGTGTGGCCTGTTTGTGCTTGCGACTTAAGGTGCTACATTTTCTGTGCCTATAGGCTCCCAAGATTGAACTCTAGCCCTGCAGGTGCACCACAGCAAGCAACAAGTAGAATATGTATCCAAACAAAAGAAACAAAAAAACACATTAGCGTAATAAAGGCTTTTTTTTCTATGAAGGCCTCAGAAAGTAGGCTGCAAATGACTTCCTTCCGAGTAAATCCTTAGGCCGGCTTCACACTGGGGCGGTGCGGGCGGCGACAGTAAAGCAGCGCTATATTTAGCGCTGCTTTACCATTGTTTTAACCCCCGCTAGCGGCCGCAAAAGGGTTAAAAACCTCTGCAAAGCGCCGCTGCAGTGGTGCTTTGCCGGCGGTATCCCCGCGGTGTCCCATTGATTTCAATGGGTAGGAGCGGTATAGGAGCGGTGAATACACCGCTCCTTCACCGCTCCAAAGATGCTGATAGCACTTTTTTTACCGTCCTGCTAGCGCACCGCTCCAGTGTGCCCTGCAGCAGCTGTTTCGGGTCGGTTTGCAGGCGCTATTTTTAGCGCAATAGCGCCTGCAAACCGCCCCAGTGTGAAAGCAGCCTTAGTGCCAGTTCACACTGGGGCAACACGACTTAAAGGGCGACTTAGTAAGGCAACTTGGAGGCAACTTCAACGCAACTTTGAGTCATTTACAACACAACTTCAAGTCACCCCTTGGCCAGGCCACTTTGGCTGTGGCCAATCACAGAATAATCAGCTCTCTGGGAGGGAGGGATTTGCCTGGGTAAACTCATTTCTTTTCCTGTAAAGTCGCTTCAATATAGATGGAGAGCCGACTTGGAGGCAACTTCCATTGAATTCTAAGGCTCGGTTCACACTACCGCGACTTGGGATCCGACTTGTCAGACCTCAAGTTGCTCCAAGTCGCTTGACATTAGGAATTACATTATAATCAATGAGAGCCATCTTAATGTATACTACTGAAGTCGCTCCGACTTCAGAAAAGGTTCCTGTACTACTTCAAGGCGACTTCTAGGTGACTTGTACCCATAGAATTCAATGGAAGTCGCCTCCAAGTCGGATCTCCATCTATATTGAAGCGACTTTACAGGAAAAGAAATTTGTTTACTCAGGCAAACCCCACCCTCTCAGAGAGCTGATTATTCTGTGATTGGCCACAGCCAAAGTCGCCTGGCCTGGGGGCGACTTGAAGTTGTGTTGTAAATAACGCAAAGTCACGTTGAAGTGTCTTCCAAGTTGCTTCCAAGTTGCCTTGCTAAGTCACGCTGTAAGTCGTGTTGCCCCAGTGTGAACTGGCACTATGGGTACAAGTCGCCTAGAAGTCGCCTTGAAGTAGTACAGGAACCTTTTCTGAAGTCGGAGCGACTTCAGTAGTGTACATTAAGACGGCTCTCAATGTAATTCCTAATGTCAAGTGACTTAGGGCAACATGAGGTCTGACAAGTCGGATCCCAAGTCGCGGTAGTGTTGCACACTAACTCTAAGAAATATTTTGGTAGAAATAACAGTTTACATATATGTAGTTCAACTTTTTATTTAGCTGTTTGGCAAGAGCTGCACTTTAATAGTCATAATGAAGCTAAGCTAAGAGCTGAGTTAAGAGTCAAAGCAAATGGTAAATTTAATCCATATCCAGATTGCAAAACTTTCTGTCACTCATGAAGTACACTGTGTATTTTAAAATACACACCAGATGTAATGCATATTAACCTATTCTTGTCTTGTCCTCCTAAATCTCATACTGCATACTAGTTTTCAGTTATAGGATCTCATTTATCAAAGAAGTTATTTTTATAGCTGCCCAGCAAACCTTTTTAAATGAAAGAAGAAAAAAAAGAAGTTGATAAGGGTGCTTTGTAATTAAATTGTAAAGCAAAAAAACTAAAGTGGGCTTATTATAAGAATACACACTTTACATGAACTACTACTCATGCTTCTAGCTCTGGGCAAGTTGGGCAGCCGACCAAGGCAACAGACCACAGGCAGTGGGTATGGAGGAGTCCATTATTAGGGCAGCAGATGCATTTACTGAGTGTTCTGTGGTTCATTGACTTTAGATCATAGTGATTGTGCTCATTAACATAACTGATCCAGACAAGACATAATGGAAAACATCTAAAATATGTCTCAATGTCAACTACAAAAAGTGACAAAAGTAATGAAATATAACTAAACCCATTAAAGCACATTTTCCTGTTTGTCTTCCTACTTTGAAATGGACGTTATGATTCTATGATTTGAACATTTTTGTGGCTATGCAGCATTTATTGCTAAAAAATGAGTGTGCTCTAATTGTTAAAGGGTAAGTATGGGCTTTTAAATGTTTTTTTTTTTTTTACCGATATGTGCTAAGGCCTTAAAGTGGTTGTAAACTCAAAAAAAAAAAAAACCTGCAAGACAAAGGCATAATGAGCCTGTATGCATCACATACTAGCTCATTATGAAATACTTACCTTAGATCGAAGCTGTTGCTGTGGTCCCTGCACACCGCTGTGACTGGCGACATGCCTCCCAGAGTTATTTCTAGGTTCGCAGGCTCCGGCGCTGTGATTGTCCGATTCCGCGTGGGAGCCACCGGTCACGGTTCGGCTACTGAAGTAATGGCATGAGCAGGCTGTTTCTTCAGTGTGCATGTGCCGTTGACGTCGGCACATGCGGATACAGTAAATATCTCCTAAACTGTTATAGGCTTACCTGTAGTAAAAAGTGCTGTAACAGTGTTTACAACAACTTTAAAAACGTTGTTCCTATTTAAAATGTGTAAAATTTTGTGTAGAGGAGTAGCCATATTTGCATCACTGGGTGTTATTTACTAAAATTAGAGCATTCAAAATTTGGTGCAGCTCTGCACAAAAACCAATCAGCTTCCAGGTTTTATTGCCAAAACTTAATTGAACAAGGTGAAGTTTAAAGCTGGTTGGCTAATGTGGCAGCACAATGGCTACATAGTTAGCGTTTCCGCTTAGCACACTAGGGTCGTCGGTTCAAATTTCAACCATGGCTACCTGCCTGGAGTTTGCATGTTCTCCCTGTGCCTGCGTGGGTTTCCTCACACACTCCAAAGACATGCTGGTAGGTTAATTGGATCCAGTGGCATCACTAAAGTGGGGCCTGAGGGGGCCATGATCCCCCCAATTATATATAGTGTGCCCCCCATATGGTCCCGCAAGTATAACTTATTAAAACGACCAGCACCACGGCTATCCGACTGACTCGTCACTTATCTGTCAGTCTCTGAGCCGTTGCCTCGAGGACATAAGGACCGCCCACTGCCACTGTTGTTGCATGCTGAAGTTCCCTGCTCCTGGTGGGTGGAGTCTGGAAAACAGAGATAGCTTCAACTCCCAGTCACAGCAGTTGGATCTCTTAGAGTTGGACAGTACAGTACACTGTGCACGCACCAGAAGTTGACCCCAGAAGACAGGCCAGCAGGACCCACAGGTCCGCAGCCAGCTCCCAGCAACAGCTTGTGGGTCCTGCTGGGAGCTGGCCACGGACCTGTTGGTCCTGCTGGCCGCTGGCCCCTCCAGTTTCCAGGGACAGTCCCTGTCCCCGGAATCCTACCATGGGTCCAACTGGGCCCATTGGGCTGCCTCAAAGAGGAAGGGGGGCGAGTGCCACCAGAAAACACAACTCTCCCACTTACACGGCATGGCCCGTTATGTGTAGTCTATCATATGAACCCGTCCAGGAGGTGGGACTTCATATGACAGTGGCTGCCCGGAAAGTGCCCCCTTCCCTCTCCTCTCTCTAATCACAATGCACTGGTGAGGCTGCATTGATGGGCACCGATCAGGCTGCATTGATCTACACTGGTGAGGCTGCATTTAGGGCCACTGATGGAGCTGCGCCGATGGGCACTGGTGAGGCTGTGCTGATGGGCACTGGTGAGGCTTCATTGATGGGCACTAATGAGGCTGTGCTGATGGGTACTGGTGAGGCTGCATTGGTGACCTCTGGAGTGTATTCTATTCTATGTATATAAATTGCATTTTATGGTTGCCCCCCCCCCAACTTTTTCCCTGTCTCCCATGTGCCCCCCCCTAAATATGAAAGCTGGAGACGCCACTGATTGGATCCTGTCCAAATTGGCCCTAGTATGTATATGTATGAATGTGAGTTAGGGACTTAAGATTGTATGTGTAAAGCACTGTATAAATTGACAGTGCTATAAGGGTACCTGTAAGAAATAAATAAAAAATACCATGCACAGCTGCACCATTTTCAGTAAATCCCCCCTACTGTGCCTAAATATCTACAAAACTGGATGTGAATTAAAGGGGTTCAAATTAAAGGATACTTTAAAAATCTACTGAAATTTGGGCTGAGGGTAGCCCTTGCAGCACAACAAAAAGAGTTAATTTTAAACTTTGGTGGAAAATTGTCAACTGTACAGTGACTGCATCCAATCAGATGGCAATCAGGTGCTGTGGTTAAATACAATAGCCAGCGATACAGATTGCACCATCCATACTGTTTAGCTAAGATGGGAGAATCAAGTCATTTATTTTGGTCAGCTCATGGGGCAAAACAAGAGAAATCTAGCAATGTACAGCTAGCCTGAAATCAGCTTACATTCTGTCTGAGCTCAATAAGTTCATGTTAGGAAACTGCATTACAGGCTAGGAGAAATATGCGTTAAAGGACAATCTTTTTTTCTACACCATAGCCTCCTATTACCTTCCATCATTTTTTTTTTTTAAACTCATTTGCAGATAAAACTATAGGGCATGTATATAAAGCAGTGAATCGGACATTTACCAGATATTCAAATGGATATTCCAGGTGCATGTGTTTTAAATGACAGTGATTGGTTCACCATCAGTGAATGTTTAGTGAAAGTCGCATTTACTGCTCTATAAACATGTGTGATCACCATCCCTATAATGAAGAAGAACCTGTGACAGTTCATTTAATTGCTTTTGTCGCATTTTGTGATATGTGTCTACTGTGATTTTTATTTTATTTTTTTTTAAACAAAAATGATTTTCTATATGATGGCTTCATTGTCTGGACAACATGAGTATTTGGGAATCTGATACAGAGCATGACCTTTTCCCATTAAAGTAAACGAAGCATTCTCTCAACAAGTAGTGGACATTTATCTTCAGGAAGAAGAAGGTGATACTGAAAGAATTCTGCTGGCCTTGTGCAAGAGGTTCCTCATGAACCTCCATTTCCCACGCTGTAAAATCAGCATCTTGTAGGGGCGGCTTAGCAGCCTACTTGAAATGTTGTGACTCCTTTATCCTCACCTTGTCACAGCTTCACTGAGTGACAGGCCAGGCTGTGAATAGTCAGTTATCTCTACACAAATGCAGTGTCAACATGGTTCTAGTTTTCAGATTTGGCCAGACTTCAGAAAAGTGATCTAACCCAGCAAAATGTTTCATTTTATATAAGCATCTCTAATAGTCAGTCTGCAAACAGCACTTGCATTTTCATTGTGTATCGAGTGATAGACGTAATGCATGCCTATGCTTTTGCTAAAAAAGGACTCCATTAGTCATTATTTGCATCTAGGCAAGCCATATAATATCACTGCAGTTTCAATATCAACTCTGGAAAAACACTTTTGTATAGTGTCCTCATAGCTATAAATAATTTATAAATTTCTTCTTCGTGCCTATCATCTTATAAGGACCTAGAACACACCTAGTATATTCTAGAATACTTTTTCAGCAGACCACACATCCACAAGTGTAGCTGATGAGACAGCCGAGGTCTCAATCTGTCTAGCAAATCTGCTATATGTATCAAATTTTAGCACTGATTAGCAGAAACAGGCATTTCTAAACAAATACAGATAGATTCTAGTTAGCTTGGTTCTCAGGAGTAGCTTATTGTATATAGTAAAACCTTGGATTATGAGCATAATTAGTTCAAGGAACATGCTTGTAATCCAAAGCATTCGCATATCAAAGCAAATTTACCCATAAGAAATAATGAAAACTCGGATGATTTGTTCCACAACCATTTATTCCTAAGCCCCCGTACACACGGTCAGAAAATCCGACCACAAAATCCGTCTGATTTTTTTTCGACGGACGGACCAAACTGGTGTTGCATACACACGGTCGGACAAAGTTATCGGAATCATTCCGAACATGATGACGTTTGTTCGTTACGACGGGACTACGTTCACGTTAGTAGCCAATAGCTTTGGTCTCGTAATTTGATCTGAGCATGCGTGGCACTTTGTCCGTCGGAATTCTCGACACACGATCAGAAAACGTTCGATCGAATTTTGTTGTCGGAAAATTTGAGATCCTGCTCTCAAATTTTTTCCATCGGAATTTCCCATACACAGAGCCCATACACGGTCGGATTTTCCGACAACATAATCCGATCAGACTTTTCCCGTCGGATTTTCCGACCGTGTGTACGGGGCATAAATCGTTCACTTTATAGTCCATATAAAAAGATTATAGCAATGTGATGTCAATCCACAAATGGCAGCCTCCACAAGGGGATTAGAAGCAAAATCCAGCAAGAGCTACAGAGTATAAAATAGAATAGAGGTGCCTCTAAGTGTAGCAATATGGTTAAATTTAATGAAGGTAAAACATTTAGCAACTCACATGGTTGACGATTAAAAGAGGGACATCTAAGTATGCAGGCATCTGGGGTAAGGCTGTCCACATAGACCATCCTCCGCACCGCCGGCTCTCACTGCTGTCAGTCTGCAATCATTACCAAGAAGACTACCCTGCAGTAGAGCGATCTGAAAGTGAGGCTTAAATCGCTCGTGAAGCACAGCGTGAAAAGGATGTTGTTGATGGCAGTGAGGAGGATGGTCTGTGACTTTCGTCCTCAACACCCCACAGAAACTGCTCTCCTAAAACTAACAAACGATCTACTAACAGCCAAAACCAACCGACACTATTCTGTACTCCTACTCCTGGACCTCTCTGCTGCCTTTGATACGGTTGACCACCCCCTCCTCCTCAAAAAACTCCACGCCTTTGGTCTCCATGACTGTACTCTTCGCTAGTTCTCTTCCTACTTATCCAACCGCACCTTTAGCATTTCTTACAACTCTACTTCCTCCTCTCCTCCTTTCCTTTCCTCCATCGTCTGGATGTCACACCACTTCCTCAAACTCAATCTATCCAAAACCGAACTTATAATTTTTCCTCCCCCATATGCCCCTGCCCCTTCTCCTGATCTCTCTCAAAATCGATGACACAACTATAAGCCCATCCCAACATGCCAAGGTTCTAGGTGTAGTCCTGGTCTCTGAACTCTCCTTTAAGCACCACGTCCAATCACTGTCCAAATCTTGCCGCCTCAACCTCTGCAACATCTCCAAAATATGCCCCTTTCTAACCAATGACACAGCAAAGCTCTTAATTCACTCCCTGGTCATCTCTCGCCTCGACTACTGCAACTCCCTTCTCATTGGCTTACATCTACATAGTCTATCACCTCTTCAATCCATCATGAATGCTACTGCCAGACTCATCCACCTTACCAATCGCTCTGTGTCTGCTACCCCTCTCTGTGACTTGTAGATGAGCACGCAGGCAAAAGCTAGCGGGCAACAAAGGGTTTTTTTTTTTTTGGGACTTTAAATGAAGCTCATGGTTTCCTACACAGCAGTAGGTCTTGTCTTGTCTTGTCACATGACACTAGCAATTAGTATGCTGACTACTGTACCCAGTGTCACTACTTAGTCTAAGTGTTTTGTCAAGCGTTATCATGAATATATTTGTTATCATTGTGTATATATATATATATATATATATGAATTATTAAATAACTTATTAATCCACCTACTGCTTTTTTGGAATCCATGAGCTTAATTTAAAGTCCCAACCCCCTCCCCCCCCCCCTTTGTTGCCCGCTAGCTTTTGCCTGCATGCTCATCTGCAAGTCACGTTGATAGGGATGGAAATACACAACCTTACCAGGATGTAATTTCGCTCAAAGTCCCAAATTTCCTTTCCCCCCTCTATGCTACCCCTCTCTGTCAATCCCTCCACTGGCTTCCGCTCATCCAACAAATTAAATTCAAAATACTGACAGCTACTTACAAAGCCATCCACAATTTAGCCCCCAGCTACATCACTAGCCTAGTCTCTAAATACCAACCTACTCGTTCTCTTCGTTCCTCTCAACACCTCCTGCTCTCTAGCTCCCTCGTCACCTCCTCCAATGCTCGCCTCCAGGACTTTTCCAGAGCCTCTCCAATCCTATGGAACTCCCTACCCCAATGTGTTTGATCATCTCCTACTGTATTAGCTTTTATACAATCCCTGAAAACCCTTCTCTTCAGAGAAGCCTATACTACCCACACCTAACAACTGTATTTTCATTTTCTCCATCAGCTCACCCCCCACAGTTGCTACCTTTTGTTCCACTTGACCCTCCCTTCTAGATTGCAAGCTCTAACGAGCAGGGCCCTCTGATCCCTCCTGTATTGATTTGTATTGTAAGTGTACTGTCTTCCCTCATGTTGTAAATCACTGCGCAAACTGTTGGCGCTGTATAAATCCTGTATACAGTATTTATCGGCGTATAACACGCACTTTTTCCCCCTTAAAATCGGGGGAAAGTCGTGGGTGCGTGTTATACGCCGATACCCAAAAAAAAAATGACAAAAATCGGTTGCGGCGCCGAAAAATGGCGACCGCGGCCGAAAAAGGCCGAACCGCGGCCGAAAAAGGCCGGAAAAAGCCGAAGCGCGGCCGAAAAAGACCGAAGCCGGCTGTTCAGCTCCGCTCGTAGTCCCGCCTCCCTGCGCTCGCTCCCGAAACAGCAGGGAGGCGGGACTCCGAGCGGAGCTGAACAGTCGGCTCGGTCTTTTTCGGCCGCGGTTCGGTCTTTTTCGGCCGCACGTGCGCGGTATTTCTCGCGGCGGGAAATTTAAACGATGGCGAACTGCAAATGACACTAGCAAGCTGCAAATGACACTAGCAAGCTGCAAATGACACTAGCAAGCTGCAAATGACGCCGGGCAAGCTGCAAATGACGCCGGGCAAGCTACAAATGACGCTGGGCAGGTTGCAAATGACGCTGGGAAAGGCTGCAAATGACGCTGGGCAAGGCTGCAAATGACGCTGGGCAAGCTGCAAATGACGCTGGGCAAGCTGCAAATGACGCTGGGCAAGCTGCAAATGACGCTGGGCAAGCTGCAAATGACGCTTAAATGTAAGTATTTTTTTTTTCCCTAAACTTCTCTCCTAAAACTTTTTTTCCTTAAAATTCCCTCCTAAACTTGGGGTGCGTGTTATACGCCGGTGCGTGTTATACGCTGATAAATACGGTAATAATAATAATAATGTGGACAGCGTTTACCCTGGATGCCTGCATACTTAGATGTTGTTGTTTTCATCATCCATGTGAGTTGTTAAATGTTGTACCTTCATTAAATGTAACAATATTGCTACACTAAGACCCCTTTCACACTGGGGCGGTTTTCAGGCGGTACAGCGCTAAAAATAGCGCCTGTACACCGCCTGAAAAAACCGGCCCCATTCACTCCAGTGTGAAAGCCGGCGGGCTTTCACACTGGAGCGGTGCGCTAGCAGGACCGCAACAAAAGTCCTGCTAGCTGCATCTTTGGAACGGTGAAGGAGCGGTGTATTTACCGCTCCTATACCGCTCCTTCCCATTGAAATCAATGGGAAACCGCGGGGATACCGCCCGCAAACCGCCGCTGCAGCGGCGCTTTGCGGAGGTTTTTAACCCTTTTGCGGCCGCTAGCGGGGGTTAAAACCACCCCGCTAGCGGCCGCATACCGCGGGTAAAACGATGGTAAAGCAGCGCTAAATATAGCGCTGCTTTACCGTCACCGCCCCGCACCGCCCCAGTGTGAAACCAGCCTTAGAGGCACCTCTCTTTTCTTGTATATTCAGTTGTGACGTGACGCTACTTGTTTATCAAGACAGCGCTCGTCTATCAAGTCAAAATTTATAAACAATTTAGCTTGTCTTGCAAAACACTCTCAGACCAAGTTACTCTCAATCCAATGTTTTAATGTATATATTTTTGGATTACAGGAGTTGCTTGAGGCTGAGATCCTGCTGACATAAAATGAATATCCCAAGAATAGTGGGGGAAAAAAAGCTTTTATGCCATTGTTCACCATCAATCCAGAGCTATCCTCCACAGTAATTTTTGATTGCCACTAGATATTCTCAAATGAATAGGCTTCTTTAACACATTTCTGAAGAAAGTCTGGTGTGGGAGAGTTCAGTAGCAACAGCGAGCTGGCTAAGTGATATTGACGCAGAAGAGAACATATGTTGCTAGCACACCATGGATCCCTCATACATAGTCTAATGCCTTGTACACAACATCAGATAATCGGATGATAAAAATCGCTTTCGGATTGATCGCACGATAGTCTGAGCGTTAGTACACAGCTTTCGACAGCTGATCACGACAGTCCGTCCAACAATATCCGAAGGGACAAACACAAAAACTTTGCTTGGATGATAGCCCAGCAAACGACAATCGTTTAATCAGTACAGTATGCGTCCGCTAAAAATAAACAAACACCACACATGAACGAAAACACGAAAATAACGCGGAAGGAGATGGGAGAACAATACAAACGTAAATAGCTAAAAGTCGTGGCAGACACAGGGGTATTTGACATGATTTCCAATACGTAGCTACGCAAACAGGAAGGTTTTCGTATGATAAAAATCGTACATTTCGTAGAGCGCATTTTGCACTGTTGTATTTGATATCAGTATTATGCAACAAAATACAAACAATAAGTCGTACAATTATCTGATCGTGTGTATGAGGCATAAACATTTGCTGAATGAATCTAATCACAATCAGTATCAGTGGGCAGAGAATTCACCAGGTTTATGTAAATAATTTTAGAAACACAATTAATAACCACATCATGCTTGACAGTAGGTATGTAACTCTCAATAGAATAAAACTGTCCTGGTGGAATGAAATTTAACTAGAACCTGTAACAGTAATGCCCCGTACACACGGTCGGAAATTCCGACCACAAAATCCGTCTGATTTTTTTCTGATGGATTTTGTCCAAAACTGGTGTTGCATACACACGGTCGGACAAAGTTGTCGGAAAATCCAATCATCCTGAACGTGGTGACGTTCGTTGTATACGACGGGACTACGTAGAGGCTAGTAGCCAATAGCTTTGGTCTTGTAATGTGATCTGAGCATGCGTGGCACTTTGTCCATCGGAATTCGCTACACGCGATCGGAAAAAGTATATATATAATATAGCACTGTGTAAATTGATGGTGCTATATATAATTACCTGCCATAAAAACGGATCACTGGCACCAGCAGTAGTAGCAGTCATATTGCCTCTGATGTGCAGGATCTAATGTCTGTTGAAGGGTTCTTAGTCCAGAATTTGCGGTCAGATCAGATGAAGATAACTGCTTCTTCTTACGGATGTTAACCACTTGACCTCCGGAAGGTTTTAGCCTCCCTCATGACCAGACCATTTTATGTTATTCAGCACTGCGCTACTTTAACTGACAATTGCGCGGTCATGCAACACTAATCGCAAATAAAATTGATATTATTTTTTTCACACAAATAGAGCTTTCTTTTGGTGGTATTTGATCACGACTGGGTTTTTTATTTTTTTATATATAAACAAAAAAAGACAGAAAATTTTGAAAAAAAAATGTTTTTACTCGCATTTCAAATTTCGAATTTCGAATTTCTTCATGAATTTAGGCCAACGTTTATTCTGCTAAAGGGTCTTTGGTAAAAGAAAATCCTAAGAAGTGTATATTGATTGGTTTGCTTGAAAGTTATAGCATCTACAAACTATGATATATATACTGGGATTTTTTTTTTTTTACCCTGCCACTGTAAATGTATGTGGGGCGGTCGCTAAGCAGTTAATCCAGGGGTGGTTATGGGGTTTCCACCTGGGTTTATATATTTATTTTTATTTATTTATTTCAGGATTGAGTTAAACCTATCAGCCAAGGATATACCTTCCCTTCTTGGTAACTCTGGTTCAGCTGCTTGAATTTGTCATGTTTTAATTTTTTTAGTTCTGCTGTTATCTCGTTCTTGATTCTCACAGCAAAGGTTCTTCTTTGTCCCTGTCCTGGGTCTTATCCTGAATTGAGAGCTGAGGTGCAGCTAGAAAATACAGTGGTTCATTTATTACCAAAAGCCACCACAGATGGTGAGTATGAACTCTTATCTAAGAGAATTTGTTTTCATCCTATTTCTTGTTTATAAAAATCAGCTTTGAAGCAGAATTATTTAGGTTTGAAAGATCACTCAAAAAACCTGCCACTCCGGGGTTGGTTTACTCAAGGCAAATAAGCAGTTCACTTTGCCTATTTTTCCACTTTGCCTCACTAGCTGCGGTGGCTTTTGCCTTTGGAAGATCAACCCCAAAGTTCCAACAGGTCCACCCACTACAGGCTGCCTGCAGATGTCTTTTGTATTTAGATTACATTTGCTTATCTGGGAGTTTCATCCAATCCAGTGTGGCTAAAGCTAGAATTCTCCTCATGTGTTTCTTGACTGCAGACTCTCATCACATGATTTTTTTGGTGTACAGTATTTCCTCCATCCTCCTCCAGTGTGTCAAGGTGACGCTACAATGAGCTCAGATAGTCCAGTAGTTGAGCCTTGAAACATACGGATCCTGCATTTTCAGTAGCTGTATAGTAGAACATCCAGGTGGACAAGATGATAGTGGAAAGTAATAACCAAACAGCTAAATAGTCTGTGTCCTGTAAATATGTTTAACTTCAGAATGTTCATATTTGACTAAACTTGACATTTAACCAGTTTGCTATTTTCTTTGTAGTACTAGTAAATTGTCCACAAAAACAGATCATTCTGACACTAAAATATGCTATGTGTACCGCATACTTATGGGACTATAAACATGCCAAATGTTCACTGACTTCTTGCCCAGTCTTATAATTAGTTTACTGACTACACTGGTTTGTTGGATATATTTTTTTTAAATTTACCAGTATTACAAAAATATGTTTCTTCTACCAAGCAAACTGGTTTCTATTACAGTGCTATTATCTCTCTGCAGAGCATCACACAGTGCAGAAGAATGCCAGAGCGGGAGAAATTTGTGACTGGGAGATACTTTTTCTAGCAGGACAACAAGGGCAGACAAGTGCCTTGAGGCGATTCAGTTGGCATTTGCAGCGCTATACAAATCATTAATTCATTCTTTAGCAAGACATGTAAAAATGTGTGGTCTGATGCGCTAAAATGCTTGTCTGCAATTTTTCAAAAATACAATAGTAAAGTCATTTAGGCCTCATCCAATCTGGAGAGGAGTAAATATCTTTTCTAAAATTAGGACAAGAACTCTGCCCCTCCTTTACTGGTGAGCAGTACTGTATTTTGAGGGAAGGCTTTCTCCTGCCATCCCTCCAGCACCAATGAAGCAGCAAACCGAAAGTCAAAGTGAACCTGTTGCCAGGCTATGGACATTCAACAATTTATATATTTTTAACAGCAATACATGAGCTTTAAATCAAAACTTCACTGACCTCTGTAGCTGTAGACACTGTAGAGCAATTCATCCTCAATGTTCAAAGCACTAATCTTAGCAGGTCATCTCACCCTGCCTCCCTTCCAGAGCATATACTCTACATTTACATGAAAAATTAGAATGATAGAAAGCTGATGAGTCATTGCTGGTATGGGGAGAACTGGGGGAGGTTAACTGCTTGAAAGAACAACTTAAAATACTTTAGCGCTACTGCTGATAATTTCTCTCTCTTTCTTAATATAGACCTATGATAAGAAAAAAAAAAATAGAGAAACAAGAAAGATATTGAGATATGTAAAAATGGTTCTATATCCTGCATATAGGACCTGTTGCTGTGACCATATAATCAGAGTGTTACGTTGGTCAGGAGAGAGAATGGGAGGGTGGCCTGGAGAAGAGGTAGTTTGTTATTTGCTTGTTTGATTGATTGTTTGGAGCCATGGAGAGAAACAAAAGGTGTACAGAGTTTGATTTTGTTCTCTTTTGGAAAGGGTTTTCATGATGTAGCACCACCATTTGGATATAAAACCTATAGATCAGGGATATGCAATTAGCGGACCTCCATCTGTTGCAGAACTACAAGTCCCATTATGAATAGCAAGACTCTGACAACCACAAGCATGACACCCAGAGGCATGATGGGACTTGTAGTTTTGCAACAGCTGGAGGTCTGCTAACTGCATATCCCTGCTATAGATAAAGAATGAAGGTTTATCTCTGCGTTGAGTCTTTCCTTTGGGTATACATTGTTGCTCTGATGTCTGTGATGGTAGGAGCATAGAGAAATGTCCACTTCTTTGTGATAGAGCGCCTAGCATCGAGCAGAAAGACACGTGTCCATTTAGACCCCACAGAGTGGATTTTGGAATGATGGTGGATAAGAGGATCTTCATATACAAATAGAAGAAATAGGGGATCATTGAGAGGCAAGGTTTAAAAAATCGATTGAATGCATTACTTGTTTCCAAAAGTATCTAATAAAATAACAGGACCATAGCCAATATGATAGAGAAGGTTTGGGTTGTCCACATTTAGGACAGTGGAATATAGTGTTGGAGAGACTAAAGTCCTTGGTAACACAGAAGAAAATGTAAGTCTGGGGCAACATTTTGAACTGTATTTCTGCCTATTCAATTTTTTACCGCTGAGGTTGTAGTAGCCATTGTAGTAGCCTTTCAGTAAGTTTTCCACTAGGTTGTTAGTGGGAAAGTCTTTGGCACATTTAAAGACTTTTGACCCCTCTAACGTTTTGGTGAACATCGACAAGACAGGGGTATATACAGCTGGTATAGACGTGGAGCTGCAGTTCAGAAAGGTATCGAGAGGTTAGATTTTAAGTCTTTATTTATGACCTTATGCATCCTTTCCAAAAACTACTACTTTAGCTTGGAGGGAGGTTGAATTCCTGAGATAGTATCTGAAAAGTTTTCAGACGAAGACTGTCCTTCACAAATAGAGAAAGTACCTTACATAGGTCTGCAGTGTTCCATTCCTGAAAATATCAATATTCAGAACCTTTTGGGAACATTGGGTTGTTTTGTAATTGACTATAGTGGGAAATATGTGGGGCGAGACCCATAGCTTGCCTAGTTTCCCTCTGTGCAATGGCTTTTGTTTGTTTTTTTTTCTTCTGGTAATCCTGCCATTATCACACTTAATTTTCTAGGTTGACAACAGCACTTACTTATTTTACCATATCTGTAGAGGAACAGTGTTGTTACGCTAGAACAGAACTTATGTTTCAACTGCAGAATACCCTCTCTCCTGCTCTCCATAACATTAAGGGGATATATAGTTCACTAACAAGTAGTTGTAAGAAAATCAGTTTAATTGTATATTTAGCAGACCAAAAGGCAGCAAATAGGCAGAAAATAAGTTCATTGTTAGTGGCTTATATACATGTAGCACCCTGATGTTTAGGCAGAGTTGCTCCTAAATTTACCTGCCAGGTGTAGCAACCTTGGCTCATTGTTAGGGATCAATTGAGTTTCCTTGCCTCAACGACTACCCCAGGACCCAGTGCATCGGTCGTTCCTCAAGGCTGCGGTCAGGCCCAACTGCTCGTCTTAATGTCTGAGCCACCGGGGGAAAGAGTACCGGAGTCGGGTAAGCCTGCCAGGAGTGAAAGCAGTGTGCCTGTAGGGGAGGTGATGCTTGTGGCCATTAATGGGTATAATGCAGTTGTGTCAGTTAAGGCAAGTAATTATATCCCAGCCAAAGAGTGTTCTACCATAATAAATTCAGACATTCAGTCTGATGGGTTATCCGAAGGTAGAGTGACAGTGATGAGGAGCAAATGAGTGATGTGAAAGAGGATGGAGTTGACTCTACTGCTGCCGCTAATGTGATTTTCTGAAACTGTCACCCAAGGTGGCCGAAAGATATACCTCCGTACTACACACCTGGGGCTACGGCCATAAAATCAATCTGGACAGTGTGGTTATACGTAGGCTAGACAGGAAAGACATCAAACGCTATGTAACTACAGTGAATACTAAGGGAGAGTCCTTAATATTGCCCATTACTACTGGTGAATTCCATGAAGATGCATATGTTCTTTACCCCTGTGGATTACAAATATATGTTGTGTGATGTTAAGGACGCTATGCTGGGAGCCACTTCACACTGACATACAAGTTGTTGTTAATGGAGAACATTCCTGAGGGCTGTACTGATAGGATTGTGCTGGACTGAATGCTGCTGGCAGATACAGGGAGTGCCCACCTGAGCCACGTTGGCTAGGTTTGAAGTTGTCTGGTGCTTCACCCTGAAAAGTGACATGTGATCAGATTGTTGTTTCTTAAATTGAGGAAGGAAAATCTTCTCAGTCCCTGGCTGTCAAACGAGCAGATTGAGGATATCGATGCAAGGGAACCAAAGTGCGTTCCCTTGCACCATGGCCTGGCTGCTTGCTATCTGAATGCAGCTGTGTCTCCTTGTCCCCGGAGTTGTCCCTAAAAAAGAAGGGAAACTGCTGGGAAGTGTTGTTCGCCCCAAGTGAAAAAAAAATGATGGACTACAACTTGTCAAGGACACTGGGGGGGGGGGGGGGGTGTAGCTGGTTAGGTAGGATGAGCTGTGGCAAAGGGGCAAATTCTTACCATCCATGTGAATAATGGACTAAATTCATGCATCAGGACTGTTCTCTTGATATAAAAGTATTACGAGGGGTCTAAATAGGATAGTTAAATTCTAGTGGGGTATTGTAGAAATTGCACGTATCCCTGATATGGAACACAAAAAACAAAAGGAGACCCTCTGGTGGGACTTTGAAGGGCAATGACTCCAAAAAGGCATATGCAAAATAAGTAAAATTTAATTGTTTAATATTGCAAAATATTAAATATAAGACACAGCATTAACTATGTCAGACAAGATACAAAAGTACATGAAAATTGTGTAACATATTGTTCATCATGGGATCATAACCACTAATTTAAATCATTCTTGTACTAATAGACAGAGTGATAACCAACGCATTTCGAGGTCATGCGTTATTCCTTTTCATCAGGAGAAAGTGGTATGGGTGTCTATGATATCATGTAGAAGCAGGTAGAATAAAATATAGTGGAGATAGTGGCGCTCCCTAGTGTCTTGATATGTCACATCAAGAGTTTAAAAGCAAGGAGATATAGCTGTGCTGGCCCTGCAGCGCCCAGAAGAAACTGGAGACAAGAGCGGCTGCCCCTGACCTAAAGGGGGGGCAAGGAAGGGAAAACCCAACCCAAGAGGAGAATCCACACCGGGGATCAAGTAGGCAGAAATCTCAGTCAATGGGTGCGCAAATAAAAAAATTGAGTAATTCCAAGATGGAGGATCTAGAGACCAAAAAGTCTGAATCTTTCTATTGGTCTGGCTTATTTAGAAATAGTGTGGAATGTTGCAGGCGAAACCGTGTCCACTTAAAAGGAACCTGTGTGGTAGTTAAAAAGGGGGTGGCATTCTCAGCTGAGAATGGGGCCAACTTTCATTATGTATAGGACAGTGTTGGCGAACCTTGGCACCCCAGATGTTTTGGAACTACATTTCCCAAGATGCTCATGCACTCTGCAGTATAGTTGAGCATCATGGAAAATGTAGTTCCAAAACATCTGGAGTGCCAAGGTTCGCCATCACTGGTATAGGATATAACTGCATTATAGGGTGTACTTATACTGCTATGCTGTTCTCAGCTGAGGACAATTCCAAACCACTTAATCTCATCATATGTACATATTGCGCCATGTTATTATAGGTTAGAATGCATTTGCATTGCTGTTTATATCTCTTTCAGGTGTTGCTGCATCAGTACATCTTCCTTGGACAAAGAGACATGGATTCAACCTGACAACAACATTAACCCTTATCATTGTATATATATTAGATAGATAGTTAGGAAAAAAGGTCATTGCTTATGTACATATTTTTTTTTTGTTATCTGTCATATATGACCTACCATTTCTCATGTGTCTGATACTCATGTTTGTTTCATGTAGTACGCCACATGTACTGTTGTCATTGTTATTCTTTCCTTGTTTCCCCACCTATTCCTGTTTTTGCCAGGACTTTCGCGCTCAGGCTTGAGAGCTCAAATTATTATTTTTTTTTGCAAACTTCGAGATGTAGTTTTGTAGGCAGGGAGAGGATGTAGCACCCTGATGTTTAGGCAGGGTTGCTCCTAAATTTACCTGCCAGGTGTAGTTACCTTGACTCATTGTTAGGGATCAATTGAGTTCACCCTAAGTCTGGAATTGCTGCACTTCTCTCTTCTGCCGCTAGGCAAAGCAAGGAAAGATTAGGAGTATATGGGGTATATCAGCCAATGGGCAGGGGTTTTCTTAAATTAGAGGGGAAGCTGTCTCCACTAAGGGACCAACCACCTTATTACCAGGGACCACAGTGAGTAGCTGAAGCAAGTACTCAGAGCAGTATTCTCACCAACCGGGGATGGTGAAGAATTGGGAAACTTCAGCAGGTGTCAAGCCAGGGACCCAGCCAGCGGAGGTGACGCTTGCAGAGCAGCCTTGTGTGTCAAGCCAGGGACCGAGCAAGCCAGTGGGGTGACACTTGAAAAGTATCTGGAGTGCCAAGCTAGGGACCCAGCAGAGAAGCAGGGTGACACTTTGAGGAAGATAATAAAATGAAGATTGGAAGAGCTCATGTCATTCAGTGGCAGTGAATCAGCAAGTCTAGAGAGGGACAGACTGGGAACTCAATGGGTTGAGAACCTGCAAGAATTGATTGTAGAAAAGTAAAGGAATTCATTACAACTTGTGTTAGGAACTGTTCTAAGACTGTTGCCATAGGAGACAGCCTTCTTACACATGCAGATGTGGTGTCTTGCTGGATGCTTTTCCCTGCATGGCTGTCTACCTCTAGAAGTCTCGGAGTCTGCCAATTAACATTGCAACTACCTAATGGTGTCCTGGCCCTAAACCCTCTCTCCCACAGTTCTGTTCAAGAGAAATAAAATCTCTTTGCATTCAAGAAGTGTCTAGCGCCCATGAATCTATCTTGCATTACACCCACTATGCCTTGTAACCCACTCTACACAGAAGGATGTCAGCAGCACTTGGCCCTGGAGGTTCTCATTAGACTAAAGGAGGCCTGGGATCTTGCTACATACACTTTAGAAGTTACTGAATAAGATTCTCGGGTTATCCATTGTTTTGTACTTTATTGATCTTTCATTCAGATTGTTTCCATGTGGATGAAAACACGTATCTCAAATCCTTAACTGACACATTTTTATATCAATATGGCAATTGCTTATGGGAGTATCCCTCAGTGTCTGGTTACTGGTTTAAGGTTGCCAGCAAACACTTAATCTTGCCAGTGAACACACCAGTTAAAGAAATGATTGGCAATTCGAAACATAGGTTTATTAATGGACTTTTGTTTTCAAATAAAATATATTGTAGCAGAAAATAAATCTGTCATTGAAAAAATATAACTGACTCCAAACTAATTCAGTTCTCCAATTATGTGCAATGGTAATAAAAAGGTGTACCAAAACACCAAATAAAACACAAAGCCTTTATTACATAAATGTCCCAAAGTGCATGTTGTAGCATTATAAACCCTATCCACAATATTTCCCTTTTCTTCAAATATATCATTCTTCAAATAACACAGTTCTCCACATCATTGATCAGCCAAGAGTTGGGGCAGGAATAATCATCGACTAAATTAAAAATCCTGAGAATATTGGAGGTCTGCTCGCAGGAAGTATCAGCAGTCCTCCCAGAGGTTCATTATCAAATGTACAGCTGACTTTACCCAGTCTCACTTCTTCCATATGTTTCAGCCAGTTGCATACTATAAGTTTAAACATTCACATATTGTTTGATAAAAAAAATGTCTGTGCCATATATCACAGTATATCTGTTATAGCTACTCAACTTTTTCCTTTTATAGCTAGTCAACCTTTTCTTTTAATCAAATATGCTATACCCGTGAAAATCATTATATACGTTCAAAGCTGCTTTGATTACAAAGAATCCAACAACATATTCAAATATGCTCTGGGAACCTTTTAAACGTGCATGTATAGTCAGATGAAGGAAAACTTCTAATAAGCCCAATAGCGCTGCCAAGGCTACTCCCACACTACAAGGCTTCCTTCAATGGGCACCCAATAGCAGCTGAAACCGTAGAAATACAGAAGCACCTGACCAAAACCAGATAAAAGACTCTGAAAAAATTGTATTTGTTAGTTAGCAAACCCATATAAAATCAGCAAATGCAGTTTGAGACAACACCACTCCACCTTCATCAGAGTTCAACACAGAATAAAACTTGGATGAACCCAGAGAACACTGTGACTTCACAGATCTATATTAGAATGAATAATCAACTCTTCACATGGAGTAGCAATTTGACAGGAGTCGATGAGCAGAAATGACAGAGTGGACAGGGGAAGGGCAATCCATCAATATTAAAGTCATATTTAGGCTACAGGTTGCCCTGTAGGTGTTTGTACAAGATCCAGTAGTTTTATTATGTGACTAGTTTAGTAAAAACTACTGATAGCATGCATTGTTGGAGTTAGGATCTTGTCTGCTTAATACTCATAGCTACTTCTTAAAGTGGAACTAAACCTTTCTATCCTTTACAGCCAAGAAGCTGCCATCTTAGCCTCACTTTAATCTGCAGTTGCCATGGTGTTGAACACGTGATCGGTTATGACAGCAGACATTTGATGGCTTCTCCGTTCAGTTTAGAGCACAAGCAATTGCACCAGTTATTATTTACAGAATGCCTTGAATGTAACTGTTTTGGGAACAGTGGAACTAAACCCTCAAATCCTATACAGCCAAGGAAGCTGCCCTCTTAGGCCCCTTTCACACTGGGGCGGGAGCCGCGGTGATGGTAAAGCAGCGCTATATTTAGCGCTGCTTTACCGTAGTTTTAGCCGCGGTATTCGGCCGCTCGCGGTGCGGTTTTACCCCCGCGAGCGTCCGAAAAAGGGTTAAAATCCCCCGTTATTGCCGCGGTATTACCGCGGTGTCCCATTGAAACGAATGGGGCCGGTTTTTTCAGGCGGTGTACGGGCGCTATTTTTAGCGCTGTACCGCCTGAAAACCGCCCCAGTGTGAAAGGGGCCTAAGTCTCAGTTTGATCTGCATTTGCCATGGTGCAGTGATCAGTTATGACACCAGTAGCTTGATGAATTGACAGTGCAGTTAAGAGCTAACATAAGCAAACTAGCCACTATAATGCCGCGTACACACAATCGGAATTCTCGTCGGAAAAAACTCTGACGGTTTTTCCAACGGAATTCAGACGGAATTCCGCTCAAGCAGTGTTGCCTACACACGATCACACCAAATTCCGACGGTCAATAACACAGCGGCATAAAACACGTTCGACAGCACTATAAAAGGGAAGTTTAATGCTTACGAGCATGCGTCGAATTGTTTCCGAGCATGCGTCGGAATTTTGCACGTCGGAATTGCATACACACGATCGGAAAATTCGATAGAAAGGTTTTCCGTCGGAAAAATTGAGAACAGGTTCTCAATTCAAAGTCCGTCGGAAATTCCAACAGAAAAAGACCGTTGGGCATACACACGGTCGGAAAATCCGATGAAAAGCTCCCATCGGACTGTTTCCATCGGAAATTCCGACCGTGTGTACGCCGCATATCAGTTATCATTCAAGGCACACCCTAAATGTAACTGGACTCTGAACTCTCCTTTAAGCCCCGCGTCCACTCACTTGCCGCCTGTCACGTACCTGGTGGCGAGCCCGGATTGCAGTAGGAGACCTCTCTTACTACCCAGACTTGCAGCCCCTGATAGTGGAGACAGCGGGTGCAGGAGTCAAAGGGAGCACGAGTGTCTGGCAAGATCAGCAGCTGTAGGCAGGGCAGGTGTTGCAGAGGAGGCTGTGTGCAGATCAGTAACCCTGGACAGGGTGATGACAGGAATCAGCGGACAGCAGACAACAGGAGCCAGCAGACAGCGGACAACAGGAACCAGCAGACAGGTTACAGGAACTGGCAGGTAAGGCAGGTAAGTGGACACAGGAACCAGCATGCAGCAGACAACAGGAACCAGCAGACAGGTTACAGGAACTGGCTTGCAGCGGACAACAGGAACCAGCAGACAGGTTACAGGAACTGGCTTGCAGCGGACAACAGGAACCAGCAGACAGGTTACAGGAACTGGCTTGCAGCGGACAACAGGAACCAGCAGACAGGTTACAGGAACTGGCTTGTAGCGGACAACAGGAACCAGCAGACAGGTTACAGGAACTGGCTTGCAGCGGACAACAGGAACCAGCAGACAGGTTACAGGAACTGGCTTGCAGCGGACAACAGGAACCAGCAGACAGGTTACAGGAACTGGCTTGTAGCGGACAACAGGAACCAGCAGACAGGTTACAGGAACTGGCTTGCAGCGGACAACAGGAACCAGCAGACAGGTTACAGGAACTGGCTTGCAGCGGACAACAGGAACCAGCAGACAGGTTACAGGAACTGGCTTGCAGCGGACAACAGGAACCAGCAGACAGGTTACAGGAACTGGCTTGCAGCGGACAACAGGAACCAGCAGACAGGTTACAGGAACTGGCTTGCAGCGGACAACAGGAACCAGCAGACAGGTTACAGGAACTGGCTTGCAGCGGACAACAGGAACCAGCAGGCAACAGGTCACTTGGGGACAGGTGCACAGAATGGTCAGACAAGCCGGGTTTGGTAACTGTAGGGCACAATGCGGATAAGCCAGAGGGATGAGCAGGAGGATGGTCGTAGACAAGCCGGGATCGAGGCAGGCAGACAACAGACAGGTAAAGGGGCAAGCCGGGTCACAAACACAGAGACAGAGAAGTTTCAGGAAATGGCAAGCGGAACGTTGTAGATCAGGCATCAAGAACTGTGTGGAGATGACCGGTTTAAATAGCCCGCTCGGCGCCAGTGACCGTGCGCGCGCCCGTCCGTGCCCGCGCACGCACAGCCGCTCGTTCCCGCGCATGCGCAGTAGCTCGCGCACCTACTCTGACCCGCGCACCCGATCGCACCAACGAGGAACTACTAGGCCCAGCAGAGCTTTCCTTACACCGCTTCAACCTCTGCAACATCTCCAAAATACGCCCCTTTCTAACCAATGACACAACAAAGCTCTTAATTCAGTCCCCGGTCATCTCTTGCCTCGACTATTGTAACTTTCTTCTCATTGGTATACCTCTACATAGTTTATTCCCCCTTCAGTCCATCATGAATGCTGCTGCCAGACTCATCCACCTTACCGATCGCTTTGTGTCTGCTACTCCTCTCTGCCAATCCCTGGCATCCACTGGCTTCCGCTCACCCAATGAATTCAATTAAAAATACTAACAACTTCTTACAAAGCCATCCACAACTCTGCCCCCAGCTATATTACTAGCCTAGTCTCCAAATACCAACCTTTTTGTTCTCTTCGTTCCTCTCAAGACCTCCTGCTCTTTAGCTCCCTCGTCACCTCCTACCATGCTCGCCTCCAGGACTTCTCCAGAGCCTCTCCAATCCTATGGAACGCCTTACCCCAATCTGTCCGATTATCTCCTACTCTATTAGCTTTTAGACGATCCCTGAAAACACTTCTCTTCAGAGAAGCCTACCCTACCCACACTTAACAACTGTATTTCCTGACAGTTCCATGTCAGCACAGCTGGGTATAGCCCACCTTGTTCTTCTTTTTTCCTCCCATGTGCAGGACCTAGGTGTGCTCCCCTTCCTGGCTGGTCTAAAGGGCTGGATTATGTGTGTCCATGTGTGTGTGGATTAGGCTGGACGCAGTCCCTGGTGTCTCGGATAAATGGCCCATAATCCAGGGAGCCCCGCTGCTGGTCCTCAGGCGGCTTTTATCGTGGCTAACAGCCTTGTCTGGGGTCCGCTGGGTCCATGTAAAGTGGGCAGCAGTGTTGGAAGAGTCTCCCCTATGCACGCGCATCCTCGATGTGCCGGTGTTTACGGTCGGATGACGGAGGTTGGGTGAGCTAAAATTGAAAAAGCTTTGCATCCAAATGAATGCTGCATTTCTGGGTATTGTAGTGCCTTGCTCCCTGTAGCCACTATGCATAGTCTGAGCTCCTCCACAGGGAGTAATCTGCATAACAGGTACACAAAGTAAAACTTTGTCTGTTCACACATAAAATAACCTGCTGGTGGCTTCTCATGTTTATTTTACTATTGTGCCATTGTGCCAATCCCCTCAAAAGCAAAACCAGCATTTCCAGAGAAGGTAGAGGACATGTGGGTGACTACTGGAGCCAGCTATGGCCTGTTATGGGATATCCTTTTATATTCCTATGTGCTCTCCAGTTTTTCACCAAAAAAAAAAAAAAAGGAGGAATAGTATGTTTATGATGTCTACAATTACCTTGGTTTGTGTACATTGCAGAATATTTTTGTAATTCGGTTGCAAATTCCTACCTTTTTGTTGCTGTTCAAACTTTTTCATTATGTCCTGATTCCTGGCAGGGCAAGGTTAGCTCATTAACCACCTGGTGAATCAGGGTTGTAGATGGAGGGTTCAGTCTCAGTCTAGCGGTGGTTAACCCTTTAGGGTTTGTTACTAAGCAAACTATTTTAGTGCATTTAATTATTTTTATGGGCTGTGGAAAGGTTATCTATTGGTAATTACCAGTCTCAGAGCAAACAGCCCTCTTCAGGCTCTTCATTAAAGAAGACGTGGATGAACATGGCTTTATAAGTCTTGCTTTCACATGGTTATATGTTCTGGCAATGACCAGTCTAAAGCCTCGTACAAATGATCAGATTTTTCGCAGGGCATTGGCCAGGAACTTGTCTTGCATAGAAACGGCAAGGAATTATCGGCCAACAAACACGAACATAGTGACATACTACATGGTTTTTCAGCTCTTTAGCGCCACCCCTTGGGCTCCTTCTGCTAATTTCATGTTAATAGAAGTTTGGTAAGTGTTGATTCGTGCTTTTCATTTTGTGCTTTTCAGTTTGTTTCTGAACGCCCGTTCGTCAACCAGCCCTGTTGCGGAATCGGAGGAGATAACGTGTTATTTATTATTGGCCCTGGAGTTATTGCTTTGACCCAAATCCAGTCCAGGAACAGGAGGAGGAGGATTTCTTGGTGCTTAGTCCAAGTATCTTCCCAATCAATACCTGTGGAAATTCAACACCCCTCTGGACAGAGGCCCTGGCTGGGTATTTAGACGCAGGCTCATAGAGCTTGCCTTTTGGTAAGCACGCATTTTATGTGGTGGAGGTGCACTGTCTTCGAGAGGTGTTTATCACAATCTACACTGATGTGCATTTTATGGACTGTTTATCAATTGTTATCACTTATGTTGCTGTGTGTTGTAGTTTACACAAATTCACTGTTTTGACCATTCACTATTTCCTTGGCGTATTTTTTAAGCGCTGCTATATTGAATTATGATGTGATAAGGATATTGTGACCAAGTTGTCACAATTAAGCATATGGTTTAGGAATTGCTAAATTCATCTTCTGCAAAGGGCCATCTATTCTGGCAATGTCCAGTCTTCTATTCAGGGCCTTCTCAAGCCAATCAATCCTCTTCAGTCTCTTCTGAACAGGAAGATGAGGACAACCTTAGTCCAGTTTGGAAAAATGGGTGGTAAAGTGGCTTTAAATAGAAGTGAAGCTTTGGAAGTATTTTAAGTACCTCCAGAGGACAGCTTGACAATTCCCTTATGTTGGATGGATCAAGTGCTCGTTCTACAAGATTGGAGTATGTTGTCACAGCAGGATGTCAAAATTATGCCCTTTTGAACTGAAAGATGTCCAGGGGTTGGGATCATCCCTCTGGTCAGTGTGTGTCCCTTGTGGGATTGGCCATACACATGACCTTACCATCAGAAGATGTTGTGGTTCTCAAGGACAAACACTATCACTGCATTTTTCTTGATCGTAGAATGTCAAGCCTAAATTTAATAGTGGTCAGTTTGGCTTCCTGCCTTAAGATGAATGTCTGCTGAGTTAAAGGAGACCGAAAAACTCAAGAGTCAGTTTCCACGCTCACTCTCACTCCAGAGAGGTTAGCTTCTGCATTTCTGGCTTTGAGTTCAGGAAAAACTGTGAAGCCAACGCATAAACCAAGAAGTCAGTAAAGAGTTCCATGTCAGGATGCTTTTTGTTATTTTGGGATTGTGCCACCCATACATGCCTAAGGGGCACTATGTGGCTCCTCTGTGGACATAGGTACGGCTTTGGTGATTGACACGTAGTCCCTTATGGCAAGCATTTTAGGCCATATTTGCAGATCTTTTATCCTTCACGTCTCAGATTGAGCTATAGAAATTGACTCGCTCCCGCAGCTCAGGTAGGCTCTGTCTAACTCCCATTCAAGTCAGGTTTCTGGACCAGTGGCCTAAACTTGTGGTTGAAGAAATGAAATCATCTGCAATGTCATTCCCTTCTGATGACCTAGTGGCAGGTGGTGCAGTCAGACACCAGCAAAGTAGTAGGGGAGCCATACTTCAAGAGCAATGGGCTCAGGACCAATGGTCTTTTTCAAGGGTCCAAGATGGTGTCCAACTTCCTGGAGTTGAGAGCAGCATTTCAGGCTCTTAGCCTTCAGTTACCTCATCCGGGGTAAGCCTTCCCTGGTAAAGTTGGACAGCACAACGACTGTATATATATATATATATGCAGTGCCGCGCTTAGGTAAGTGTTTGTAGGTTGCAGCCCCCCCAGGAAAAAAACAACAGGCGTCCATGTGTTTTTAGAAAAGTAAATGATGGATGTGTTGTAAATAACACCACTCCAGAGCTATATAAGGCAGGGTACAGAATAAATGGATAACCTCTATATCAATAGCTGCAAAGAGAAATTTCCAATAGTGTGTGGTTTATACACATGTGCAAAAAAATGTCTACCTAATTGTACCACTGTGGTATCTGTAGTGCACACATAAAGTTATAGTAATAAACAGCAAATCAAAAACGGAATCTCTACAATCCTACTCTATACGTGATAAATGTGATAAATAAGTTAATATCAAAAAGGATAAGATTACAGGTAATATGGTACCAATACGTGCACACCTATAAAAAGTGTAAGTGTAGTGACATAAATATTATACACCATGCAATCCCAACTAGGGTGATGTGTAATCTTCACTACAACAACCACCTGTGCAAAAAAGGTTATACCAAAAAGATAATGCTTGATAAAAATAATAAATAAAGTCACAGTGTACCGTGTATGGTGAAACTATATACAGTGGTGTGAAAAAGTGTTTGCCCCCTTCCTCATTTCCTGTTCCTTTGCATGTTTGTCACACTTAAGTGTTTCGGAACATCAAACCAATTTAAACAATAGTCAAGGACAACACAAGTAAACACAAAATGCAATTTGTAAATTAAGGTGTTTATTATTAAAGGTGAAAAAAAAATCCAAACCATCATGGCCCTGTGTGAAAAAGTGATTGCCCCCTAAACCTAATAACTGGTTGGGCCACCCTTCGCAGCAACAACTGCAACCAAGCGTTTGCGATAACGTGCAATGAGGCTTTTACAGCGTCCTGGAGGAATTTTGCCCCACTCATCTTTGCAGAATTGTCCTAATTCAGTTACATTAGAGGGTTTTCGAGCATGAACGGCCTTTTTAAGGTCATACCACAACATCTCAATAGGATTCAGGTCAGGACTTTGGCTAGGCCACTCCAAAGTCTTCATTTTGCTTTTCTTCAGCCATTCGGTGGTGGACTTGCTGGTGTGTTTAGGATCATTGTCCTGCTGCAGAACCCAAGTTCGTTTCAGCTTGAGTACACGAACAGATGGTCGGACATTCTCCTTCAGGATCTCTTGGTAGACAGCAGAATTCATAGTTCCGTTTATCACGGCAAGTCTTCCAGGTCCTGAAGCAGCAAAACAGCCCCAGACCATCACACTACCACCACCATATTTTACTGTTGGTATAATGTTCTTTTTCTGAAATGCAGTGTTCCTTCTACGCCAGATATACTTGGACACACACCTTCCAAAGAGTTCCACTTTTGTCTCATCGGTCCACAGAATGTTGTCCCAAAAGTCTTGGGGATCATCAAGATGTGTTGTGGAGAAATTGAGACGAGCTTTGATGTTCTTTTTGCTCAGCAGTGGTTTTCTCCTTGGAACTCTGCCATGCAGGCCATTTTTGCCCAGTCTTTTCCTGATGGTGGAGGCATGAACGCTGACCTTAACTGAGGCAAGTGAGGCCTGCAGTTCCTTGGACGTTGTTGTGGGGTCTTTTGTGACCTCTTGGATGAGTCGTCGCTGCGCTCTTGGGGTAATTTTGGGCGGCCGGCCACTCCTGGGAAGGTTCACCACTGTTCCATGTCTTCGCCATTTGTGGATAATGGCTCTCACTGTGGTTCGCTGGATTCCCAAAGCTTTGGAAATGGCTTTATAACCCTTTCCAGACTGATAGATCTCAATTACTTTCTTTCTCAATTGTTCCTGAATTTCTTTGGGTCTCGGCATGATGTGTAGCTTTTAAGGATCTTCTGGTGGACCTTACTGTGTCAAGCAGCTCCTATTTAAGTGATGCCTTGATTGTGAACAGGTGTGGCAATAATCAGGCCTGGGTGTGGCTAGAGAAATTGAACTCAGGTGTGGACAACCACAGTTATAGTATGTTTTAACAAGGGGGGCAATCACTTTTTCACACAGGGCCATGATGGTTTGGATTTTTTTTCACCTTTAATAATAAACACCTTCATTTACAAATTGCATTTTGTGTTTACTTGTGTTGTCCTTGACTATTGTTCAAATTGGTTTGATGTTCCGAAACACTTAAGTGTGACAAACATGCAAAGGAACAGGAAATGAGGAAGGGGGCAAACACTTTTTCACACCACTGTATATATATATATATATATATATATATATATACATGGAGTGTACATATATTTAATTAGTCATCCACAGTTTATATAGAAAGGTTTCCACAGCGCAGAGTTCTATGTGCTGACACATCGCCGTATAAACCAGGTTCTAATGGTCCAGTTCTGAGGTGTCCGCAGTAAATGAGGCACTTGGGATATGTTGATATGTTACCTTATGGGAGCTCTTATGGGAGCTCCCCTCCCATAGTTTTCTCTATGGGAGGGGAGCTGATCTAGGAGCCCCTCCCCCTTTTTTGGTTAATATCTGGAGTATAGGCATACTACTTTAACCAAGGTCTTCAAGGTTTCAGGCTCACAGGGCACACAAACAACATTATGTATATTAGACTACACACCCTCTTTTGGGTTTACGGTGCACCCAAGTATATGTTAACCTTTGGGTATATGTTAACCCAAAGGTAATGGTAGCCTAACATTTAGGGCCCCTCATGTGGTCCTCGTTATGCCCGTGTGCCTATAGTTGTCTATACGTACAACTCCCCATCGGTGTATTTGATATTAAATCTCATATAGACAACCGTTATCATCCTTGCAATATGACTTATTGGCGGCCTGGGCTTGATTTTGCCAGAGTGGTGAGGACATTTTTAGTCCCCTTCTCTTTATCCGGTTATCTGTGTCCTGCATATATATATATTTTTTTTTATTAAATTCTTTACACACCTTCACCCCAGTAGCCCTGCCCTTCTTATATACTAGAATTTTTTCTTCTGGGGCAATAGTAGATGATACCTATAGCACACACATGTATCTTTCTACATTTACACATCCTCCATCACTGGCATATGGGTGTTGGACTTTCTAATGTTATAGATTCTTCTACACACTCCCATATATGTATATGGATATCTACTTTCACATTGTATTATATGGTCTAGCATGTGTGTTGGGCACTGCTAGACACCTACATTACCAACTAATAGGAAAAAACACGCTCTTAATTTTCTGGGATTGTCTTTAAATTATTAGCTTTACCTGGTAGTATCTGGGTTTGGTATGTGCTTTCTCTATTGCATTTCCCAGCCTGATACATGATGAAGTCTCTTTGGCTGCACGTAGCTAGAGGGAGTAAGAGATCAGATAATGGGATTGGTGCTATTTATATAGATTTGTTGTACTGATGCATTTAGCCCCTGTACCTTGTAATATATAGTTATAATAGGAATGCTAAATTGTGTTATGACATGTATTATGTAGTTTGTTTTTGTCATGGCATATATCATGTATTTCTCCCCTGCTTGTGGTATAAGCAGAACGTTACCCTAATGTCCGCAGCAAAGTCTGATTAGGGTCTGATATTGATTGCCCGTACTAAACCTCAATTAACCTGCCCACACCGCTGTTTATGCGGCGGTTTTACTTTCCCGTATGCTCTAGAGCAAAAGTAACCAGTGGATTGGCTGCTCCATATTGTAAGGGGCTGGACTTACTTGGGCGTTCTTCTACATAAAGCGTAGTGTGTAGTGACGTGGCACCGCCGCTGAAGACGTCTATGACGAAACGCGTCCAACTGAGCCACGCACACTACGCTACTACGTCACTTCCGGAAGGTCGGTGGAGCGCAGCTGGAGCGCAAACCGCTATCAGCCCACATACTTCCTGGAAGTCCGAATCCGGTTACTCAGCTAGCCCTGAAAATAGCCTGGCCATACAGGCAGGTCTAGCTTGTTATATCGTCTCCTACAGCTTGATGCTTTTAAATTTTTTTGTCAATTTTAAATATAATTTTTTAAATAAAAAGGAAGTTTCCAATTTTTCGGAATACACTGCACTATGGGAGTTTCTTTGTTTTTCCCTCTGTGAGGATCAAGGTAACATATCAACATATCCCAAGTGCCTCATTTACTGCGGACACCTCAGAACTGGACCATTAGAACCTGGAGCTGGGACCTGACAGAGCGTGACCTATGTGCCTATTACCCCTGCAGGGGTGCAGGGATCTGGTGAGTGGGGAATCTTGGGGGGGAGCACCCAAGTCACCAAGAACATCTGCGAGCACAATAAGTCACTATCCAACTTCTGGCATTGGATCTCTCAAGCTCCACAGATGATATGCTGGACTTCTATGTTTACTTAGTTACTTAGCTATTTCTTAATGTGGAAGTTTTTTGACTAATACTGCCCTCATTTTCATTTTTTATTATTATTTTTATATATATTTATTTTTACAACATATGTTTGCGTTACAACACGCTGGTTTCAAAACGTTGGTTTATACGGCGATGTGTCAGCACATAGAACTCTGCGCTGTGAAAACCTTTCTATATAAACTGTGGATGACTATTTAAATATATGTACACTCCATGTATATATATATAGTTTCACCATACACGGTACCCTGTTACTTTATTTATTATTTTTATCAAGCATTATCTTTTTGGTATAACCTTCTTTTGCACGGGTGGTTGTTGTAGTGAAGATTACACATCACCCTAGTTGGGATTGCATGGTGTGTAATATTTATGTCACTACACTTACACTTTTTATAGGTGTGCACGTATTGGTACCATATTACCTGTAATCTTATCCTTTTTGATATTAATGTATTTATCACATTTATCACGTATAGAGTAGGATTGTAGAGATTCAGTTTTGGATTTTCTGTTTATTACTATAACTTTATGTGTGCACTACAGATACCACAGTGGTACAATTAGGTAGACATTTTTTTGCACATGTGTATAAACCACACACTATTGGAAATTTCTCTTTGCAGCTATTGATATAGAGGTTATCCATTTATTCTGTACCCTGCCTTATATAGCTCTGGAGTGGTGTTATTTACAACACATTCCTATGATATAGGTAGCGCTGTTGCCCCCAGTATCCATCATTTACTTTAGCACAACGACTGTGGCCTACATCTGGAAACAAGGCTCAGTCTCTCCATTCTGAAGGAGGTTTATCTAATTCTAGAATCTGCCCAAGTCATTCTTCTGCAGCTATCTGCGGCCTATGTGCCTGGTCAGAAGAATCTTCCGGCAAACTATTTGTCCTTGGACAAGTCTGGACGACAATGAATGGTCCAGACTACTGCGAGTCTTTCGAGAACTAACAGAGCGTGGTATTTTTTTTCCAGAGGATTTTTTTCACATCCCCAGTCAACACCAAGTTGCTAAAGTTCCATTCCAGGGCCCAGAATCCGCAAGCAATCGGGTGGAGGTGCTGACTGCAGACTGGATCTCCAAGACAGCTTATGCCTTTCTGCTGCTCCCTCTGATTCTCAGCTTTCAGCTGAGGTTGTGGCAGGGGAACGTGACAGTTCTGGTGATAATCCCAGATTGGCCGAAGGGGCCTTGGTTCCCTCTGCTCATCCTTATGAGTGTCAAAGGTTGACTCCCTCTGCCTGTAAGATCAAATCTTCTCCAAAGTCCCATTCATCCAGCATCCGACAGGCTATAGGCACACATTTCGGCTATCTCTGCCTTCACTGGCATACAGTGGGCATCCAACACTTAATTATACTGTTTTTCAAGATGCAATTTGTTTGAAACCTCAAATTTTTTCCGAAATGAGATCTCCCATTGACATTATTGCATCAGATGCCTTTAAACACCCTGTGGTACCTCTCACTGAAAACTTCTTTTCTGGTGGCAATAACATCAGCCAGAAGAGAGTCAGCATTGGTAGCCTTGGGGTATAAAGAACCCATACTCACGTACTTCCCAGACAGGGTGTGAAATAAATATTGCAATTGCAATAAAATCTGCAATTGGAATAACTTCTAAACTAAATATTATATATATATCCAAGGGTGGTCATGGATACCCTCTATTTATTCCATATATGTATTAACTTGTCTATTCCCTATAGTTAGCTAGTCTATTAAAACTCTGATCACATGTTACTGTTGATATTACAATAATATAAGGTTAACTATAAAAAAAGAAACACACTGCTTAATAAAACAATGTCTTGTTTATTTCCCAAGAATATAGGAAAACGCTGTATGAAAATACTATAGAAAGATATTACAAAGCATATAACAAAAGAACATATAACACAAGAACATCAAAGATACTTATCGCACGGTCTCCTCAGTTGGGCTCAAGATGATAGAGAGAGAGCCATGAAGCTCAAAAATGGTAGAAATAGAGATCTCTGACTTCAGCCCTTTATATACTTCAATCATACACTGTTCAGACCCAACCCCATTGTCAGCCTATCTGGACCGTTGACGAATCACAGTATTTAAGGAGCAGTCCTACTCATTGTATTATATTACTGTCTGTCCTGCTGTATTGGCCTCTAGGGGCAGAATTGTCCATGTATCATGTCCATGTATCCTGGTCAATCTTCAATGCCTTTGATCTCTGTAACCCACCTTCATCGATCATCCTGCCAGTCATGACCCTCTTTGAAGCTCGCTTGCATAGCATTATCACACCAGATAGATAGGAGCCAAGCTTTTGTTCAGCCTTTGCTTCTTTCAGATAAATATTTGATATGCTACCAAGCTTTGATGTGCAACTTGTTACATTCCAAACAGCCCCCAAGAAAGCGAAGGGTTGGTTGTATCAACCAGAAACAAACTCCAGAAATATGATATTAAATCATGTTGCCTTGCAACAGGGTGGTACTCATGCCAATTTTGTGCCTAAACTGACCTTTAGAGTCCATATCACACAAGAGGTTGTCCTCCTGCGTTCCTTTTGGGGAGTACTCAAGAAATGAGCCCATCGGATATGGGCAAAGCTTTAAAATGTTTAATCAAGGCGACTTCTGCCATCAGGAAGTCGGAGCATCTGTTCAGTTTGTCATTCCAGGTGGAAAACATAATGATTTTACGGCTTCCAGATAAATTATTGCCTCTTGGTTGGTAAAGCTCATCTCCTTGGCCTACAAGTTGAAAGGGTTGGCTGTGCCAGGAGAATCACAGCACTCTTCAATGGAAGGGTCTCGACCTTGAGTGTGGCAGCAGAACGAGTGTTTGAAACTATCTGCAAGGCAGCTACATGGGCATCAAAATATTCATATTCATGGCTTAATGACAGTTGAGTTTGGCAGAGGCATCCTGGCTTCTGTTTTTTTTGTCAGAATTGAGGAGTGTGTAGCATTATCCCTCCCCAGTTTTGGCTAGTTATTTGCCAGCTGTGTTGACATGGAGCCGTCAGGAAAACGAAAAATTGAATTCAAATACTTACTGTAATTTTCCTTTCCTGACGAGCTCCATGGCAGCACAGATTCCACCCAGCTTGGTAGGACTAGTTACAGAACACAGAGGCTGTAGGTGGGCTCAAATTTAAGTTAAGTCCTGGAGGCATGGGGGAGCAGAGCCTATACCCAGCTGTGCTGCCATGGAGCTCGTCAGGAAAGAAAAATTACGGTAAGTATTTGAATTACATTTTCAGTTTTAAATTTTCTCCATCACCTCATCCCCCACAGCTATTACCTTTTGTTCCACTTGACCCTCCCTTCTATATTGTAAGCTCTAACGAGCAGGGCCCTCTGATTATTCCTGTATTGATTTGTATTGTAACTGTACTGTCTTGCCCCCATGTTGTAAAGTGCTGCGTAAACTGTTGGCGCTATATAATAATAATAATAATAATGAATAATAATAATAATAACTGATTTGGGAAATAGTTGAATCATGGGTTTAGCTCCACTTTGAATTGATGGGGTGATTTAACTGTACGGACCATCAGACAAAAGAAATGAGAGATAGTTGAACTTAATCCTCTAAACATCTTCTGCGCCACCTTTTTTTCCCCTACAGTTTCTTTGATGAATTTAACTAAAAATTTACAGGAGTGGGCAGAAGAAAAAAATAAAATAAGTGTCACAAACTGCAAATGTCACTGCTACCTCCTCTAGCCCTGCTGTCCTAGGCACTGCCCCCGAATGGTATTATGATAAATATAGCCTTGGCCTACACCAAGGCTTCTATCATTTCTCTGACTGACAGAACTGCTTAGGGTACATATAGCACAGTGCTATTTTTTCACTTGTGGAAAGTCTTTTTGCATACAAGGATATTGAATGCACAGAAGAAAAGCATTCTGATATCATGCTGCACCCTATATAACTTCATTCAGTCTGAGAACAGTAGCTGGCTTCTTGCATGTTCTAATTGTATAAGTCAGTACCACTATTGTAAGTAAGATTTGCAGTATATGTATGCCATGCAGGTATGCGTATTTTAATGACTACTATCTGTTGCACTGGCCTGACAACTGTACTAATTTCTATTATCAAATGATAGACCCCAGAGGTTTGTAAAAGAGCTCTCCACTTATCAGCTGTGTTCCACATTGTAAACATGTGTTCCCTTTTGGGCCTGGCTTAACAGATTTCCAGGTGGTTCCTGCTTGTAAAAAGGAGACTCAGACTGTGGGCGGCCCATTTTAACAGCCCACAGCTGCTATAAAACTCTTTTTATTAAACTAAGACCTCTTCTCACTTGTTTGATAATTTATATACACTAAACAAAAGTGCCTTCGGTTACCACGGCTGTATAACACATTAGCACAGACGTTATAACATTCATATTCGGTATTACTTAACAATCAAAAGAAATCTCGAGGAATACATCACCACTGACCTTAATACATTTTCCAAAAAGCAAAAAGAATGAAATTTGCAGAAAATACATACATTTTATCCTGAGCGGTTAGCAGAACAGTTTTCCTCCAAGCTGCTATAAAATCAGAACTGATGGGGTTACATAGGTACCTCTTTGCTTTGTGTAGGAAAATGTAGATCGGTAGCTGTAAAGTAAACCTGTGGGTAAACACGAGAGCAAAAACCATTGGCACCACAATCTGCTAGTAAAAAAATACTGCTGATTTGAATTTTAGTTCATTCACTATGCCCCCCAAATTTGCTTAGCAAGCAGCGCCCCACCCAGGGAAGGACTGGGCCAAAGAGAGGCATTTGACCCCTGGCCATTACGTGGATGATGCCTTCTGCTTTTAGCCCTGAGTGGAAATATGATACCATTTAGATCTAAAACAGAGTGAATTTGTTTGCTTTTAATCAGATTTTTTTCATATAATCCACTGCAGTTAGTAGGCCTTTGTACTTTTGTGTTGGACTGACCCGCATTTTAATGGCCTTTAGTTGAGGGCTTTTCTAAAACTAAGGATACAGGCAACCGTAAGGTTTAGCCTATAATAAAAGGCAAGATATAAATTATAGTTCCTTTAAAGACATCAGGTCTTTTATTTAAATACAAATGGTATATGTTTGACTGGTGTGTACCTTTAACTACATTAGAGAACAACAGGCAATAACTATAAGAAAAAGGTAATCTATTCATCATGTAAAACTATTTATTGAATTCCCCCAAAGGCTTTAATGCAGCAAGAAATAAGTCAAACAAATGCAAAGGATATCAAAAAATGACTTAAAATTTTATTATTACAAAAATTAAAATGATACTAAAATCTCATTTTTTTTCATTTAAAAAGAACAAACATGATATGCTTACCTGCTCTGTGCAGTGGTTTTGCACAGAACAGCCCCAATCCTCCTCTTCTTAGGTCCCTCGCTGGCGTTCCTGGTCCTTCCCTCCGGCCGAGTGCCCCCCCACATCAAGTAGCTTGCTATGGGGGCACCTGAGCCGAGCTGATTCCCACTGCTGTCTCACCCAATGATGAGAGAGCAGCCAAGACTCTCCTGCAACATCACTGGATCGAGATGGGCTCAGGTAAGTATTAGGGGGCTGAGGGGGGCTGAGAGGGGCTACTGCACACAGAAGATTTTTTTTTTTTTTTACTTTTGACTTTATAACCACTTTAAAACCAACATATTGCTTACAATATGAGCTCTGGTGCATACATGAGAATAAAATGTGTAGCGCCGGGCTCCTGATGAGCACGCGCTATATGTTTTGTAAATTTAATGTTCCTAAAACCACAGTTAGGTTTTAGGGTTAATTGTTCTAAATGATGGTCTCGGTATCAGTTTGGCTGGATTGCACTGTGTTCTGCTTGGCCATAGGTGTCGGTGTCACCTCTGGCAAGCATAAGAACGCTGTCCGGTTGGACGCATTGGGTGCCAATCTCTCTCGGAACCAACCAGTGAGTGTGTCGTCTCACTGTGAATTCTGGGAGAGGGTACTTAAGGTACTGGGATCACGTGCTTCTGAGTTCCGGTCCAGAAGATCTTTCTGTCTGTTTGGTCCTGGTCCTCCTGACCAGCTCTCAGGGGCCCTCATGGCCTGGGGTGCGGAACCATTCATTTTCGAGCCTCGGGGCGGGCTAGCCCGAGGCACAGTAACTGGAAAGAGGATTCTAAGGTGGTCCGGTGTCGTCTCGTCTTTGGAGAGGCCCAGCAACTGAGAACGCAACCAGGGGAGGACTCTTCAGAAGAGGGCCATGCAAAAGGCTGGCTGCTCGGCAAGAGCCTGGAAGCTAAGTTGAAAGACACCAGGTGAATCCACACTCGTACGATATCGCCGGACTGGCTGCAAGATACTGGTACCATATGAGGGTCCTCTAAGTTCATCTATCCTTCAGTTACAACTAAGTCTGTGGCAGAGACTTTTCACTTACAAGTTCTACAACCAAGTCTGTGGCAGAGACTTTGCTCTATTTGAATCAGTTATCGGCTGCTAAATCTACTGAGAGGAGATTTATCCGATAGCTGTAGCATCCAGTTGTGAATGGCTATTCTCTGGATTTCATAGTGAGAGACATTCAGTTTCGAGCAGTTCCAAGAGTGCCTGAACTTCCTACCTATACCCTCTATCCTTTATTAAGTCTGTGTTTTGTCTACCATTTTGCAAATAAAAATCCCAACGTGGATCCAGTGTCAGTTTCTACAGTTCTTTGGGCCATCTACCTCGGGAAACCCCTAGACGCATACAAGGTCTAGAAGGTAACGGTAAGCCCAAATTAAACCAGCAGCTTCTTCGAGGGTCAGTGCTATATATATATATATATATATATATATATATATATATATATATATATATATACTCTGCATCCAGTGTAGCCTATATCTACAGTGCATTTTGTGGTGTACTGTTTCTAATACACTTCAGGCGGTGTATTAATATATATATATATATATACACAGTCTCGTATATATATATATATATATATATATATATTTATCGTGTTATTGAGCCACAACATGGAGAAAAGTTGGTAGAGTGGATTACAAAGCGGTCCTCATCCCCCTCATCCTCTGTCACCCAGGCTCAGAGTAGTTTTTCTTCCAACGCAGCTGCCAAAGTGGCCTATTCCACTGGCTCCTTGTCCACAGTCACTCTTTCCATAGCCCCACCATCATGCATGGAGGAGTCCCCAGATATATTTGACCACAGTGTTGGGTACATGCAGCTGGAGGATGCACAGTGATTTGAAGGTTCCAAGGTTCCCAGGTTGAGGAAGGGAGTAACGTGAGTCTAGAGAGAGGGGGTGCCCAAGAAGGACAAGAAACTGGCAGTCATGTTCCCCCAGCTGCAGCATACTGCCAAGTTTGCTTCAGTAACAAGGAGGGAGGGAATGATGAGGTCACTGACTGTACTTGGGTGCCTGAGAGAAGAGAGGAGGAGGAGGCAGCCAGCCTATTGCGTCACACCGCAAAGCTCTGTAGGTGCAGGGGGCTGCTGACTCCCCGCTGACTTTTAAAGTCCCTGAAGGACTTTAAAAGTTCCTTGGTGTGGGCCTTTTTCAACATGTGTGCAGCAGATCGCACCATTGCTATTTGCAACCTATGTCTGAAGCGGATCAAGCTTGGCCAGAACAGCAGCCGTTTGGGCACCACATGCTTGACCAGACATATGACAACATGCCATGCAGTCCGTTGGCAACAGCACTTGAAAGACCCACATCAAAGAAAAAGGCAGACTTCTCCTTGCTCCTCGTCTGGGTTCTCCAACCTTACTCTACCTCCAGTCCTCTCAAAACGTGCACTGAGAGGAATGAAGGTATAGCAATAGGTGTCCCAAGTACTTGCAGCCAATATGCTTTCAGTACACCACCACTTGATTTTAGCAAGCAAATTTCCCTACCCCAGTTGCTGAACCGTAAAAAGAAATTCGGTCCCAGCCATCCACATGCTCAGCGTCTAAATGCTAGCTTGGCCAAATTGCTAGCACTGCAACTGTTGCCTTTTTAGCTCGTAGACTGCCCCCTTTCGTGAATTTGTGGAATGTGCTGTACCTCCAGTGGCAGGTTCCAAAACGCCATTTCTTTTCATGGAAGGCCATTCCGTCTCTCTACCGGCATGTGGAAGGCAATGTTTTGGCCTCGTTGGACAGGGTGGTCAGCAGTAAGGTTCATATTACCGCTGACTCATGGTCCAGCAGGCATGGGCAGGGACATTACCTTTCCTTCACGGTGCACTGCGTAACTCTGCTGACAGCTGGGAAGGATGCAGGACAGGGTTCAGTGTTGTTGGAGCTTGTTCCGCCACCACGCCTCCTTGTTTAACAGGGGCATGTAATTACAATTTTTGATATAATATTTCACAGCAGGGCCCGTTCCTGCGCCCAACAAGAGTATCTGTGAGGTGTTACAGTGTTGTGGCACCACAACCACCCAAGGCTCAATTTTTCTGCCCCTGTATAACAAGGGTAACTGTGAGGTCTTACAGTGTTCTGGTACCACCAACACCTAAGGGCCAAATTTTCTGCAGAGTATATAGGGCAGGCCCTATAGTATATATACTGCTGTTCAGAGTATATAGTGTCTGGGGGCCTGGGGGACCCCCAGACCATTTTTTTTTAATTTGGGTGCAGGGTTCCCCTTGATATGCATACCAGACCTGAAGGGCCTGGTATAGATTTTGGTGGGGGACATCCACGCCGTTTTATTTTGGTATTTTTGCTATTTTTATCTATATTGCCTGGATCCAACAAAACATTACAGCCACAAGCAATTTTAAATGATATTTTTTCCTTTAGAAATTAAATTTTGCTGTGGCACTGTTATAAACATGGGAAAGATGCGCTACTTTACAGGCATACTAAGGACACCCCCCCCCCACCCCCCCCCCCCCCCCCCCCCCCCCCCCCCCCCCCCCCCCCCCCCCCCCCCCCCCCCCCCCCCCCCCCCCCCCCCCCCCCCCCCCCCCCCCCCCCCCCCCCCCCCCCCCCCCCCCCCCCCCCCCCCCCCCCCCCCCCCCCCCCCCCCTCCCCCCCCCCCCCCCCCCCCCCCCCCCCCCCCCCCCCCCCCCCCCCCCCCCCCCCCCCCCCCCCCCCCCCCCCCCCCCCCCCCCCCCCCCCCCCCCCCCCCCCCCCCCCCCCCCCCCCCCCCCCCCCCCCCCCCCCCCCCCCCCCCCCCCCCCCCCCCCCCCCCCCCCCCCCCCCCCCCCCCCCCCCCCACCCCCCCCCCCCCCCCCCCCCCCCCCCCCCCCCCCCCCCCCCCCCCCCCCCCCCCCCCCCCCCCCCCCCCCCCCCCCCCTCCCCCCCCCCCCCCCCCCCCCCCCCCCCCCCCCCCCCCCCCCCCCCCCCCCCCCCCCCCCCCCCCCCCCCCCCCCCCCCCCCCCCCCCCCCCCCCCCCCCCCCCCCCCCCCCCCCCCCACAAACCCCAAAAACCCAAAACACCACCACAACACACACAACCCCCCCCCCCACCCCCCCCCCCCCCCCCCCCCCCCCCCCCCCCCCCCCCCCCCCCCCATACTAAGGACACCCCCCAGGCATGATATTTAAAGGAATATTTAATTGTTATTGTTTCACTTTAAGCATTATTAAAATCACTGCTCCTGAAAAAACTACAATTTTTAAAACTTTTTTTTTGCATTGATACATGGCCCCTGGGGCAGGACCTGGGTCCGCAAACACTTTTCATGGCAATAACTTGTATATAAGCCTTTAAAATTAGCAATTTTGATTTTTCACGTTTGCGTCCCATAGACTTTAACGGTGTTCGTATGTTCACACAAATTTTTTGCCTGTTTGCATGTTCTGCTGTGAACCGAACTGAGGGGGGTGTTCGGCTCATCCCTACCCAACATAAGTATTTTATAAGAAGCCTATCTTGCATTGTAAATTCCATACCAACATTTGCCTAAATATCCAACACAGACTTCTTGTTAACCTGGAGTGAATTAAACATTATTCATGTTCATATATCTAAAGAATGAGTGTAACCACTAATGCCTGCCCCTAGGTACACCCCTCCGCGCTGATTGGATATATTTCTTCTCAATAAGTTGGATAAATAAAATAAATAAATAAATATACCAATATATAAGAATATATAAAAATATAAATATATAAAATTAGTATAAATATTAAACACCACAGTCGGTAATGTTCATATATCAACTGATGTGTTGGTAAAAGGAAAGAAAGAACAGTTCAGTTTTTAGAAATAATGTGCTAATGCTAACAAAAGGCTGAATTGAAAAAGATTTTTATTTTTATAATAGAATGTATAAAATTCGAGAACAGCAAAGGATTGTCTCACCATATACACTAAAGGCTTGAATATTAAGTTTATAGATTTGCACCCAAAGCTGAGAGTAACTCATTGCAATTTAACTGTACAATCTCCTCTGGATTTAGTATCAATTAGTGTGTTAGTCCTGGATAAAAATGACGTGGATTGCATAGAAAGGCCTTCACACTATATATAGTTAATGATAAATATATTGGAGATTGTATTACGATTATTCAATCAAAGTGTAAAATGTGTGGCCAACTGAACTCCAAGACAGCTAAATACAAATTTCAAATACACATATGCGATCTGCATTATCTGCCTAAATATTTACAATTAGGTTGAGCCATTCTTGTTGTTTAGGCACCATACTATATCAAGGTCAAAGTATAACTTTTTTTGTTTTGTTTTGGAGAGTGGAGTGGAATTACAACACCTGTCAGTTTTTATTGTTGTCTGTGCTCCCTTTAAGTAGCTTCACTTTCTTTATTTGTCCTGTTTACTATTATTATTGAAGGTGAAAGTAAATGAAAATCCCAAATTTTGTGTTGTTTCTAGAAAAAGAATAGTAGGGAAATCTTCTAATGAGGACACTAGCTCTGGTGACCTGGGGGTCCCCAAGTAATTCCCTTAATTTGTCGGGATTTCCTCTCACTTCCTGCTTGGCTATGGGACAGGAAGTGAAGTTAAATCTCCGCAATGGGAAACAGATGGTGAAAAAAAAATCTGACAGGGGTTATATCACTCCTTTGCTCTATTCAAAATGAAAAATTGAAAAAAAAAGTTTTACTTATAATTCTACTTTAAGATTGGGTTGTTCTAAACCAGTCCTCCTCCAGTTTGCTGACTGGATAAGGAGGAGCAGCAGCATACTGATGTGGTCATCTCTCTGATCTCTCTTCATGTTAATGTATTCATGAAAGGAAACTGACAGCACTGTGTATTGCAGGACCGCCTGATTAGCTCAATTTGCCACTTTTTACATTCTTAGCCAGGTACCATAGGAGATTGATATCAAGGTTCTCATAATATATATGCATATTGAAAATAAATAAATAATAACTGGAGCAAAAGGAACAGGTTCTTGATGCCATGGGCCCACAGGAAATGTGTTAAATGAAGCCAAGCAGAGGGAGGGGTGTGATTTAACATTTTTTTAAATTAACATACGTGTTTGAATTTGGCCCATCGCTACCTTAGTAAACTCTTCCTGCTCAACCTCCTGAATAATGCCTAAAAGGCAACATTTAGGGACTAGCGGGATGTTTACACGAAACATAATTGTCAAAGTTTCCAGCATTCTCTTCCATTAGAGCTGCAGCTTCGAAAAGCGCCACAATAAGTGAATCAAATCCCTGTGATCTCTCTTACATCGAGAACAACAAGGATCCCCAATCCAGGTCATTTTTATTATCTTTAAAATATAAGCAACAGTTTTTCTCCTTGTTACACTTTCTTTGCTTTACTTTATGACATATCAAAGACATGAATGTACAGTTGTGCTCATAAGTTTACATATCCGCATAGCAGAATTTATGATTTCTTGGCCATTTTTCAGGGAATATGAATGATAACACAAAAACGTTTCTTTCACTCATGGTTAGTGTTTGGCTGAAGCCATTTATTATCAATCAACTGTGTTTACTCTTTTTAAATCATAATGGCAACAGAAACTAGACAAATGACCCTGATCAAAAGTTTTCATACCCCAGTTCTTAAAGCGGGATTCCACCCTAAAGTGGAACTCCCGCTTTTCGGAACCCTCCCCCCCTCCGGTGTCACATTTGGCACCTTTCAGGGGGGAGGGGGGTGCAGATACCTGTCTAAGACAGGTATCTGCACCCACTTCCGGGCATAAACTCCCACGAGAGTTTACGCAGCTTCCTGTCCCGGCACGCTGTCTGCCGCGACACACGTGTCCCGGCAGACAGCGCTGAAGATTCTCATTGCGCCGCGCGACTCGCGAATGGCGCCGAGCGATCGGTCGGCCTCTGCTGCCGACACCGCTGGACCCTGGAACAGGTAAGTGTCCATTTTTTAAAAGTCAGCAGCTGCAGTATTTGTAGCTGCTGGCTTTTAAAAAAAAAAATTTCAGTACAGTCCCGCTTTAACCACTTCAATACCGCACATAGTCATATGACGCCCACAAGGTGGATCTCCCATCCTGGGTGGGCGTCATATGACGTCCTACCGTTCCCGGCCGCCTAGGGGGCGCGCGCGCGCCCGCAGCGTCGCTCGGTACCCGGCGGCCGCGACGTTGGCCGCGATTGCCCGTTAAAACAGCAGGACCGTGCGGGACCGTGTAGCTGTGTGTGTAAACACACAGCTCCACGTCCTGTCAGTGGAGAAGAGACCGATCATGTGATCCCAGTACGGAGGAACACCGATCGGTCTCCTCCCCTTGTGAGTCCCCTCCCCCCACAGTTAGAATCACTACAATAGGTAACATATTAACCCCTGCAGCACCCCCTAGTGTTAACCCCTTCCCTGCCAGTCACATTTACACAGTAATCACTGCAATTTTACAGCAACGATCGCTGTGTAAATGTGAATGGTCCCAAAAATGTGTCAAAAGTGTCCAAAGTGTCCGCCGCAATGTCGCAGTCACGAAAAAAAATCGCAGATCGCCGCCATTACTAGTAAAAAAAAAAAAAAAATGCAATAAATCCATCCCCTATTTTGTAGACGCTATAACTTTTGCACAAACCGATCTATATATGCTTATTGCGATTACGCATCGGCCTAAACTGAGTAAAAACATTTTTTTTTTTTTAAATGGGATATTTATTATAGCAAAAAGTAAAAAATATTGTGTTTTTTTTTTTTCAAAATTGTTGCGCAAAAAATAAAAACCGCAGAGGTGATCAAATACCACCAAAAGAAAGCTCTATTTGTGGGGAAAAAGGGACGTCAATTTTGTTTGGGTGCAACGTCGTATGACCGTGCAATTGTTAGTTAAAGTGACGCAGTGCCGAATCGCAAAAAGTGCTCTGGTAAGGAAGGGGGTAAAATCGACCGGTGTTGAAATGGGTTAATACCGTGTATTGCCCCCTTTAACATCTATGACAGCTTGAAGTCTTTTGTGGTATTTGTGGATGAGGCTCTTTATCTTAGATGGTAAAGCTGCCCATTCCTCTGGGCAAAAAACCTCCAGTTCCTGTAAATTCTTGGACTGTCTTGCATGAACTGCACGTTTGAGATCTCCCCAGAGTGGCTCAATGATATTGAGGTCAGGAGACTGAGATGGCCACTCCAGAACCTTCACTTTATTCTGCTGTAGCCAATGACAGGTTGACTTGGCCTTGTGTTTTGGATCATTGTCATGTTGGAATGTCCAAGTACGTCCCATGCGCAGCTTCCTGGCTGAAGAATGCAAATGTTCCTCCAGTATTTTTTGATAACATACTGCATTCATCTTGCCAACAATTTTGACTAAATTTACTGTGCCATTGGAGCTCACACATCCCCAAAACATCAGCGATCCACCTCCGTACCTTTCATCATAGGCCTTGCTGACTCCTCTCCAAATGTAGCATTTATGGTTGTGGCCAAAAAGCTACATTTTGGTCTCATCACTCCAAATGACTTTGTGCCAGAAGGTTTGAGGCTTGTCTCTGTGCTATTTGACGTATTGTAAGCGGGATACTTTGTTGCATTTGCATAGTAATGGCTTTCTTCTGGCAACTTGACCATGCAGCCCATCTTTCTTAAAGTGCCTCCTTATTGTGCATCTTGAAACAGCCACACCACATGTTTTCAGAGTCCTGTATTTCACCTGAAGTTATTTTTGGGTTTTTCTTTGCATCCCAAACAATTTTCCTGGCAGTTGTGGCTGAAATTTTAGTTGCTCTACCTGACCGTGGTTTGGTTGCAACAGAACCCCTTTTTTTCCACTTCTTGATTAGAGTTTGAACACTGCTGATTGGCATTCTCAATTCCTTGGATATCTTTTTATATCCCTTTCCTGTTTTTCACAGTTCAACTACCTTTTCACGCAGATCCTTTGACAATTCTTTCATTTTCCCCATGACTCAGAATCTAGAAACATCAGTGCAGCACTGAATGAAAGATGTTGCCATTATGATTTAAAAAGAATAAACACAGTTGATTGATAATAAATGGCTTCAGCCAAACACTAACCATGAGTGAAAGAAAAGTTTTTGTGTTGTCATTCATATTCTCTGAAAAAAAAGGCCAAGAATTCATAAATTCTGCCAGGATATATAAACTTATGAGCACAACTGTACATTCATGTCTTTGATATGTCATAAAGTAAAGCAAAGAAAGTATAACAAGGATAAAAACTGTTGCTTATATTTTAAAGATAATAAAAATGGCCTGGATTGGGGATCCTTGTTGTGTTCGATGTAAGAGAGATCACGGGGATTTGATTCACTTATTGTGGCACTTTATTATTATTACAGGATTTATATAGCGCCAACAGTTTAAGCAGCGCTTTACAATATAAAAAGGGAGACAATACAGTTATAATACAATACAATACAAGAGGATTAAGAGGGCCCTGCTCAGAAGAGCTTACAATCTAATGGGGTGAGGGAGGTTGTAAGAGATGAGTTTTCAGGGATCGCCTGAAGGTAGCTAGAGTAGGGGATAGCCGGACAGGTTGAGGTAGCGAGTTCCAGAGGATGGGAGAGGCTCTGGAGAAATCCTGCAGAAGAGCATGGGAGGAGGAGACAAGAGAGCTTGACAGTAGGAGGTCTTGACAAGAGCGGAGAGGACGGTTTGGGATACGTTTGGAGACAAGATTAGTGATGTAGCTCGGGGCAGAGTTGTGGATGGCTTTGTAAGTTGTGGTTAGTATTTTGAATTTAATTCGCTGGGTGATTGGGAGCCAGTGTAGGGATTGGAGGAGAGGGTTGGCAGACACTTAACAGTAGGTAAGGTGGATAAGTTTGGCAGCAGCATTCATGATAGACTGAAGAGGGTAGAGCCTATGGAGAGGCAGGCCAATGAGAAGGGAGTTGCAATAGTCAAGGCGAGAGATAACATGGGAGTGAATGAGGAGATTGGTGGTTTCATTTGTTAAAAAGGGGCGAATTTTAGAGATGTTACGGAGGTGAATTCTACAAACTTTTGACAACGATTGGACTTGAGGCTGAAATGACAAGTCAGAGTCTAGGATAACACCCTGGCATGAGGGGAGGGACTGATGGTTGCATTGATGATTTTGATGGATAAGTCATGGAGGGGGGCACGGGCGGGGGGGGATATTAGTAACTCTGTTTTAGGGAGATTTAGTTTAAGGAAGTGGTGCAACATCCATGCTGAGATGTCAGTTAGTAAGTTAGTAATGCAAGTTAGTAAGGCAAGAGGAGACTGAAGGAGTGAGGTGAGGAGTAGACAGATAGATTTGGGTGTCATTGGCGTATAAGTGGTATTGGAAGCCGTGGGGGGTTATCAAGTGACCGAGGGAGGAGGTGTAGATAGAGAAGGGGTCCAAGAACAGAACCGTGGGGGACCCCCACAGAATGGGGCAATGGAGGGAAGGAGACAGAATTGTAGGTAACACTGAAGGAGCGCTGTGATAGATAGGCAGAGAACCAGGATAGAGCAGAATCTTGGAGGCAAAGGGAATGTAGTTTATTGAGAAGGAGCGGGTGGTCAACAGTATCAAAGGCTGCAGAGAGGTCTAGTAGAAGGAGTATGGAGCACTGGCTGTTAGTTTTAGCAGTTAGTAAATCCTTAGCCTGGGTTCAGACTAGTGCGGTGCGAATTGAAGGCCCTGCGTGACTGCGCAGTGAAACGTTGGCTGTTCTGCGGTGTGTCTGCGTTTTAGGTGCGAATCAGCTGCTAACATATATTTGCAACTCATTGTACTACTTCTGAGGGGGAAATCCATGCCAAATTTTTATTAAAAAAACGGCATGGGTTCCCCCTCCAGAGGCATACCAGGCCCTTAGGTCTGGCATGGATTTTAAGGGTATCCCCTACGCCAAAAAAACGGCGTGGGGGTCCCCCCAAAATCCATACCAGACCCTTATCCGAGCACGCAGCCTGGCAGGTCAAGAAAGGGGGTGGGGACGAGCAAGCGCCCCCCCCCCTCCTGAACCGTACCAGGCCGCATGCCCTCAACATGGGGGGGTGGGTGCTTTGGAGAAGGGGAGTGCCCTGCGGCCCCCCACCCCAAAGCACCTTGTCCCCATGTTGATGAGGACAAGGACCTCTTCCCGACAACCCTGGCCGTTGGTTGTTGGGGTCTGCGGGCGGGGGGCTTATTGGAATCCGGGAGCCCCCTTGAATAAGGGGGCCCCCAGATCCCGGCCCCCCCCACCCTATGTGAATGAGTATGGGGTACGATGTACCCCTACCCATTCACCTAAGGTGTAAAGTGTAAATAAAAAAAACAAGCAATTTTTTTAAAATATTTTATTGCACTGCTCCGGGGGTCTTCTTCCGTCTTGGGGGGTCTTCTCGCCGGACTCCTCCGCTATTATACCTAGCTCTTTTACCGAGCGGAGGAGCCCGGCTTTCTATTTCGTCGTCGCCGTCAGCTGGGGGTCTCGATCCGCCTTCGGGGGTCTTCCGGGGTCTCTTCTGTTCTTGCCGCTGTCGTCCCCTTCTTCTTCTTCTTCTTAAGATGTTGACTCATCGCTCTCTCTGGCCGGAATGGCATAGACGCGCTGTGTTGTGACTTATATAGGGACAAGGGGGCAGGGTCACATGCTCATGTCACATGGTGACCCCACCCCCTATGATGTCACAGTCCCGGAGGATGCTGGGACTGTGACATAATAATATGTGGGCGGGGTCACCATGTGACATGAGCATGTGACCCTGCCCCCTTGTCCCTATACGGCCAGAGAGAGCGACGAGTCAACATCTTAAGAAGAAGAAGAAGAAGAAGAAGAAGGCAACGACAGCAGCAAGAACAGAAGAGACCCCGGAAGACCCCCTCAGAAGTAGTAAAATGACTTGCGAATTTTTGTTCACCACGCAAGTCAGGTGCGAATCAGATGCGTGCCCATAGAAGATAATGGGCCTGAATTCGCACCTGATCTGCCCTGCACCACACCAAAGTCGGTGGCGGTTTTTCTGCAATGCGCAGTGCGCATGCACCGGACATATGTGAACGTGCCCCATTGAAAACAATGGGTTTTCAAATGTCCTGCGAATTTGCAGTGTTTTCCACCGCTGCGAATTCGCAATAGTGTGAACCCAGGCTTAGTAAGGCAGTTTCCGCAGAGTGCTGCGAGCGAAAGCCAGACTGTAAGGGGTCAAGAAGGTTATTTTCACTGAGGTAGGAGCTAAGACGGTTGTGAACTAAGCATTCTAGAAGTTTAGAGATGATTGGGAGCAATGAAAATGGCCTTAAGTTGTTCAGGTTGGTGGGGTCCAGGGAGGGCTTTTTAAGTATGGGAGTGATCTGCGCATGTTTTAGAGGGGAGGGGAAGGTGCCAGAGAGGGAGAGATTAAAGATGTGAGTGGGGGAGCATAGGATAGAAGAAGAGGGTGACTGTAGTAGTTGTGAGGGAACAGGAACAATGCAGATGTCTGCTGTGCCTCATTCAGCCACAGTTGTGTCTCACTAATACAACAAGTGTGTTACTGGCCAGATTACCAGGTCACAGGTTAACACAGGAGGCTCAATACAGCCTACAGAAGAACCTTATGATCAAAGCCACCATCAGCTGAGGCCTGAACGTCTGTCCACCCTTGCAAAATTTGAAGTGGAATTCCAGCTTAAGCCCAAATTCTCCTTTGCTGTGTTGCCTACTCCTCAGTTGGACTAATTTTGGATGTCCCTGAATTGTTTCATCCTGTTTCCCTTAATGTATGATTAAGAAAACAGGATTATTTAGGTACCAAAAAATAATTTTCTTGGAGTACAGTAAGGGACACTTGTCCCTCCACTCTCTTTTGTTGGTCCACTTTTTCTATTGCGTTCTACAAAGATTAGGCATGGTAGGAGTGGGAGGGGTAATACTAGGCTGTCTTTGCAGATTTGTATGTCAGTGTCCAATCTTCTAAAGTCAGCAGCATACTCCAATGTACCTGACTTTACCCCAAGTCTCTTAATGCACTGCAATAAAAGGAGCAAAAGCCAAATTTTTCTACTATGACCTATCTTACCTTCTTGAAGAAAATGGTTAATGTTGGAACTGACCATTTTGAGTAGTCTGTTTCTGGAAGATACCATTCTTTCACCAAAACATTCCTAACATTATGATATTGCATTGTGTGTATGGCTAGCATTAGAATTTGTTGTTGTGTTTGTGAATTTAGTGAATTTATTGGAGAATCCTTCAACACCAAGGTAGGCATTAGTATGTACACAGAGGTGCATTGAATGTTCAACTTATAACTGCAGAAGCATATATAATTTTACATATAGGTTGCTTAACATTTCCCACTACACATAACAAAAGTATACTGCAGTTAGGCACCAACATTTTGGAGGTATTATTTTGGGCTGGTCTAATTGTCATGGCATTTTTTTTTTTTTTTTTACCTTTTAGGTAAAACCCTTTAGATCAGTGGTTTCCAAACTGTGGCTCAGGGGCTCGATGCGGCCCTTTGCTTGCCTTTATCTGGCCCTTGGGGCACTATTCCTCTCACTGACACCAACAATGGGGGATAATTCCTACCTCCGGCACCAACAATGGGACATTATCCTCCCACTGACACCAATAAAATATCCTTATCTTCAGATTGGCCACCTGAGGCCACTGCAGCCACACATGCAAGCCCAAAGTTTTGCAGCACAAATCGTATGTAAAGAGGCTATAGTGCCACCTTCATACACTGTGAGAAGCTTGACAAAACTGACTGCACTGAATCCTCTGACAATTATATAGATAAAGCAAGTCTTTTTTTCTATTTAAGCACAGTTGCCATGTTTTTTCAATAGCATTGGCATTTCTCTGGTTAGACATTTTGAATGCAGTATAATTAACCTGCATACTTTTTCTAAATTCGTTACTCGGAAAGTGTTATATACCCAAAGAATTAGCATAACAACCAGGGAAATACAATTTTCAGAAGGACCTTTCTCTTATAAAAGGTATTTATAAACAGATTTGGATGGAGATATTCTTTATATGCAGGGCTCAAGTCCTGCCGGAACCCATGGGAACGGAGTTCCTGTACTTTTTCCACAACAGGAACTCAGTTCCCGTTAGCAGCCGTGTCCTGCAAGACTTTGAAGTATGCGAGCTGTGTGGCAGGTGCTACACCAGCAGCTGCCGACACAGCTCGCAATAGTAAGTGCCGCGCACCTGACCATTCAGGCATTGCCAGTAGGGGGCCCCATGACAGCTTCCGCTTCGATCTACCTGTCAATCACAGCTAGCTGAAAGGTAGATCAGGTCCCTGCTGCTAAGAGATTGTATTTAGTCAGACCTCTTGTGATGCGCTCCTCCCCGCCGGCCCCTCCTGATTTTCCTCATCTCCCCCCCCAGTCTCCTGCATACTTGCTCTGTGTGTCCCGCTGAACCCCCCCCCCCCCCCCCTCCTCTATCTTCAGTGCCATATGATGAGAGAACCCAGAGGAGGAGCACAGCTATTCTGCTCACAGGACATGCAGGGAGATAGGTGAGCTGAGGGAGGAACATCAGTTTGGGGTGGTAAGCTGGGCACAATACCTGGCAAAGTTTAATGCCAAGAGGGAAGTTTATGTGGAAATATGTGAAGGGTTGGAATAGCAGCGAGTGTGTGTTGGAGCCCTGCAGAGTTTGCAGCGCCCTAAGCTAACATACATCTCCTAAGCAGGAACACATCGCTATCTCCCCAAGCATTCTGTCCAGATAATGTGCAGTTAATTTATGACCTTTCCGTTTAACCCTGTGTTATCCAAACTCTGTTCAATGAAAAGTGTAAACTCATCACATAAACACTCTATATACAAAATAAAATTCCCCAATAAAGATCAGAACATGATGTTCACATTTGCATGGAAGCATAATTGAATGAATGCTGATTATTCAGAGAATTACCGTATTTATGTTTACTGAGGATTGTTTTTTTTTATGTACTAACAGTTAAGTTTCATACACACAATACAAAAATTGGATGAAAAATACCACTTTTGAAGCGTTTGTGCATATGAGCGTATCATTTTTTTTTTTTTTTTGGTGGGCGATTTGATCTTGGGTGGGAGTACTTACACTTTTTTCCCCAGGACTTGACCCCTGTTTATATGTGTTTTCCTCACCAGTCATGTATTTCACTATCCTATAACAAAGAGGCACATTTTTCAGCTTTTATCCTGGCACAAATTTTAGCCCGATGATAGTAATATGCATAAAAAAAAAAAAAATCATAGAGAGAGTGCAGACTAGGTGCATCAAGTGGTTCTAATCTGCTGCTCACTTCCGTGTTTAAAGTATTGCTAGAAACAATGTCAATAAATGTAAAATCTTTAGATCATGTCGTATTGTGTTCATCATCTGTTATCTTTTGAGCTTCAGTTCACTCTGTTTAACCTAAACAGTCGGCAGGAAAACTCACCATGAACCTGACACATTGTTTCTATTGCTTCATAGAAATGACCTGCCAAAAATGTAGTTTGACAACCATGATCAAAGGTTCACTCTGAAAAAATGTCCTTATTTGACCAGTTGCAAATAAGCATTCCCTTGTAATGGCATACTCACAATGTTACAGTGATCCATCAAAGCCAAAATGCATAAAAAAGGCCTTCCAGAAGTATCATATTTGAATGCATGACAATAATTTAGAACCTGGAACACGTCAGTGCATTCACAATTATTCCTAAAAAGTTTATAGTGAAAACAGAAAATATTCACTTTCAAACATGGACAAATGTGTTGGTACCCTTCCACAATTGGAAAAAGAAACTAGGGGCCTTAGTCCCGTAATCAAACATAAATAGAAATTTGGGACTCACTCAAATATTCTTCTGGCCAGTGGCGGCTGGTGCTCAAAAAATTGGGGGGGGGGGGGCACGTCACAAACTAACGTCACCCTAAGACTCTGCTGGCTATTAGGGGCTTCCTGATTGGCCAGAAGGAGAATGAATATTCATTCGCTATTGTCACACAAGTGGGTGTGCTCTGGGCACAGTGCTCTGCGTCCCGAGCCCACCCTTTTTTTAAGCCTTTTATAACCTCTGGCTCTAATCACATGCTTAAAACAATAAATAATTTGAATCCATGTGTCCGTCGCCCCGCATGTAGATTAGGATATTAGAATAGAAAGCCTAAAAAGGAAACTAATATAGCCATCATATCTAAGAATTGGTAATCTACAATATAATACATGCTTGTTTTTGGGTTTAATACTCCTTTAATTCTTAGGATTAGGGTGCCCTTCTGTGTTTTTGGAGCTTGGAACTGAGATGCCAGGTAGGACTCTTGTGTATACAGTATCTCACAAAAGTGAGTACACCCCTCCCATTTTTTTAAATATCATATTATATCTTTTCATGTGACATCACTGAAGAATATACACTTTGCTAAAATGTAAAGTAGTGAGTGTACAGCTTGAATAACAGTGTAAATTTACTGTCCCCCTCAAAATAACTCAACACACAGCCATTAATGTCTAAACCGCTGGCAACAAAAGTGAGTACACCCCTAAGTGAAAATGTCCAAATTACGCCCAATTAGCAATTTTCCCTCCCCTGTGTCATGTGACTCATTCGTGTTACAAGGTCTCAGGTATGAATGGGGAGCAGGTATGTTAAATTTGGTGTTATTGCTCTCACTCTCTCATACTGGTGACTGGAAGTTCAACATGGCACCTCATGGTAAAGAACTCTGAGGATCTGAAAAAAAGAATTGTTGCTCTACATAAAGCTGGCCTAGGCTAAAGGAAGATTGCCAAGACCCTGAAACTGAGCTGCAGCAAGGTGGCCAAGACCATACAGTGGTTTAACAGGACAGGTTGGACTCAGAACAGGCCTCACCATGGTCGACCAAGGAAGTTGAGTGCACGTGCTCAGCGTCATATCCAGAGGTTGTCTTTGGGAAATAGTGCTGCCAGCATTGCTGCAGAGGTTGAAAGGGTGGGTGGTCAGCCTGTCAGTGCTCAGACCATACGCTGCATACTGCATCAAATTGGTCTGCATTGCTGTCATCCCAGAAGGAAGCCTCTTCTAAAGATGATGCACAAGAAAGCCCCCAAACAGTTTGCTGAAGGCAAGCAGACTAAGGACGTGGATTACTGTAACCATGTCCTGTGGTTTGATGAGACCAAGATAAACTTATTTGGTTCAGATTGTGTCAAGCATGTGTGGCGGCAACCAGGTAATGATGTACAAAGACAAATGTGTCTTGCCTACAGTCAAGCATGGTGGTGGGAGTGTCATGGTCTGGGGCTGCATGAGTGCTGCCAGCACTGGGGAGCTACAGTTCATTGAGGGTACTATGAATGCCAACATGTACTATGACATACTGAAGCAGAGCATGATCCCCTCTCTTCAGAGACTGGGCCGCAGGGCAGTATTTCAACATGATAACGACCCCAAACACACCTCCAAGACGACCACTGCCTTGCTAAAGAAGCTAAGGGTAAAGGTGATGGACTGGCCAAACATGTTTCTAGACCTAAACCCTATTGAGCATCTGTGGGGCATCCTAAAACAGAAGGTGGAGGAGCGCAAGGTCTCTCACATCCACCAGCTCCTCCATCGTCATGGAGGAGTGGGAGAGGACTCCAGTGGCAACCTGTGAAGCTCTGGTGAATTCCATGCCCAAGAGGGTTAAGGCAGTGCTTGAAAATAATGGTGGCCACACAAAATATTCACACTTTGGGTCCAATTTGGGCACTTTCATTTAGGGGTGTACTCACGTTTGTTTCCAGCGGTTTATACATTAATGGCTGTGCGTTGAGTGGATAGAAAATGTACACTGTTATACAAGCTGTACACTCAGTACTTTACATTGTAGCAAAGTTTAATTTCTTCAGTGTTGTCACATGAAAAGACATAATAAAATATTTACAAAAATGTGAGGGGTGTACTCACTTTTGTGAGATACTGTATCTTTTCCCTTTGATGGTATGGTGTATGGGTTTTATTGATATTTAAAGAAGTTTTAGGATCAAGCTGTGTGGAGATTTTTGCATATTCACAAATTCATGCAAGCAATGCACAGTTTGTATAGTAATCCCTTCGTGCCCTAAGGGTAAAACAAATCTTAATGCCTAAACACAATTTTGCAACTTCAACATGTGTTAGTAAAACTGTACATACGGTATCATCACAACTACGTTGTGCATCCAGGTGGATTATACCACTTTTATTTTAAGGACAAATTGGGCTTTCATTTGGTGGTAAATGGTAATGGATACCTCCTGATTTTTTATTATTATCAATAGAAAACTGGCCCAAATTTGTATTAAATTTAGCTGTATGTTTCTTACTACTACCATAACCTTTTACCAAAGAACAACAAAATAATATCTCCTGCTCCTAATGATCTTAGCAATATCACATATGTGAAAGTTAGTTGTTGTTTGTACCAGTAATACAGCCCATAAACAATAGTGCACATTTTTGCTTTTTTTTTTTATCCTACCTAAAACACACCAACACTGATACTAATTGAAAAAAAAAAAATCATGTCCAAAAAAAATACTGACCCTGATCTTGACCTAAACACTAACCCAGGCACTGATCTAGATCAAACCTTGATCTAGATATTTTTTTGTTTTTTATTTTTTTATACACACTTTTTTTTTTCTCTCTGCAAGGAAATATATGATGTATATTTCCATCCACTCACAGAGAGAGAAAACATGGGGGCAGGCTTCACGATGACTGTGGTAGCCAATCAGAGGCAATCACAGAGATCAGGTGACCCAGAATCGTAAGTTCCTGGTCCCAATTGTTAGTACAGGGCCCACACTTCCAGCACAAAGGGAGATATGCAAATATGTGGCCCAAAGGATTCCTAGCAAGCTGATATGCTTTGTCAGAACCTTCCAAACCAATGGCATTTGTGGTAACACTCTGGGTTCTGGCGCCATTCTCGCTGTCCTCTTGTGGAGCAGGGTGTTTGATTCTGCCACAATCCGGCCTTTGCAGACACTGGTCTTCAATATGGCCACCATATACTGTCTCTGGTGTATTTAAGGTGGCCCATCCGGTGGCACAGCTGACACTGCCCACTTGCTGTTGGTCAGCGTGCGACCATGTCATCGAAAGGGCCCTGTGTATGGTAAAGACTAGGTAGGTTTGTTTGCTTTTGAAATTTGTTTATATTTTTGGTAATATCTTGATTTGGAGGATTCGGGGGTCCATGACTTACGGTAAATTAAAACTTAAGAAAAATGAAAAAAAACTTTTTCTTTCAGCCACGGTTGCATTAGATGGCCACTTACCAGGAAGTACCACAGATCACCCATAGGCTGCCAAATTTGCACATGTAGCACCTACCTTAATTTGCATATGTACCACTCTACCTTGGGTAGGTAGGTGCTAGAGTAGTGTTTTTGTGTGTACTGCCATTGCAGGTACATTTAGGCAGGCCTACCTGTGAGCTTAGCCTGTTTATTTTTGATCTGGGGGCAGGGGAGTGGTTTTAGTGTAGCAGCAGGTGACTGACATGTGCCTCAGCTCTCTGGCGCCTCCTCTGTTTCCAGTGAGAAGGTTCTGGAAAAGAAGGCAGAGGGTTGGAGTGACATGGGGTGTATTTGGGAGCCCTGACCAATCGCCAACTAGGATTGGCAGGGGGCAGGCCTCCTATATATATACCCATGGTCAGCCTGCTGGGGGAGGAGTTGTCGAGTGGAAGAACTGAGATGATGGCGTGTTAGGCTATGGTGGCCCTTGAGGGACCCCCTTTCTGGGAGGGGGGGTGACCTCCAGCCTGGAGCTTGGGAGCTGGGAGGGAGCCTCTCTTTACATGGTCATTGAGAGGTGTCTTGGAACAAGAGGAAGACAGCGGGGAGCACGGCCAGGAAAATCATTCAGGAGGGATCCATGCTGGGGTCGGTGAGTGAGAAGCATAGTGAGAAGCTCTGGGAGAGACATGCCAGGATTGGATGTGGAGCCAGAGAGAGAGCGTGGTGTTCTTGAAGTCAAGTCGCTGCAGCCAGGAGGGTTGGCAGGATTTGCACCGGACTTGCTGGGATCGGTAGTCAACCAAATATCAGTTAGCACAACTATCCTTTTCATCTAAAATGGTTGCTCCAACAGAGGGGACTCCGAACCCTCTGCAAATGGCTACTAGAAAAATGTCAGGACTTATTCAGAGTGAGGCATAGCCATGTACTAACAGTGACAGGAGTCTAGAATTGGACAGTAAGCGAAAGCAAGTGATCTCAAGTAGTGTGCTGGAGGAGATGTGAAGTAGCACAGACTGTCAATTTAGATTCAACTACCTTTATTCCTACTAAGAAAGATTCATCATTTGGGCATCCCATGTCCCTTTTCCCCACCCAAGTTTAATCCCCTAATAAAAACAAAAACAAGCGACTGTTCATTGACTGGAGAAAGTGTGCCTAAAATGGATGTCTGATCGAGCAGGGTGATGTGTGAAACACGCAGCGAACCTACGGGGGCACCGCTACACACACAATAAAGGCCTCAGACTACTGAGGGATATAACTTTTGAAATGGGGAAAGCCTCAAAACAGGCAGCTACGTAATACAGATGGATGAATTACCTACCCCTTCAGTTAGTGCCAATGGTGCCACTAAATCAAGATGGAGAGCATTCTGTCTCAAAAGAAAGTACTACTATGCATGTCCATGAGCTTCACAGCCTAGATACACTCTACTGCCCAAGTCCATGTCTTGCAAAGACTGGAAATTATGCCATCTGCGAAACCGGAAGTGACATTAATAGAGATGTGCTCACCTTGGCACCAAAATAAACCACAATATACAAAAAAAATATATTAAGTAGGAGGAAAAAAATAGGGAAAATAGGGGGGATTGAGGAAACAAGCCTTCAAAAATCCTAAACCAAGACTGGACCCTTAGGATCCTGGGATATATCACAATTTGACATTAGCAACAGAGAAATCCTAAACATGGCCTCCATTCTGAAAATTTAGAATTCAAACAAGAAGTGGGAGGAAAAAAAAAGAGGGAGAGATGGGCCCTCTATTACACTGAAGTTGGAGTGTAAAAAGGGAGGATGGCATCCAAAGAGTTCAATTTTGGTTTCACCTGACCAGACTATATTCTCCCAGTATTTCATAGGCTTGTCTGAATGTTGTGCAGAAAACTTTAAACAAGCTTCAACATGCTTTTTCTTCAGCAATGGAGTCTTGTGTGGTGAGCATGCATACAGCCCATGGCGGTTGAGTGCATTACTTGTTGCATTAATTGTTTTCTTTGAAACAATTGTACCTGCTAATTCCAGGTCTTTCTGAAGTTTTCACAAGTAGTTCTTTGCACTTGGACAACGCTTCTGATAATTCTTTTCACTCCTCTGTGAGAAATTTTGTGAGGAGCACCTATTTGTGGCCAGTTTATGGTGAAATCATGTTCTTTTCAGTTTAATTATTGCCCCAACAGTGCTCACTGGAACATTCAGAACATTTAGAAATCCTTCTGTAACCAATGCCATCAGTAGGCTTTGCAACAATAAGGTTGCAAAGGTCTTGAGAGAGCTCTTTGCTTTTACCCATCATGAGAGGTTTCTTGTGTGACACCTTGGTAATGAGACACCTTTTTATAGGTTGAGACTAAACCAGCTGACATTAATGGGCACTGACATGGGGGATGATTACTTTCTAATTACTGATAGATTTCAGCTGGTGTCTTGGCTTTCCATGCCTTTTTGCAACTCATCAACTTCATGCGTTCAATACTTTTTCCCTGTGTCATTCCATTTTATCATACATAACTTCATTTCTGAACTTATTTGTTTTGGTTTCTTTGTATGTATGGATTGCATGGGTTGTTACTGATGTTATAAAAATGTCATGTCTATAGCCCCTTAAGAAATGTATTTACCTAGAAAAATGGTGACTTGTTCATGTAAAATCTTATTTTACCCACTGTATAACCACTTCCATACTGCAGGCCATCATCTGACATCCTCGGCTTTAAGTGGAGATATCTGAATGATGCCTATAGCTACAGGCATCATTAAGATATTGTTTTTCAGAGCCGACGATTCTAAGCACAATAAGAATGATCAAAGCGGCTGTTCGGCCACTTGATCGTTTTTAGCGGTGACAGGAGGGGACGTTCCCCCCTCTGTTGCTTCTCCGGGCTCTCCCGTGCGATCGGAGACCCGGAGAAGGAATCGGCCTGCAGCAGAAAAGAGGTAAAGAGATTTCCGAGGGACAGATGGTCCCTGGCAATCTCTATGATCCTCCTAAGCCCGGGCGCAACATTATGACCTCACGTCCACGCCACACAAGTAAACAAAGCCGAGATCTCGGCTAGAAAAGCATCAGATCGTCAAATCTTTTTTTGATCTGAGGCTTTCCAGCTTGTAGGAGAGATGTGGGATCTTACAGACCTCCACATCTCTCCATAGAGGACCTGTCGCACATCATTCCTATTACAAGGGATGTTTATATTCCTTGTAATAGGAATAAAAGCAATCACAAAAAAAAATTGTTAAAAGGAAAGTGTAAAAATAAATAAATAAAATAAACAAAAAAATAAATGAAAGTGCCCACGTCCCCGCGATCTCGCACGCAGAAGCGAACACATACGTAAGCCGCGCCCGCATATGTAAACAACGTCCAAACCACACGTGAGGTATCACTGCGAACGTTAGAGAGAGAACAATAATTGTAGCACTAGACCTCCTCTGTAACTCTAAACAGGTAACCTGTAAAAAAAATTGAATGTTTCCTATGGAGATTTTTAAGTATTGAATTTGGTGCCATACCACGAGTGGGCCCAATTTTAAAGCGTGACATGTGAGGTATCTATTTACTTGGTGTAACATCATCCGTCGCATTATACAAAAAAAAAAAAAAACTTTACTTTTCTTTATTTTTTATTCATGAATGTTTTTTCCCCCAAAAAAATCGCGGTTGAAAAATTACTGCGCAAATACCGTGTGACATAAAAAGTTGCAATGACCGTCATTTCATTCTCTAGGGTGTCTGCTAAAAAAAAAAAAAAATTTTTTTATTTTATATATAATATTTGGGGTTCTGAGTAATTTTCTAGCAACATTTTTTTTACATGTAGGAGAGAAGTGTCAGAATTTGCGCAGTATGGAAGTGGATAAGGACCTGTGTGTGTCTAAGACAGTGGGATAACAGTCAGTCCAAGCAGAGACTTCTGGCAGCCCATCTCTGAGCATGAAAACCCTTACCCACCCATCCAGCCATACTTTGAAGAGGCTGTATATCAGCCGGTGAGTGTATATATCTGCCAGGACAGTACAATACCCCAAATTGCAGTCACAGGTATTTAGTAAAAGGCATGGCGAGTTTTATGAAGTTTACACTATTTTTTTTTGAAAATTACGAAATTAAAATAGTTTTTTCACAATTTTTCTTTTTACATATGACTGCTGTGGCGGTGATCAGGGCGACTGTCTGGTGACAGTATGTAAAAAAAAAAATATATATTTTTTTTCTCTTTTTTTTTATAATTTTTTTTTTGCATACTGTGACCATAGTAACACTGTACTATGGAGAGGTGATCAGGTTTTCTTCTTTTACACACTGATTGCTTAGGGCAGTGAATAAATAATAAAAAATATTTTTTTCTGAATGAAACCCATTCATTCAGTGTTTTCTATTGTGATTAGCTGTGACTGGCCACAGCTATTCACACGGTACAGATGGGCTGTGTTTCGACTTGTTTGTACCATGTGATTACTGTGACCAATCACAGAGATCAACACAATAGCACACAATAAATGGCATGAATGGAAGCCGTACACTGTGTACAACTGTCATGTGATCTGCTGTGATTGGTCACAGCGATCACATGGTACCAGCAGTCAGTGGGTACACTAATTTGGCATCTGCTGGTTTGGTGAACACAGCGGGTGACAGATCACGCCGCAGCACGGCCCATGGGATGTGCGCGAGGCATGTTCTGGGGAGGATGTCATGTGACGTCCACCCAGAATGAGAGAGCTGTTAAAGTATTTTATAAAGCTGGCCGAATAGTGGTTATTTCAGCAGAGACTGCCCAAGATTCAATCCATCTATCCACTTGGGTACAACCAGCATGTTGGATTTTTAGCATGCAATTATTTCTGCTAGCAATAATCACTGTGTTCTCCTGGCAGGAATAGCTCCCCGCCAGGAGAGCACAAAAGCTCCACTGACTGTGTTGATGGGGGAATCTAGCGATTTTCTTTCCTGCAACCACAGGTTTAAATTGCATATTTATGGCTTGATTAAGACTCTCTTTACAACTGTTAGGCTCCATGCACACTGAAGCTCATAAACTGCAGTTTATTGGAGTTTGGGCATTTTTTTTTAAAAGCCCATAAACTCCACTCTATGTTAGCCTATGTGTCCATGCACACATGGACGTTTTTTTAGCTTTAATAAGCAGTGGAGTTCATGGGCTTTTTTCTGAAAGACAGAAATTTGCGTTCAAAGTGACGTTTTTCACTGCCAAAAAAAAGCCAAACGCTGATAAACGCTCATGAACGCGCGTTAAAGGGGGATTCCACCCTAAAGTGGAACTCCCGCTTTTCGGAACCCTCCCCCCCTCCGGTGTCACATTTGGCACCTTTCAGGGGGGAGGGGGGTGCAGATACCTGTCTAAGACAGGTATCTGCACCCACTTCCGGGCATAAACTCCCACGGGAGTTTACGTCACCTCCTGTCCCGGCGCGCTGTCTGCCGGGACACACACGTGACCCGGCAGACGGCGCTGAAGATTCTCATTGCGCCGCGCGACTCGCGCATGCGCAGTAGGGAATCGGGAAGTGAAGCCACTTCCTGATTCCCTCACCGAGAATGGCGCCGGCTACAGCAGGGAGCCGAGCGATCGATCGGCCTCTGCTGCCGACACCGCTGGACCCTGGAACAGGTAAGTGTCCATTTTTTAAAAGTCAGCAGCTGCAGTATTTGTAGCTGCTGGCTTTTAAATTTTTTTTTTTCAGTACAATCCCGCTTTAATTAGCGCTCGGCGTTCTATTTTTTCAATGCATTGTGGGAGTTTGGAATACATTGTGGGATTTTTGGAGTGTCTTTTGTGTATTTTTATTAAAAACGCCCATAAACGAAACTTTGAGAAACAAAATGCTGTTAAAAGCACATTTTTCAACCAGCTTTTTCGACCAGCTTTTTCGACCAGCAATCTGGCGTCCAGAAAAAGCTTTTTTGAGCTTCTGTGTTCATGGAACCTTAAAAGCAATGCACCACAAACATGCATTGTGAGGAGCAGTAAAGCAAAATCAATGTGCAGCATTGCCAAACAGGAAGTAAATCCAGCAGAGTATGTAATAAGCAAATATGACTGACAGGTAAAGTGAAAAACAATAGAAATGGGTGGAATATATTAGGCAGCAAGTGAACATGTTGTTCCAGAATCTGAGGTGTTGAAAGCAGAAAAAATGGTCAAGCATAAGGATTTCAGCAACTTTGACAAGGGCTGAATTGTATTAGCTGGATGACTGGGTTAGAAAATCTTCAAAACTAAAATACTGTAGCTCAAGTCAGATGTTCCCAGTCTGCAGTGGTCAGGACCCACCAAAAGTGGTCCAAGGAAGGAAAACCAGAAAACCAGTGACAGGGTCATGGGTGGCCAAGACTCACTGATGCACATGGGGAGCAAAAGCTAGCTTGTGTAGTCCGATGCATTAGAAGACTTACTGTAGCACATATTGTTGAAAAACTTAACGCCGGTTCTGACAGAAAGGTGTCAGAACACACAGTACATTGCAGCTTGTTGCGTATGGGGCTATGTAGCTGCAGACTGGTCAGGGTGCCCATGATGACCTGTGTCCATGGCCAAAAGTGCCTACAATGGGCAAATGAGCATCAGAAGTTGACCTGATGAATTCAAGAATGGTTTGAGGAACACAACGAGTTTGAGGTATTGGCCTCCAAATTCTTTATCTCTCAATCTAATCGAGCCTCCCAACTTACAGGACTTAAAGTATCTGCTACTAATGGCGTGGTGCTAGATACCAAAACATAGCTCCAGAGGTCTAGTAGAGTTCATACCTTGACTGGTTATGGTGGGTGGTCAAAATGTTATGGCCGATTATACATAGAAACAAGGTTTTTAAAACTAATGATACACATCCAATTTACATCAAACCAATTTATTTCACATTTATTTAAAAAACAAACAAAAAAAAACACATATTTAAAAGACAATACATTCGTTAAGATTTTCTATTTACAATTTATTATATGATCAAAATGCAAGGTCAGCTTTAATGCCTGATGTTTAATGGGAGTTTATCAAGGCAAAAAACACCTGGGGAATCTTCAGATATAAGCCAACAATCTATTAACTAAAGGGATGCATACAATTCCTTGGAAGTGAAGCTTAGCCTGTTCAGTGTGCTGAGGGACACCACTGCACTGGAACAATGCCTGGGAATCAGATAATGGCAGCTTCCATTTGACACAGATTTTTTGATTTGTGAGAGATTCCCTTTCAGAAAACAATTTAAAAACGACCTTTATTAAATTATGTCAAACATTAAAAAAAAAAATTCAGATTACAAAAATCATAGTATCAGTCCAGTCACTATGTAGGTCATACGGTCACTTTGCACTTTTCACATTTGGTTTCTCATTCTCTTCCAGTTAATACAATTTTAAGTACCAAATGTATCGGGCTTCCAGAGTGCACTGGGTGGTTGACTAATACTCGAGTCATCAGTTCACTCCAGTCCCACACTTTCCTTGTCCTTTTCACCTACTGTGTGCTGGACTAGTGTAATAGGAACCAACGCCCTACTAACCACAGAACTAGCTTTTAGTGATTCATCTTTATGGTTAGCTGCCCCAGTGTGACAAGGTAAAATCAGCAAAGTATTACCTCTGAAGAAAAATAGAGGAACGCAAAAGTCTAAACACAGCTTTGGTTTCAAAGAAAGCGTTTCAGTGTCAACGTAAGTAAAATCCCACACCTTGTTTTGACTCCACAAAAAAAATAAAAAAATTGTAATGAAAGAAAAAAAAAAAAAAACAACATAAACTCAGTTGTCTTCAGAGAGACAGATTTTAGGAATGTAAAAACAAATGAAAAGGAACAGATGAGCTTCAGATGTGGACAGGCTCAACTGAATACCATAGCCTTCCGAGCCTGAGTCAGTCCTTTGGGCTTAACATAACTGGCCTGGGTCAGACCAATAACAAACCACAAAGGGCCCTTTGCATGCAACACTATTGTAGGAAGACAAAGCAAGATTGTGTGTGTTTTATGCGTATCAATTACAAACAAAAACAAATGAAAGCAATCTCTCTAATGAGGGACACTTCATCACCCTTACATGTTGAGAACAAATTCCAGAGGTCCGAGACTGAAAAGCAAACAGTACAACTTCCTTCTGTGAAAGACAGACGCAGCAGCCAGTGAGCTCCAGCTCTGTGGCCACTTAGCAGTGCTAATTCCTATTAAAAAGATCATAAATACACAGCGCAGGTTTATATACACAATAAAAAAGGCAAATGTAAACCAGAAACCTCACAGCTCTCAAAACCACCATGAAATGTTGTTTTTTTGCTGTTACTTTAACCCCTTGGTAGCCCTGAGTAAGAGTCAGTGCAGATACTTTGGATTCAAAGGCAGGTGTCAGGGTCTTGTATTGCACACACTGCTATTACGATTCATTGCTGTTACATTTATTCAGCAACCTCCAAAGGCTTACCATAACTAATGTACAGAACTCTATACAAATTACTGGTATCAGTCCAGCTTCTTCAAAATAATGATGATGAAAGAAATAGATGAAAATATCAGTAGTTAAAAATTAGACCTAGACATTAAAGTGTATTTCCACTTTGCAATCAACTTTGAGAAACCCCCACAATACGTTTACTATGTGTTCACACAGCATGCCTAGAAAAAAATTTAAAAATATTTCTCAACTTTCTAATAGTTTCTTTGGAGTAGGTTTACACAGCGCACTCTGCAAAATAGTTTAAAATGTGCAATTAAGGGACAGATGTAGGGAAAGTTTTTTTTAGATGCATAACATACAATGAGAAGAATCAAAATTGGAGAAAGAGGATGGAGCAACGGTGCATGGCAACCAATCAGCTTCCATCTTTCATTTTTAAAGCTTACCTGAGCAAGCTAAAAGATAGAAACTGATTGGTCGCCATCCAGAGTTGCCCCACATTCTCCAGTTTTGGTAAATTCTCCAAATGTACTACTGAAGCCTTGAGGTCTTTAATTTTGTTATGGCAGACAGTGTGCACATTTAGTTTGGAACCGATAGTGAGCTCTGCCACCCAGACCCCCCCCCCCCCCCCTAACATTACATAGAAGGTGAAAGCTAGATAGGATTTTTATGCTAGGAATAAAAATTTGTGAACAGGTAGGATTTTTAATGCAGAAGAGACATGCTTTGCATTAAAGCTACTTACCTGCCTGTCCGATCCTGTACAGTAAGCTGCACAAGCGCAGCAATGCTGAATGTGAGGAAACATGAGCATGCGTGGGAGTGACATCATCTTGGTCTGGCCAATGACAGCAGCCGGTGATCAAGACCGGGAAGCCAGTTGCCTGACGATGTCAGCGGCAGGCAAGGAGTTCCTGGGATGACACAGTGCTGGATTCACAGCGAGTATAGTTTCCATTTAAGTAAAAAGGTATGCAGTCATTTTAAATATATTTTAAGTTATGTTATGTGAATGGGAACATGTAACAAATATAAAGTAGGTGTTATTCCAATTTAGCTACAAAAAGTGGAATATACTTTAAGTCTATTGAGAGGTAAATAAAACACATTCAGTATGTGAACTGCACACAACTGTCAAATCTTTTACATTAAAAAAAAAATTCTGGGAATTCCATAATGTTTAGCTTCTGTCACCTGCTAAGCAATTATCTTTCTATAGCACAAAAAAAAAAAGCATTAAAAAAAGTTTACATTTGTCACAGAACAGAGTAATATTCCCTTAATACTGCACTGTGTGCCAATCCAGCTGACAGTAAGAGTTCTATACATATCAGTCAGGATTGTCAAGTCACTGACTATATTATTGAGCTTTCCTGCACTTAAAACATTTTTTCTTATTGGTTGGTCGATTGTCGTTTGGTAGCATTATGTGGCACTTGGGTAGATCTGCAATCTGTGGAATTCTCTCCCACTTTGGCTTTTTCTTCTCTTGCAATTCTCTTTGTTAATCCACTAAAATACTTTTCACGGAAAGAGTTGTGGCCATGGTATGGTAAAAACTGTCCATCCAAAAGATGAGCATGCTGATCTTCTTCCTGTAAGAGAAAAATAACTGTGTAAAAGTGCATATAATAGAACACAGTGAAACAAAACAAAGTACCAATTGTTCATATGCAGGGCATATGGTAATTCCTGGTTTTTAAGAATGCAACTAAAAGACCTCCAAACTAGATCTTCTGCAAAACAGTCTACTAAAATGCTCCCAGGACACATCATTTGAAGTATTTTTAGTTTTAAGATGTACTGTATTTAAATTCTAAAATGCTCTGGAAGAATTACATAGATGAGCTAACGCTATCTCATGCAAGCCAATGTTCATGACAACATAGATTGAAGGTTACTGAAAGACAAGTTCAAGTTGGATATTCCAGTTTAACAGTCATATGTAGGAAAATGTAATTTCACTAGTAATCAAAGTGACTATTTTTTTTTATTATTTTTTTTTTTATAAAGATATTGGGATATTTATTATAGCAAAAAGTAAAAAATTGTGTTTTTTTCAAAATTGTCGCTCTTCTTTTGTTCATAGCGCAAAACCGCAGAGGTGATCAAATACCACCAAAAGAAAGCTCTATTTGTGGGAAAAAAAGGACGTCAATTTTGTTTGGGTACAACGTCGCACGACCGCGCAATTGTCAGTTAAACTGACGCAGTGCTGTATTACAAAAAATGGCCTGGTCATTGAGCAGCCAAAATCTTCCGGGTTGTAGTGGTTAATTGCATAAGTACAGGAATCAATTATATTATCAGTGTACTTCCTAGATCAACAGTGGAGATCAGCACATTGAAGTACGTAGCACGACCAGGAATTAACATTAAAATGTATTCACTCTGGGGTAAGAATCAGAGGACTAGCTATCCATCTACCCCAGTAGTGTGCAATAGGTAGGTGGTGTGCAATAGGTAGGTGGTGAAGGATCAAGACTTATCAGTACAGGTGTAAAACCACCAGGACAACTTTTATGAACCTCTTTTGGTAAGAAAATCCTTTTCTGTGCATCTTGAGTTTTGTTTCAGAACTTGAGGAAGACAATATTCTGTGATCTGGCTGAGATCACAGCATTGTCAGAACTGAGGCTGTTATTAAACACATTTTCCCAGAGAAACAGTCTGTTCACAAAAGAAAAACTATGGACTGTTTAATACACTTGCCATCTTTGGATATGTTGTAGTGATAGTTCCACTGGGTTTGCACACCAAACTTGGGGTTCCTAGCACCAAGTGGCCCCGATATACGGGGCCCCAAAGTCGGTTCGGAAAATGTTAAGCCCTTTTCTGCAGAAGAAAATGACATTTTCCGAACCGACTTTGGGGCCCGTATCTCGGGGTCACTTGGTGCTAGGAACCCCGAGATAGGGGGCCCCAAAGTCGGGTCAGAAAATGTCATTCTCTGCTGCAGAAAAGTGCTTGACTCCAGTATAAGCCGAGGGGGGCATTTTCAGCACAAAAAAAAATGTGCCGAAAAACTCGGCTTATACCCGAGTATATACGGTACATACCCTGACAGAATTTATGAATTCTTGGCCATTTTTCCGAGAATATGAATGATAACACCAGATTTTTTCTTTCACTCATGGCTAGTGTTTGGCTGAAGCCATTTATTATAAATCAACTGTGTTTACTCTTACTTTGTGTTTACGCAAATGACCCTGATCAAAAGTTTACATACCCCGGTTCTTAATACTGTGTATTGCCCCCTTTAACATCAATGACAGCTTGAAGTCTTTTGTGGCATTTGTGGATGATGCTCTTTATCTTTTTCAGATGGTAAAGCTGCCCATTCCTTTTGGCAAAAAGACTCCAGTTCCTGTAAATTCTTGGGCTGTCTTGCATGAGCTGCACTTCTGAGATCTCCCCAGTGTGGCTCAATGATATTGAGGTCAGAACACGGAGATGGCCACTCCAGAACCTTCACTTTATTCTGCTGTAGCCAATGACAGGTCGACTTGGCCTTGTGTTTTGGATCATTATCATGTTGGAATGTCCAAGTACGTCCCATGCGCAGCTTCCTGGCTGATGAATGCAAATGTTCCTCCAGTATTTTTTGATAACATACTGCATTCATCTTGCCATCAATTTTGATCAAATTTCCTGTGCCTTTGTAGCTAACACATCCCCAAAACATCAGTGATCCACCTCTGTGTTTCACAGTAGGAATGGTGTACCTTTCATCATAGGCCTTGTTGACTCTATGGTTGACTTTATGGTTGTGGCCAAAAAGCAAAATTTTGGTCTCATCACTCCAAATGACGTTGTGCCAGAAGGTTTGTCTGTGTAATGTTTGGTATATTGTAAGCGAGATACTTTGTGGCATTTGCGTAGTAATGGCCTTCTTCTTTTAGCGACTCGACCATGCAGCCCATCTTTCTTCAGGTGCCTCCTTATTGTGCATCTTGAAACAGCCACGCCACATGTTTTCAGAGAGTCCTGTATTTCACCTGAAGTTATTTGTGGGTTTTTCTTTGCATCCCGAACAATTTTCCTGGCAGTTGTGGCTGAAATTTTAGTTGTTCTACCTGACCGTGGTTTGGTTTCAACATAACCCTCATTTTCCACTTCTTGATTAGAGTTTGAACACTGCTGATTGGCATTCGGAATTCCTTAGATTTTGTTTTATATCTCTTTCCTGTTTTATACAGTTCAACTACCTTTTCAATTCTTTTGCTTTCCCCATGACTCAGAATCCAGAAATGTCAGTGCAGCACTGGATGAAAGATGCAATGGTCTGTCAGGAGTCCAGAAACTCATTGACCTTTTACACACACACACACACACAACACACACACACACACACACACACACACGCAAACATATCACGCAAACATATCACAGGTGAGGATGGTTACCTTTAATAGCCATTCAAAACCCTTTGTCAACTTTTGTGCGTGTTATCAGGCCAAAATCACCAGGGTATGTAAACTTTTGATCAGGGTCATTTTGGGTAGTTTCTGTTGCCATTATGATTTAAAAAAAAGAGTAAACACAGTGGATTGATAATAAATGGCTTCAGCCAAACACTAACCATGAGTGAAAGAAAGGGTTTTGTGTTAGCATTCATATTCTCTGACTAATGACCAAAAAAATCATAAATTCTGGTATGTAAACTTATGAGCACAACTATATATATATATATATCTCTATATATAAAACAAAATATCAAAGACCATCCTAAAACTAGCCACTTGTCTTAATACAACTCTTATTACACTAGGTACTTAGAAAACCCTAAAAAGCATGGCAAAAACTTGCTCTGCTTTGGTGTTCACGCAGATAAGATCTAGTGGAGAAAAATGTGTTACAAGTAGAGATTAATATGCAAATAATTACACTTACCAGTTAAATTGATAATAAAGTTAAAAAAAAATTCATTTAAAAATAACAAAAACATTATATACTTACCTGCTCTGTGCAGTGGTTTTGCACAGAGCAGCCCAGATCCTCCTCTTCACTGGTCCCTCGTCGGCGCTCCTGCCCCCTCCCTCCTGCCGAGTGCCCCCACAGCAAGCAGCTTGCTATGGAGGCACCCCAGCCGAGCCGCTGCTCGTCGTGTCCATTCAGACACTGAGCCGTAGTTTGGCCCGCCCCCTCTTTCTCCTCATTGACTCTCTCCTCCTCATCAACAGCCAATAAGGAGGCAGAGCCCCGGGCAGCCACGAAGCACGTGCAACATCACTGGATCGAGATGGGCTCAGGTATTAGGGGGGGGGCTGCTGCACACAGATTTTTTTTCTTTATGCATAGAACGCATTAAGATAAAGAAACCTTCTGACTTTACAAGCACTTTAAGTCACACTACTGTTGTAAAGCTTTTCCACCATCAAATCTTGTAGCTATCTAGTATCTTGTAAAAGTTTCACAATGACATTTAAATGTTTGACACAAAATGGCCTAAGGCAGTTCTACAAAACAGTTTTTGAGGGCCATGAGGCTTATACAGATTTCAACCTTCTCTGCCAACTGTATATGGGCCAACAGATACTAATACAGCCTGGCTGGAAAATTTTGTTATTTGTAGACCACATTGGTGACAACCCTGCATGGTTCCCTGAATAGCAGTTGGCACCTTCCAGTCTGCCAATATCTGTTCAAGGTGACCATTATCATACATAGCCAAATATGGAGATCAGGCTGTACCAAGCAAAAAAAGAAAAAAAGTGCTTTGAGTGACAATCTCTGCACATGCTTGGGAAGTAGTATCCCAGCTAATGAACTGGGATTGTACACCCCAACGTGGCCCTGAAATACAGGCCAGAAGACTGACAGCACACTATCAAAACAGCAAAAAATGTGATAATCATCTTATATACAAGATCTCAATCATGTTTCTCCCCAAACCACTGAGTATTTAAGTTTTAAGGGGCGCTCCCTGATTTCTTATCTGATACTTAAAAGAAAATACATCTTTTTTATTACAATCTTATTCTGTGGCGATAATTCCATGGTGTGCACAAAGGATCTCTATGTGTCAGGGCTCTGTAAATAAGATAATAATCTCTGTCTTGTAGTGGGAAAATAAGTACCAGGTGTGAGGAGACAGGAACCACTTCAGCTAACAATCTACAGCAGACAGAAATATATATGATCCCTTGTTTAAAGTTGGTATAATTGGGAGCAAACAGACAAGAAATGGTCCAAAGTAAACTGTTGTTTTCAATAAAAGTTTTTTTTAGATTATAAAGGGTCATGAAACTCTTAGAACCCAACAGACATAATTCCCTATTTAGTGGATTAAGAGAAAGTTGGAAACAAAGTCTTGAATAACGGTTTTATCCTGCAGTCAAATCAACAACTCTGAAATTAGAGAGTGTGAGGGAGGAACACTGCTGGAAGCCAACTCCAAAGTGTGTCTAAAGATTTGGATCTTGACAAAAGACAGACGAGAAAGTTTCTACACTAAGTAAATGGTTTCCAAACAATCTGGTGCTAACGAATGTTTAAACCTACTGCTGTTAAAGTAGTGCAGTCAATTACCATTGGAGTCACACAAATCTCACTTATTTTTAAAGCCAAATAAAATTGTGGCAATATTAAAAAGTTAATGCCTTCTACTGTACTGATCAAAAAATAAAAAATCTGCAATGCCGAAGCATTACAGCAAATTTTTTTATCTAAATTGAACTGAGCAACGGTGACCACCCAGAGAGAATCCCAATGTAATATATCACAGTATAATTGCTCATGTGTGAAACCCACTATTTACTGAATAGCTGTAAGGCAGTGGTTCTCAACTCCTATCCTCAGGACCCACTAACAGGCCAGATTTGAAGTATTACCTTGGGGAGATACAGACTAGAATACTGCAATCACTGAGCAGCAAATTATATCACCTGTGATGTATATCAGTTCTCTTGCAAACCTGGCCTGTTAGTGGGTCCTGAGGACAGCAGTTGAGAACCACTGCTGCAAGGTGTAGGGACAGACCTAATACAACGAAATACAATATTTGACTGTGTTACAAGTGACTGGGCTATTAATAGAGAAGGCTATAATGTGCACAACTGATCAGCCCATTTTCAGGTGATCAGAACTGTGGATTAAAGTCCAATGTCTATATGTTCATAGAAATATGTATAGTTCAGAAAAGAACATTATTTTGTTGTATGAAAGTGGTTGTAAAGGCTAAAGGTTTTTTACCTTCACCTTGTGCTTCTCCCCTCACAGCCCACCTAATACTTACCTGAGCCCCCTCTTGATCCAGCGATGTACACGAGTACCTTGGCTGTCGTCCCAGGACTCTCTCTCCTCAATCACAGAAGGTAAGTCAATGAGGACAGAGTGGGGGAGGGTGCTGAGCCGAGGCTCTATGTGTCATAAGGACACAGAGCAAAGCTCGGGAGTGAGCACGCACCAGTGCCCCCATAGAAAGTGGCTTACTATGGAATGCTGGTCAAGAAGGAGGAGCCAGGAGCACCAGCAGGGGACTCGAGAATAATTGGATCGGGATGCTCTATACAAAACTACTGCACAGAGCAGGTAAGTATGACATGTTTGTTTTTAAAAGCCGAAACGTTAATACCACTAAGCTTTAAAAAAAAATTAATTTAGGTTTATTGGAGACCCAGAAGGCCTATGGTGTCTATATGTTCAGTCCTTAGGATGCTGGATACTAAAAAGGGACTGGTAGTATCAATTCCTTCTCCTTTCAATGTCCTAACTAAGATGCCCCAGGATTTTGCTTAATCTCATCAGTCTGGCATCCACGGTCAAAATTATCCATTGTAATAAATAGTATTTATCTGAAAGGGATCATTAAAGTACTGGAGTAACTAGAGGGTAGAGAGCTTTACGTATACCAGAAGAGAAACCCTCCTTTCCAGAGGATTATCTTTTTCAAACTGGACACAATGTCTACCCGAAGACTGGCTGATTGAAAAACAAAAAAAATAACTATGCATGCGTACCCCGCTTTAGACTGGCTTGTACATGGCTTGTATCTCCTCTGATTTCTGCTGAGTCCACCAAAATTTGAGCCAAGGGAAGCCCTATCAACACTACTCGGCTCAAGAAACTTTGACAGAGTCGGGTAGAAAATTGCCAGCCAAACAATGACTGCATAATCAGATGCAGCCACTGTTCAGGTATTCAGACAGTCCATGTTCCTTCAGATTTAAGTGATTTATCTTGTTCAGCCATGAAAATCTACACGTGTATGGCTATCTACACAATCGCATAGACAGAAGGCAGATGAGCAGGACTTGTGCACATAACGAGATTCCAAAAACAAAGTCCTTTTCAGACAGGTAGACATAGTAATGCATGGTAAACACAGACTGCATGAGAATGGTATGGGCAGGTGCAAAGTACAATACATTTCACATGTATAATCCAAGACATAAGTGGTTAAACTTTCTTGATTAGACCAGGTATGTCCTGCAGAGTCCTGAGCTACAGTGTTAGTAGTGTGCAATAGGTAGGTGGTGAAGGCTCAAGACATATCAGTACAGGTGTAAAACCACCAGGACAACTTTTCTGAACCTCTTTTGGTAAGAAAATCCTTTTCTGTGCATCTTGAGTTTTGTTTCAGAACTTGAGGAAGACAATATTCTGTGATCTGGACTCTAGCTGAGATCACAGCAGTGGCAGAACTGAGGCTGTTATTAAACACATTTTCCCAGAGAAACAGTCTGTTCACGAAAGAAAAACTATGGACTGTTTAATACACTTGCCAATAAAAAGGGGTTTGGACAAAGTGTGTTTATTATATAATGCAGAAACATCAAAGCATTTTCCTAAAAGTCCAGAAAGATTCTATACACTTAAAGAGGGGAAAAAATAATGATGTCTAAATATGGCAGAATTGAACTAAACTTTTCCCCCGGCTTTACACAGTGCTTTATGCATATATTGTACATTCACATCAGTCCCTGCTCTCAAGGAGGAAACTCACACAGAAACAGGGAGGACATGCAAACTCCAGGCAGGTAGTGAAAAAAGGGGAATTAGTTCCACAGAACCTGCTGAATAATTGTGGATTTCAGCTAAGAGTGCTGCTACTCAATCCTAGTGAATCACAAGTAGGAAATCAAAATTAACAAAAAATAGCGCAAATCTAGAGAAATTACACAATTGTATGAACCATTCTTAAAATCAACAATGATGGAATAGTATATATATATATATATATATAAAAAAATAAAAAAGCAAGACCTTCCTATCAATATTCTACCTCTATTAAATATATATTAGATATTTTTTGTGCATAATGATGAAGTGCAAATGCTAAAAAAAAAAAACTTATATGTGTTTATATAAACAAATTGATAAACACATCAATGTATATATGTGTCATCACAACTTTCAACATATTTTCAAAACTAAAAAAAAAAACATATTTTGTAAATAAAAAAAAATGTCCCAAATTAGAAAAGTCCATAGAAAAAAACTGAAAAACAATAAATAAAAAAAGTTTTTTTGAATGTCTCCAAATACGTGTGTGCAATCAAACACAATCCAAATTTCAAGTGTCAATGAAAAAAATGTGATCCAACCATTCATATGCTCAAAATATCTGATGTGCTCCTTCATCAATAAAGTCCTAAAAATACCTAAACCAGGACGCCTCTGGTGAGTCAAAGGACTATTGTTGCCTCTCTCATGGAAAGGGGTAGTGTGAAGGTCTCAAAAAAGGTGGTTTTATAAGGCTAGCAATTTAGGGGTAAGTATCTCACTGAATTGGGAATAGAATTCAATGGGTAAACCATCCGACCACGGAGATTTGGACCTGGCAAAACTAGCTATTGCAGTCACTATTTCATCGGTGGTGAGAGGTGCCTCCAGGAGGTCTACCTGGTCCCTTGTCAATTGAGGAAAGTTAACGCTCTCTAGTAAGAGGTTCATCGGTTAGAAACCGTCGATGTGTACAATCCTGCAAAAAAATCTCTGAACATAGATGTTACCCTGGGTGGGTCTGATCTGTTGACCCCCATGGCCATGGAGAGAAATAACAACTGGGGGCCTCTCTTCACTATGTACTAAGTATGCCAACAGTTTGCCAGCCTTCTCCCCATGTTCAAACAACTTTTGTTTAGCTGGTTCACCACTCTAGTTTGTAGTTTGAGTTGGTCTGCCTTTGCGGGGATGAGTTAAAGGCATATTCCTGTTCTGTGGAGGACAACGCCTTATCAAAAGGCACCAGCAGAGTCTGCCTTGATTCTATTAATGTGTGAGATCATGGATGTGCAGGCGTATAGCTTAAAAGGAGTCCCAAACTGCCGATGGGGAAGCAGAATGATCATTCTCTGCAAAGTATAACCTCCATTTATTCATGATCTCTTAATCCTCTGGCAGTAAAGAGAGCCAGACGTGCAGGGAAGAGCTTGGAGTACTTAAGGTGGTGGTTTCTCAGTTTGCCGTTTGGCTTCCATGAAGCTCTGGTGGCAACGCTGGACCTCCGCCACTTTAAGATTCCCAAAGGGAGTATTACCCTTTTCTCTGGCAAGTCTCAGGGCTGCATCTCGGTCCTTATAGTTAAGGAATTTATCTATGAATGTACGGGGGGAGCTCCCTGGGGGGGGGGGGGGTCTGGCCGCAATGCGTTGTGCTCTCTCTACTGTCAGCATGGGGGAGAAGGCTTCTCTGCCATAGGATGTGATAAGTAGCTGTTCCAGGAAAATGGTTGGGTCCTTACCTTCTGCCCCTCAGGTAACCCGATAAAACCTAGATTACAACTCCTGAGCCTGTTCGCCATGTCGTCCCGCTTGGTCAGGAGCTGGTGGATCTGCTTCTGCATGCGGTCAGACCCTGTCTGTAATGGCAGGATGGCATCCTCCATGGAGCCTAGGTCTCCGTGGTCTTGATCCGGTCACGGAGTTTCTGTAAATCCTGCCTGCCATAGGACCAGTGTGTATAGCCCATAATTTTGTTATGCAGATTGTAATTGAAAGATAATGGAGAAGGAGTATGACAGGACACATTAAAACTCTAATTAGTAGTAACGAGGAAAAAAAAAAAAAAAGAAGAGTGGGCAGTAGTTCTGATCTGCAATTTACATGTTATCAGTGAAATATTAAAAGGGGTATATGAAGCAGGGGTGTGATAGGACACATGAAGACTACTTTGTAGTAATGTAAAAAAGGAGTGGGGCAGTAAAAGAAACAGAGTGGCAATGAGGAAAGACAGTTGGGCAGTGGTAGGGTACAAACAGCCATAGAATCCTGGGCTTTAAAGGTGAAAATTAGAATTTCGTGAAATTATTATTTCCCGAATAACCCTGAACACCAGAGATGTGTGCATGGGCAAGATGTGAAGGGCATAGGCCTAATTCCATTTACCTAGACAATTATGGATCTAAAAAAAGTTATAAACTGTATAATTGTAGTGTAATTGCTAGTAATGAGAAGCTTTCTGCTGATGATGAAAATTTTAGGGATGCTTCACACAATATGAAAAAGCACATAAAAAAATGTCATATCTGATAAAAGCAGCATCCTAATTCAAAGATCCAACTTTGACAATGTGTACTGTACTGCACTAACAAGTGTACAGAAGGCTGGAATCACTTAGTGTATTTCTGGAGAAAAAAAAAGTGCTTGTGCTCCAAAACTACAGAGCACAGCTGTATCTGTGTGCAGGAACCAAAAGGAAGTCATTCATAGCTCCAAGTACCCCTTAGCAGAGCGTGCAATGTAAAGTTCTGGTGTCAATGTGCAAATTATCTGCAAACCATCTGCTCTGTGAATTAGAAGCACCTGCCTGTTTGCCTGCCAAGGAGCAGTAAGTCATTTGTCTCTGTGCTTCGGTCAGGTGCTGTAATCCAAACTCTTGAAACCACAAATAGATGTTCAGATAAACAGCCAAAATTGCAAAAAAAAAAAATGAAAATATTGAACTGAAGAAGGGATTGAATGCAGTGCTCAAGGGGTTAATGAGCAATAAACGACCAAATGTGGCCATTCTAAAAAGATGCTTCATTTAAAACCTGCTTGTGGATTACAAACAAAAACCAGAAAGAAAACAAACATATGCCAAGGGTTTAAAGTGGGGGAAAAAACAGAGCAAACCTTTTGTTTGTGCCAAAGTCAACACTGTTGATCTGAGGAGTAACAAGCACAATTTGTTATGTTAATGCTAGGGCTGTTTATCATTCTTGCTCTTGTTTTATCCAAGCACTGCCTGAGATTCGGTCGCTTGTTGTGCACATCATAGATGCTTATGACCTTGTAGTGGCTTCCCTCAAGCTGTGATGTTTTGACAAACCAAGTATAAACCACAGATGGTTAGATCCGTGCATTATGAACACATTTAGGCCACATCCTGGAAATGCAACCATTTAGGACAAACAGAAGGAGAAAAATCAAACTTTTGATGTCAGTTCTGTCGCTAACTATCAGCAGTTAAAGGGGACCTAGCTACAGAGATGTGTTTTGTGATAAGGGCTTGCATGCCGAGTAAGGTGTAATTCCCTTGTAATTAGTTACTAACTTTCCCCTGACAGTGCCTTCACCTTTATATTATGTCAACCCCATCATAGTTGCAGGGTCGGAATCTTTTTCCTGGAATGAGCTGCTGTCTCAGGGGGGGCAGTCATGTTAAAGCAGCTTTCTGCACAGTAGCTTGGTTCCTAGCTGAGTGTATATGTACACAGCCCCATGCTGCTAAAAAGTTACAATGTAGGAACAGTTTGGGTGAGTGATCACTAGTGAACACTTAACAAATGCTTCCTCCTGCCTGCAGCAGACATCATTCTGCCAAAATACTCCGCTTAGGTCGATGCACACTTGATTTGAACTCATGGACTAACTTTTAAGCATAGAAGATAAAATTATATGGTTTGTATATATTGCAACATGTCATGTAGACTTGTAAAGTTACGTTAGGTCCAAGAACGGTGCATCTTCCAAAGACACTGAGCACATATGAATAATACATGTTCTGTCAGGCCATCTACATTCAATAATACAGCTTATTCTTCTTGTATTTTATGAATGCATGCATGTCTGTGGATGAGCCTTTTAGAATAGAATGTAATGCTTCACAACATTTTGAACCTTAAAAAAGGAGAATTATAGGAAAGAATTATTTTTTTTTTTTTAATCATACTTACCTAGGTGGATGCAGCATCTGTCCCCGCCAGCTCTAACACTGAGAACCGAGTGATCAAATACCTCCGTTCTCACAGCTACATGAGCAGAAAGCTGGTGACTGTCAGTCACCGCTCACTAGAGTGCTGGGTTGTGTAGGGGGTGGGAGTGGCTGGCTCAGGTTCTCATCGGCTCGCTAAGAGGTTGAGCCGGGTGGCGGTCCAGGCATGTGGGCGGAACCGCTCTGTGACGTCAGCCGACAGCGAGGTTCACAGGAGTGCAGAACGAACTGCAATGCCTGTGAGCAACAGGAAAAGTATTTTGGCTTTTGGCAAGCTTTGGCTGTACTTCTCTTTTAACCATAAAATGAAGCGTTCCTGTGTTCCTGTGAAAAGTTCCTGTGTCTGAGTCAAGTGTCCCAGGGCACATGTAAAGGTAAGTTTAAATTTTTTTTTATTGTCATTGGAGATCTATAAGAAGACTAACTGTTTTTCTCTTCTGTTCATTTATTTTACATTTGGTTGATTGATAAAAAGATAAAACTATTAACACTTCTATTTTGGAAAGCTTTTAACTTACAGATCATTTTTACAGCTGCCTAAAACTTTTGCACAGTACTGTACATATACAGAGGCTAAATCTGACAGATCTGTACTATTAAACTCTCTGCATTTATTTCAATTTTATCCATCATTTCAGCATTAAAGGTTAACTTCTGAAATCTTTCATCCATTAAATGGAGTTCTAATTCTAAAATAAATAAATATAGTAAAAACTAAAACGATTTACCTAAAGTGTAGCTTTTAGTAATATTAAATAACTAACTATCTGAATACATTTCTGACATATCACTGTATAGAGGAGCAATATAACAATAATAAAAATAAAAATAAAAAAAAAGGTTGTGTAAAGTGTATCTACTATGGTCAAAATGTAAAAATAAATAAAAATATAAAATGATTTCCACATTGAATCTATCCTACATCTATAAATCCGAATAAAAATCCTTCTTTGCGAGGAGCCCCACACATTTATTTGATTCCTTGATTTCTGTGACACACATTTCACAGAGCCTGCTGTCTGAACTACAGAGGTGGTGAAAGGTAGAGTTTCAGGAGGCACAGTCAGTACAGAAAATACACTTTACCACTTCAAGGCACAATGGGATATGTAGTTCTTAGAGATCAAAAGCAAACCAAAGGAATGAGCAGAGGAAAAGCTACAAAGCATGCATGGAATTCAGGAAGTTGTGGAAAGAGATGGCCAGCAATTTTACAATTAAGCTTATCTTGGATTGCCAACAAATAACTATTGTTTGTACTGCAATGCTGATGTTATAAAATGTAGGTGTACTGAGCGTTTTGAATTTCCCTCAATTAGCCCCATGGGCTAAAGGACAGAGATCCATCGATTCACCCATTCATGCTAGGCAGCATAGATAAAGGATTGTCAGCTGCTAGTTATTGCATTTAGACAGCTCCTTTGACAGAATTTTTATTGAAAATTCAACTTTTATTTAGGTGGGGAAAACAAAGGAAATCACAGACTCAGATGTTGCTGTCCCACAGAACCTGGGCTTAAACAGCCATCCTGTTAAAGCCAGTGCCTGAGAAACAGGAGAGTAAATCAGCCCTTGGGGCAGAAGATCCTGACAATCTGGGCGAGTCCAGAGCATTGAGAAGCTTGGAGGTGGAACGAGACCACCAGACGACGGCGGCGACGATAAAGAAGAAAGCCGGGCTCGTCAAAGAGCTAGGTAAAAGAGCAGAAGAGAGCGGAGGAGTCCGGCGAGAAGACCCCCCAAGACGGAAGAAGACCCCCGGAGCAATGCAATAAAATATTTTTTAAAAATGTGTGTTTTTTTTTTATTTACACCTTAGGTGAATGGGTAGGGGTACATCGTAGCCCCACACTCATTCACATAGGGTGGGGGGCCGGGATCTGGGGGCCCCCTTATTAAGAGGGCAGGGCACCCCCTTCCCCAAAGCACCCACCCCCATGTTGAGGGCATGCGGCCTGGTACGGTTCAGGAGGGGGGGGGGGGGGGGCGCTCGCTCGTCCCCACCCCCTTTCCTGACCTGCCAGGCTGCGTGCTCGGATAAGGGTCTGGTATGGATTTTGGGGGGACCCCCACGCCGTTTTTTCAGCGTAGGTGGTTACCCTTAAAATCCATACCAGACCTAAGGGCTTGGTATGCTCCTGGAGGGGGAATCCATGCCGTTTTTTTTTTTTTTTTTTATTTGGCGTGGACTTCCCCCTCAGAAGTAGTACAATGAGTTGCGAATTTATGTTTGCAGCTGATTCGCACCTAAAACGCTGACAAACCGCTGAACAACTGACGTTTTAGTGCGCAGTCACACTGGACATTAAATTCGCACCGCACTGGTGTGAACCCAGGCTCAAGGAGAAGTATATGTATTCGTTTTGCACTCCTGTGACACGTTTTCAGCAGAGAGCGGCTCAGCCTCAGCCTCTCAGTGAACCGCAGAGCAGAGACCTGGTGACAGTCATCAGCTCTCTGGTCACGGAGCTGTCAGAACTGAGCGATCGGCAGTGTTCGATTACTCGGTTCTCAGTGTAGAGGCGCTGGGGGACAGATGCAGCATCGAACCGATATAGCAGTACAGTAACAGTATGATAGTAACAGTATGATACTGAAAAAAAAATCCAACCCCATACTTCTCTTTTAAGACAATATACAGGCTCTGGGTAAGAGGCATGCTCAAATACTCATAAAACCGAGACAGTAGTAGCATGTGAGGATCAGATGGCCAGAGGTGACCAAAAGGAAGAGGGAACGAATCAAAGATCAAATTTGCACATTTCCCTTTGCAGCAGAAGATCGTTTCACAAAGCAATATGGTTGGAAAAAAGTGAAGAGAGAATGCACAACACTCCACCCAGTGGATCACAACAGAACTTCAACGTAAAACCCTTCTGAGAAGAAAATACCAGAAATTATGAACAATGGAGGGCATTTCTAGGCTATTGCAGATTCCTTGAGATTGGGGTATCTCTATCTATTGTAGATTTGGGTTTATTGATTATTTACATTAATGTGCCAAGCCCAGCCCTCTGATATAACTAATTGTATAGTTAACCGCCTCTCGACCGCCTCACGCCGATATACGTCGGCAGAATGGCACGACCCGGTTGGGAGCTCCATGACCACGGCCGCAGGACCAGCGGACCCGATGAGTCCCGCGATCGGGTCACAGAGCTGAAGAACGGGGAGAGGTCTTTGTAAACAAACCTCTCCCCGCGCTTCCTACACTGCCTGTCATTGATCGGCTGTTCCCTGTCTACGGGAAAGCTGATCAATGACGTCAGACGTCAGCCCCGCCCCTAATGTAAAAAAAAAAAAAAACACACACGTCACACAACATAACCCCTCCCCGCCCCCTAGTGGTTAACTCTTTCACTGCCAGTGTCATTTATACAGGAATCAATGCATTTAAATAGCATTGATTGCTGTATAAATGACAATGGTCCCAAAAATGTGTCCGCCATAATGTCGCAGTCCCAATAAAAAAATCGCTGATCGCCGCCATTACTAGTAAAAAAAATAAATAATAAAAATGCTATAAAACTATACCCTATTTTGTAAACGCTATAACTTTTGCGCAAACCAATCAATAATTGCGATAATTTTTACCAAAAATATGTAGAAGAATACGTATCGGCCTAAACTGAGGAAAAAAAATTTTTTTATATATTTTTTGGGGATATTTATTATAGCAAAAAGTAAAAAATATTGCATATTTTTCAAAATTGACGCCCTATTTTTGTTTATAGCGCAAAAAATAAAAACCGCAGGGGCGATCAAATACCACCAAAAGCAAGCTCTATTTGTGGGAAAAAAAGGACGCCAATTTTGTTTGGGAGCCACATTGCACGACCGCGCAATTGTCAGTTAAAGCGACGCAGTGCCGAATCGCAAAAAGGGACCTGGTCCTTTGGCTGCCAATTGGTCCGGGGCTGAAGTGGTTAACCACTTCAGCCCCGGACCAATTGTCAGCTTAAGGACCAGAGGTCTTTTTTCAATTTCGCACTGCACTACTTTAACTGGTAATTGCGCGGTCATGCAATTTTGTAACCAAACGAAATTTGCGTCCTTTTCTTCCCACAAATAGAGCTTTCTTTTGATGGTATTTGATTGCCTCTGTGATTTTTATTTTTTGCGATATAAACGGAAAAAGAGCAAAAATTTTGAAAAAAAAAGAGATTTTCTACTGATGAAAAATCTAATAAACTCAATTTTAGTCAAACATTTGGGCCAAAATGTATTCAGCCACATGTCTTTAGTAAAAAAAATGCCAATAAGCGTATATTTATTGGTTTGCGCAAAAGTTATAGCGTCTACAAACTAGAGTACATTTTCTGGAATTTACACCGCTTTTAATTTATGACTGCCTATTTCATTTCTTGAGGTGCTAAAATGGCAGTACAAAACCCCCCCAAATGACCCCATTTTGGAAAGTAGACACCCCAAGCTATTTGCTGAGAGGCATGTTGAGCCCATTGAATATTTTTTTTTTTTAGTCCTAAGTGATTGAATAAAGACAAAAATAAAAAAGATTTTTTTTTTTTTCAAAAAGTTGTCACTAAATGATATATTGCTCACACATGCCATAGTTATATGTGGAATTGCACCCCAAAATACATTTTGCTGCTTCTCTTGAGTATGGGGATACCACATGTGTGGGACTTTTTGGGAGCCTAGCCGCGTACGGGGCCCCGAAACCCAAGCACCGCCTTCAGGATTTCTAAGGGTGCAAATTTTTGATTTCACTCCTCACTACCTATCAGTTTCGAAGGCCATAAAATGCCAAAATAGCACAAACCCCCCCCAAATGACCCCATTTTGGAAAGTAGACACCCCAAGCTATTTGTTGAGAGGCATGGTGAGTATTTTACAGCTCTCATTTGTTTTTGAAAATGAAGAAAGTAAAGAAAAAAACATTTTTTTTTTTTCTTTTTTCAATTTTCAAAACTTTGTGACAAAAAGCGAGATCTGCAAAATACTCACCATACCTCTCAGCAAATAGCTTGGGGTGTCTACTTTCCAAAATGGGGTCATTTTGGGGGGTTTTATGCCATCTGGGCATTCCATGGCCTCCGAAACTGTGATTGGCAGTGAGAAGTGAGATAAAAAAATTACACCCTTAGAAAGCCTGAAGGCGGTGCTTGGTTTTTGGGGTTCCGTACGCAGCTAGGCTCCCAAAAAGTCCCACACATGTGGTATCCCCGTACTCAGGAGAAGCAACAGAATGTATTTTGGGGTGTATTTCCACATATGCCCATGACATGTTTGAGCAATATATCATTTAGTGACAACTTTTTGTAAAAAAAATATATATATATATTTTTTTTTTTCATTATTCAATCTCTTGGGACAAAAAAAAAAAAATATTTAATGGGCTCAACATTGCTCTCATCAAATAGCTTGGGGTGTCTACTTTCCAAAATGGGGTCATTTGGGGGGGTTTGAACTGTCCTGGCATTTTATGCACAACATTTAGAAGCCTTTGTCACACTTCACCCACTCTTCTAACCACTTGAAGACAAAGCCCTTTCTGACACTTTTTGTTTACATGAAAACATATTTTTTTTTTTTGCAAGAAAATTACGTTGAACCCCCAAACACTATATACATTGTTAAAGCAAAGGCCCTACAGATTAAAATGGTGGGTGTTGCATTTTTTTTTTCCACACAGTATTTGCGCAGCGATTTTTCAAACGCATTTTTTGTGGAAAAAATACACTTTTTTTATTTTAATGCACTAAAACACACTATATTGCTCAAATTTTTGATGAAATAAAAAATATGATCTTAGGCCGAGTACATGGATACCAAACACGACATGCTTTAAAATTGCGCACAAACACGCAGTGGCGACAAACTACATACATTTTTAAAAGCCTTTACATGATACCACATTAGATTCACGGAGGAGGTCTACTGCTAAAATTACTGCCCTCGATCTGACCTTCGCGGTGATACCTCACATGCATGGTGCAATTGCTGTTTACATATGACGCCAGACCAACGCTTGTGTACGCCTTTGCGCAAGAGAAGGGGGGGCAGGGGTGCTTTTTTTTTTTTTTTTTGTTTTTTTTTTATTTATTTAGCTTTTTTATTTTATTTTTAAACTGTTCCTTCCATTTTTTTTCTTTGTTATGATTTTTATTGTTATCTCAGGGAATGTAAATATCCCCTATGATAGCAATAGGCAGTGACAGGTACTCTTTTTTTGAAAAAATTGGGGTCTATTAGACCCTAGATCTTTCCTCTGCCCTCAAAGCATCTGACCACACCAAGATTGGTGTGATAAAATGCTTTCCCAATTTCCCAATGGCGCGGTTTATATCCAGGAGGGGGGACA